>JACAXG010000086.1:1208447-1615404 GCA_018881555.1 Amblyornis subalaris | reverse complement strand
GAGAGGAGAGGAGAGGAGAGGAGAGGAGAGGAGAGGAGAGGAGAGGAGAGGAGAGGAGAGAGGGCCCTTGGAGACTCCAGATCCCAGAGAGGTAGTGGGAAAAAAACTTACTATCTTGCAAGAAACCCAAGTACTGGTCACACTCCTGTTATGAAAAAATGTTTCACAAATACAGTGAGTTTTAGTTTTAATTGTAGTCATCACTATGACTGATAGGTTTACTGCTCTAGAAAGTTTATTTTTCACATGATAAAGTCATTGTTTAGACAAATAAAATGTGGGATTTTTGTCCTTGGTGGATTTGAGTACTATTTTCAATCCTAAYCTTGTTATCTCAGTCTCTTTCGGGTTTGTCTTGCTGTTTTATCTTCAGATTTTAAATAACAAAGTCAAAGCTTGGGCTTCTGAAAAAAATAAACTAAAAATGAGCTCTGCAGAAATACATTTGAAAATGTATGTATCTCCAAATTAAAGCCGCTAGACTTTTCACAGCTCTACCTTAGGAAATTTCCAACCTGCATATGAAAAACATTTGTGCTTTCTGTGCTTTTAGAGTTGTTACTAGCCTGACTGAATGTGCAGCTGGTAGTGATCTACAGTTTTTGTTTATCCTGCTGAGTGAAAATGAGGGAGGACATATTTGTAGACTCATTCAGCTAAAATTCTGAAATGCTGTCTCATATACTTTATTCTCCTGAAATGCTGTCTTGTTCAGTCAATTTTCTCAAAGGTTCATTTTGCTAACAACAACGCTTAGTAAATTCAGCACCCAAACTTTTCATGTCTAAAAACAATTGTATGTCAGAGATCAGTTTCTGTTCATCCTGTAGCTGTAAGAATTTTCTTAGGACAGGATTACGAAAATACAGTTTCAAGGACAAGTAATTTTAGGTGACAAATAAAAGTTATTGATGCTCAGTTATGAGGAATACTTAGGAGATAAAATATTTTTGTAGAATCACTTTTACTTTCACACATCTGTTAGTACAGCAGAATACCACTTAAAAGAAAAATCTTATGCAAAAACTACCCCTCAAATTATTACCTTCTAAAAATCTTACTTATTATTTTCTATAACTTTTGGATCCTGAACATTTGCAAGTTGTATGAAAACATTTAAAGATCACATTTATAAAAGGAAATATTGCTTTTATCTAAAATATATGGAAGGCAATATAGGTTGTTGCTATGCATCGGTCTTTCTGTATGGTATCAATGCCTATAAGTATCCTGTACTTGCCATTAATAGTCAGTACTATAGATACAGATATATCCCAGTGTTTCCTTTTTGATAGTGTCTTGTTGCTTTTGTTTTGTTTTGTTTTGCTTTCGGGTTTTTTTCTGCTTCTACAGTAGCTCCCCTTCTGTCTATGATATACCAAGATACAGAATTCTGTGTTTTTGTAATATGGGAGATGCTGTTTTATCTGTGTGCAGTACTGTCTTTTTGCTTAACATCTTCTTGAAAAGGACAATTATTTTCCCGAACCAGCACTTCAACAACTGTTGTGAGTAGTTGGGGGATTGGGGGGGGATGTTTGTTGATGTTTGGGGTTTTTTTTTTGGTTGCTTGTGTATTTTTATCTTTTCTTGAAGTCACAGATAAGTGTTTCTCATCTAGTGAACTTTTTACACCATATGGATAAAATCTGATATTGTATGCCTTAGTGTGTGATTCTCTTCCTCTTTGCTTTAACAGCTACTGATGCTTCTGAGTCTATTTATCTGTTTATGTGATTTATCTTAGAATGTGCTCTTAAAAAAAAAAAGGAGGAAGGAAGAAAATGTACCTATTTATTTGCATGAAGTAGAAAAAATTGTTTCATTTCTGCTGGCTTGTTCACCAGCTTTCTCTTGCACTCCATATACATTTTTTATTTCTGGGCTTTGAGGGCTCTACCATTTATATTTATTAAAATAGTCTTGTGGCTTAAAGTATTTAGTAATAATCACTCTGTGTCTGTCACTTCATAAAAGTGCTATGCCTTTCCTACATAAGCCATTGTTTTTCTYGAATTCTGACTGTCTATACTGTGAGGCTGTCCATCTCCATAGCAATAGCAGAATTATTTTTTTTTCTTCAATCTTTTTCTTTTATATACTTTTCATTCAGAGCACACTTGTAAATCACTCAAGTAATAGTCTATTTCTTTGGACTGAATTTGTTACTATTCAAGTCCTCTGGTTATTACCAGTAGTTCTTCAGTTCATCTCAGATTTTAAGGATTTTCTGTTCAGTAGACTAAATGTGCAAGAAATTATAGATAGTTTTTTATTTCAGGGACTGCATTGCTAAAGTTACATGTTCTTTCCAATTCTCTTGGTCTTATGACACAGTTATCTTCATTTTCTTCCATGTTTTATTACCATTTCTCATTTAAATTTTTCATGTACCATATTCATTCTGAAACCAATGCATTCATTCAATGTCTATTTCTGTTTGTCATACGACTGTATCATTTAATAAAACCCTTCTATACAGATATAGAGTCCTCCTAAGTAGAGTGGGAAATATTTTGATGTTGCTGTTGGCTTATCCATGCTGCTTGTAGATAATTCAGTTGGAAGTTGATCTGTTTCATTCATCCAAAAAAATAAGTTACTGGGGCCATTATTTAATAAAGGGATTAGATCTTTGCCATGTCTATGATTATGCCATCTACATTAAAAAGTATGGAGATTTCCAGCTGTAAATCACCATTTTTGTACTTCCAACTTTTCTGAAGAATTATTAAGATTTTATGTGCTTATGATTTTATAAGAACTGGTTGAAAGAACTTTGCCATAAGTTTTTAGAGGAGAATTTCTCTTTCATAAAATTGAAATGTTCAAGAAGATTATATTCTTTTGGGCAAATATTGTTTTAGAAAAAGTTCTACATAACTGCAGGACCAAAACAAAGTTGTTTTTTGCCATTTTATATTTTCAAATTTCTTTTTGCGTTTTGGGTTACTTGTCCTCCAGTCCTTATTGCCCATCCCCTCACACTCTCTTTTGTCTTTCTGATTTCCTTAAATTTCATTTTGTTTTCTTTATTGGGTTTGCATGGCCAAGCTTTCTTAGCAGTGGGGCTACAGGGGTGGATTCTGTGAGAAGCTGCTAGAAGTTTCCTCCATGTCCAGCAGAGCCAACCCCTGCCAGCTCCCAAGATAGATGTGCCGGAGGTCAAAGCTGGGCCAAATAGAAACGGCAGTAATGCCTCTGTGATAACATATTTAAGAAGAAAGAAAAAAAAGTTGGTTGCACAGTTGTAATTGTGTCCAGAAAAGAGTGGAGTGAGAACATGTGAGAGCAAAAACTCTGCAGACACCAAGGTCAGTGGAGAAGGAGAGGGAGGAGGTGATCCAGGTGCCGGAGCCGAGATTCCTCATCAGCCCGTGGTGAGGACCATGGTGAAGCAGCTGTGCCCCTGCAGCCCATGGAGGTCCACGGAGGATGCAGAGATCCACTTGTAGCCTGTGGAGGAGGCCACGATGGAGCAGGTGGATGCCTGAGAGCAGGCTGTGATCCTGTGGGAGACCTGTGGAGAGAGAGGCCTTGCTCCCAGGCTGGAGCAGCCTGTCCTTCGAGGACTGCACCCCATGGAAGCATGACCCACGCTGCAGCAGTTTGAGTGGGATCGTTGCCCAAGGGAGGGACTCACATTGCAGCGGTCTTCAGAGAACTGTTGCTCATGAGATGGACTCACACTGAAGAAGTTCATGGAGAACTGTCTCCTGTGCGAGAGACCCCACAGTGCGGCAAGGGAGTGACTCCTCTCCCTGAGCAGCAGGAAAAGCTATGGGTGATGAACGGACCATTATCCCCATTCCCTGTCTCCCTGCACCTCTGGGGTAGGAGGTACAGCTGGGAAGGAAGGAGGGGTGGGGGAAAGGTGTTTGGAAGGTTTTATTTTACTTGTCATTATCCTGCTCTGATTTTGTTAGTAATAAATGCAATTAATTCTAATTCTAGCTTGTTTTGCCCATGATAGTATTTGGTGAGTGATCTCTCCCTGTGCTTTTCTCAAATCATGAACCCTTCCTTATATTTTCTCTCCTCTCTCTGGCTGCAGAGGGGCGTGATAGAGAGGCTTCAGTGTGTGCCCAGAATTCAGCCAGCCTCAACCCACTACATTCTCCTTATTTTATTTCTATACAAAAACCAGACAATGATGTATCAAAATGCCACATGCTTCCCTGTATCTTCTCCCACTACATAAAAATGAATTGTTTCATATCAGTTCTATTTTGTGTGGACCACCACGACTGACAGTTCCCTTAAAGTGCTTGGGCTCAGCCTTTTGGGTGAAATAGTGAAGTTGCATGACTGGAAGCTGTATTTCTGAGAGATTGCTAGGTATCAGGTCAGTATTCTCCCTAGTGTCCAGGTATTACAGGGAAATACTTTCTCTAAATCAATCTTTACAGGGTCCTATCTCAGAACTGCAGAAATGCAACTAACAGATCTCCATGTGAACCTACTGGTAATGGGACAGCTTACATGGGCAGAAAAAGGTAAGGATTGACGAATTTGTCTTGTGACTCTGCAAAGAGAGTAGGGAAGAGTGCCAGATGGCCAAGAGAAAGATATGAAGAGTCTGCTATGCTTAAGACTAACAAGTGATCCAGAGGGTAATGTTTCCTTAAGGCATAATCAAGCATTCAGGAGACAGATGGTGGAAAGAGTGGGGAGTCAAGACAGTTCTAATTAGTCCAACACCATATGGAGTTGCTTCTTTTCTAGAATCTCAACCTTCTAGACAGGTCTGTGAGTTTACCTACTGGACATCACAGAGGTCTTTGAAAGTGTTTAATGACTAACAACCAACCCACTTGCCCAGATTTTTATTTTACAGAAGTGGATGATGTTAAGTATGGGAAACCCGATGCTTAAATCTCCAATATGAAACTAAGGTGTAGCTGGACTGTACCAAGGAACCAAGAAATTAGAAGAATTCCTAAGTCTGCTATAGCTGGAGTCTACAGAGGTCCATGAAATATTACTTCATTTCATTTTCATTCGTAAAAACTCATCTTCTTACTTCCAGCCATCATGTGGGAGAAAGTACTGCAATTCTGCTGCCATTGTATATGGGGGCTGTACTCCTATTTTTGTGGGTTTTTTTGCCACTGTGATCACCCCCTTTCTCACTACTCCTGAAAAGTAGATCTCTTCTGCATCTTAATTGTATTTATCTGTACTTGTATCCTTTTTTTTTTGGTTCACAAAGTCCCCCACCATCTGTGCACGCTGGGACAGACAGTGGGTTTTAGTCCTGGGAGAATACGAAAGAGAAATCCACTACAGAAGATATCTGCAGTTTAGAGTAGATTGCAGTGCAGACAGGTAGGAACATGTCTAAGGGATGGGGACAGTAAGACCTGTGAGATCAGGATCTCCCAAATCACGTCCTGAAGCAGCAGGACAGCAGCTAGGCTAATTCAGTTAAAGGGAGTCCTCATCAGTGCCTTTACAATGGATGTATCCTCTTCCATATGTATCAAGAAAAAATTAATAAAAACTTTAGTTTTATACATTTTAATATTACCTGCAGCCATAAGAAACACTGAAAACATGTAGAAGATCTTGTTAAAAACATAAAAGCAGTTTTTTCCTACTATCTCTTTCTCATATATGTGTGTGGTGATTTGAATTTTAAATAGAACTGTTATATCTTGCAGCAATTGATACTTAAGATACTTAAGTTTCAACATGTTCAGAGAATTTTCTTCTCATCACTGACAAGTGCATTTGTCAAACCCTGTCCTCTACCTGAAAAAATAAATACAGAATCTAGATCACCTAGTATTCTAATGCCAGAAAAGACATTGGCATTCATTTTAACATGTTTGGTATCTCAGTGTCTTTCAGTACAACTTTTTAGTTGACTCCTAGAACTTTTGCACATAAAAAGACAGACTGCGTCCTGATTGCCACCAATCACCTACTTCTTGTTTCTTTCCTTCTATTTTATATTTTAAAGTCTAGGTTTTTTTCACTTCCTATATTGAAATGTCCTCATCATCCTATTGTCATTATTTCCTAGTATATTCATTAAACTTAATCTGTTTATAAAACATTCATATTAAAGACAGAAAATTATTTTTAGTGGAGTTTTA
This sequence comes from Amblyornis subalaris, assembly GCA_018881555.1. NCBI lineage: Eukaryota > Metazoa > Chordata > Aves > Passeriformes > Ptilonorhynchidae > Amblyornis > Amblyornis subalaris. Next base: position 1,609,303 of record JACAXG010000086.1, on the reverse strand, counting down.
GTGACTCCTTTTCAATTCAACTTTCTTTACGTACTGCAAGACATCAAACTCACCAGAAATAAATGCATAGCTTTTAGTTTTGAGAGTTATCAACTGGCATCCAGAATCTGACACAGTCTCTGGGTCATACATTCTACAAAAATAACACTTTTAAGCTATGGGTGAAATTACCTTCTTTTGTTTTTTCTGGTACCAAATTCAGACTTTAGGAGTCKAGGCTGCTATTTTTTTCTTCTCCAAGTCCAAAGCTTTACTATCCCCTAAAACTCTGTCTCTGTTCAACCACTCTGTAAAGCCGTTGACAGAGGTAATGACTAACAAGAGCTGAAGTGCCAGCATTATGTAGGTGACACAGCACCAGCATTACACAAAACCTAAACCCTAGTGTTTCTCAGAAATCACAGAATTGATTGAATACTTATCTGGAATTGAAACTTGGCTGAAGAGCAATTAAAAGACAGAACTATAGAAAAGTTAAAATTATGGTATTAAGAGAAGTATTTGTCCTCTATCAGTCTGTACAGGATGAAGTTGACTAGATCGGATTCTTTATCTGACTCATCTTTTCTATTGTGATATATCTTCTTCTCATTAAAAATCCATTTGACTCCTTAAAAATACTGTGCTCCTCAACATGGATGTTAAGTACTTAAGTAACCAGCCCGTAGAAATAAGTGTCTTTTTTATATCTTTGGCCCTCATGCTCAACACCTCTGGATCGCCAGACCACAGATCCTAGTTGCTTCCTCTATGGATTTAGTTATTCATGATCCTCAATATATAGCTGTCTCTTCAGTATGTCATCTTCATTAGCAAACTCCTCAGTCTGCATCTGAAAATGACTGCCCTGGTGCTTGTACAGGGCCAGATGCTTCGCTCCTGCATATTACTAGGTGAGCAGTGCTTGGTGGCAGCTCATCTTTCATTATGATGATCAGGAATGAAGTGTACTGGAATACAATAATTATAAGCGTGTAAGGTGGAGAAGAAAACAAACTCCGAAAATCTGTAACTGCTGGGGCTTGTTGAAAGTTTTTCTCCCAAGATGGGCATGAAAAGTTTGCATATAAAAAGGCTGAGGAAAAGAAATTGAAGGATGATGCAGAGAGCAAGTAGAGAGGCTGTGTGCATATGTCCATGTTGTTGGAGAATGAAGACTTTACACCACCGAAAATCAATCTAAACACCTCAGATAAAACATTGCTTTAATCCATTAATGCTTGAGATTAATTTTATTTTATCCTATTATTCTTTTCTTTTCAGAAAAGTCACTGCAAATTTCATTAATATTTCTCTTTTCCTGAATTCAGTTTTATAAATGATATTTTACTGTATTTTTTGGTTTGTGCATTTTCTTTTTTTTAAATTAGTTATTCATTAAGCATTAATTTTGGGAATGAAATTACTTTCAATATAAACTAAAATACATAATCATATTTATCATCATAATTAATAAGTGTAATTATTGTAAATAAATCTGAATGTTAAATCAGGAAAACATTTTGCTTTACATACCTAGTATTTCCTGTATTTAAAATTACTATTTAGGCCAGGTTTTCTACAAAGAATTTTTATAAAACTATTTTTCAATAGCAGACTTCTGGGATTGTTCTTCTGCCTTCCCATTTGGATTCCAACTTTAAGAAGGATTCCAACTCTAAGAAGAATTCCAATGCAAAGAGCATATGTTTTGAAGAGCTAATGAAAGAGATTGCTGGGAAAAAAAGCAAAGACAGTTTTGGCTTTTTTTCAGGAATAAACTAATTTACCACCAGGAAGAGTTTGTCCCAGCCTATTCACCACATTATTAAATGAAATTATCTTGTCTTAACTTAGTAATCTCAGTTGCCTTTATATTAAAATCCTTCTTTTGAAAATCAGATTCTTATTCATTATGCCTTGCATATGAACATCCTTTAATTCCAATGAAAACAGAAATACACAGGATTGTGGAAAATTAGCTCACTTTTTTGCTGGAAAGTTAAGGAGGTTAATAGATGAAATTATTTTGACATTAGTTTTTAGCTGCACTAGCTCTGCTTTATCAGGCAGAGGGGACAGGGATTTGTTGAATCTCCATTTCCTTGATTGATGCCCCAGGAGAATCACTGCAGGGGCAATACAAGTGATTTCCTGGAGTGGACTGAGGCTGCTTTGTGGAGATTTTGTTAAACCTGCTGGGAATGCCTACTTCTTCTGTAAGCAATCACTTTTTGAAACATTTATCTGTCCATATGGGCTAACACTTTTTCATAAACTAAACCTGACTGCCAGCCTCACAGAAAGGAACTGTTACACAAAAATGAAATATTTGATACATGGCAATGTGATCTGTGTAATGTTTTCTTTTCCTGAATGTATGAAGAGAAAGATGTTGATAAATTGTAGGGAGTTCAGTGGAGGGTTACCACAATAGCACAGGATGGAGCACTTGTCCTGCCAGGAGAAGGCAAGGGACAGGGGCTGATACAGTCTGGAGAAGAGATGGCTGTGGAGGCACTCCACAGCAGTCCTTCAACTGAAGGAAAAGGAAACTTCCCAAAAGCTGGGTTTTTTTGAATTTTGCTAAAGACTTTAACCAGTCCAAGTTCAATGAGTTCAATGCTAAAAATAAACTGTTATATTAGCATTAAGAAAAATGTTTGGCTTTGGCATTGGGAAGAAAAAAGATAAAAGTCTAAAAAGCAAAACAGCAGAAAAGAAATTCTGTTGAGAATACTGTTGAGAACATTGACTAGTAAAACACTCAGTTTTGTCAGTCAACAAGATGTGAAGTTAATTGTTCTAGGAATGTTTCTGCTAGCTGTCCCTATATAACATTAATATAATCTTATTTTGAGAGTACAATTTATTTTTAAACAATGGCTTAATCATGTGAGTTTTCCACAGTGATGTCTTCCATCTGCAATTACTGAATTGTCTGCTGACAGTGTTGTCCACTTTTACACTGTAGTTTCAAGTTTCTCCATGAGAAGATGAGAAAAACTCATTTCAGGGGTATTAAAAGTACACAGTTAGAAAGTAGGTCTGGGTAAATGGTTTGGAAAAAATCCAAATTTTATCATGCATGAAAAGCACAGAGCACAAAAATAATGCAAGAAAATAATTTCTTATGCTATTTTAGCCACCCTGTGTGTCCAGATTTATCTGAATACCAACCCCAAATATCTTGGGTGATTGATCATTGCTTCACAAAGCTTCTCGTCTGGATTTAGCTTGCCTTCATGCAGCCATGCAATGACACAAAATGTCATATGTGATGGATATGGTTTTGAGAAAAACACAAAAGAACACAGAAACAGCATTATGAAGCTTTTCTTCTTATGATTTTGATTCGTTTGTCATCCATTCTGAACACTGATGAAAATAACAGAAAATCCATGAAGGTCTTTCGTCTTTGAAGGGAGGTTTTGAGAAAAAGCAGCTTTCCCAGGAATCACAGAATCATAGTATCATTTAGGTTGGAAAAGACCTTTAAGACCATTGAGCCACCTTCCTTTGTCTTTCCATTCCTCACTTTCTTGAACACATATCTCAGATGCAAGTGAATTTGAGATCTGATGGCCTTCTTGAATGAGATATGCCAAGGTGTAACTTTCAAAGCTCTTGGGACTGAAATCTTATGCCCTGCTTAAAACCCAAGGAATGTAACATTACATGAGAATATATGAGATTGAATCCTCTGTTCAGTTCAGAAATTCTGTGTGACACAGACACTCCGTGATATTATTATGGCTACTTTCTATTTAGCACCACTACAGGTTGGCTTGCAGTGCTGCAAGAGCATTTCTGCCACCACCACTGCACTCTGCTGGCACATGGGATCCTTTCCACACTCATCAAGTTCTGCCCTTGAGGTCCAGAATTCAGGAACACTGTGGTTTACACTGTGTCACAACATTTGTGTGAATTCTCTTACACAGTAGAGTCACAATAGTTCTGCCGTTTTTGAGGAAAATTATTTCTACACTCAGTGGGACTGAAGATTTCTAACTTGGTGATTGTGCCAAAAAATTGCCTCTAAAAATGCTTGAAAATGTTTATCAAGCACCTTAACAAGATGTCTTTCCATTGTTATTTCCATCCTATACTCATGGAATCTACTGTGAGAATTAGAAGAGACTCCATTCCAGGACCCTTTCCTGGATTTCAGTCCTAAACTGCACTCCTCAAAGGAAGATCATAGCTGCACATTACAAAGAAAATGGTTAATACTTACTGAGCTGGGTAGGAGCAGTTTACTTTAGTCACTAATAAGTCGCTTACAGAAATTGTAGCGCTTGATTTAAGCCATACTTTAATTCCTAGATTATTGAATCACACACTTTAAAACACATTGAGTTGTAATTTAAGACAAACTGCTATCTTTTTTCAAACACATTAAAACACATATAATAGTATGCATATTAATGCACATACATTTTATATCTATTTTAATTAAAAAAAACAAGTAGAAACTCTTGTAATAAGCAATTTGATCATTACTTAGGTATCAGTAGAGGGGATAAGAAAACAGAAATTGCTGTCTATTGAGAAATTCCTACATTTTGAATAATCATAATTCCCCATGAAAATAGAAGTCAATATTTCAAGGCATTTTATGGATTCAAAGAGYTTAAATGCTTTGTTTTGGAAACACTGATGTAACCCTTCAAAACATTAGACCACTGCAATATGCTTTTAAATTTTAAGTGTGATTAACATATATAACATATTAGGTACAAGGACTAAAATTGAATATCTTGTTTTTACTTCCAATCGTATAGGTCAAAGAAACTGAAACATTTGCGTCAAATTTTTTTTAGCATCAGAGCATTTTTTTAATCAACTTGATGTCTTTGTTTTGCTTTGCTTTTTTTCCTATTAATTGCTAAAAGTAGTCAGTCATGTACTGATCCTCATAAAAATGTTTTTAGTAATATCTGTAGCGGGTATTTGAGCAGGTGGAAAATGAAAACAGGAAAAATACTATTCAGCATAACATGAGTTACCTCCCTGCATAGTAAGTACAATCCTCACAAGTATAAGGCACTACTTGCATCTGTCTGGAGTACTATACACAGTTCTGGTCATGTTCAAAAAATATTAGTTCAGACTGATTACTAATATGAGAAAGGGTTTGGAAAACCTTTTATGTTGGAAAAATCTTCAGCTGAGTAAAATGAAAGTGGATCTATTTTAGCAAAAGAATAAATTTCAACAGAATAAGAGAATATATAAAGTCAATAACTTCTGTTCAAAAATTACAAGAAAGTTCTTAATATCTGAATGCTTCACTATTTCAAGTGTAAGTCATTAGAACATAGCTGAGTAAAACCATATTTTTAAGTTGTAGTTTCCTAAATTTGGGATGAAATTGTGTGACATATTTGCTTACAATTGCAGGGATTAAAACTAAATATTCCATGGGCAGCTGCGAGGTGCTTCATTAAGTACTCTGAAGTCTTTTTAAAGCAAGAGATACTCTTGTCTGGCCTGCAAGTTTTATTTACATGAAAGATAGGACAGAAGGGGCATTTCTGATAGGGAGGGAAGGAGCTAAAAACTGCAACCATTAACTTAAAAGCACTCCCAAATCCGGTAATACAGGGATAGCCATTAAATGCCTTTCTAGTTCTTTATGCTACATTCTCATGTTGCTAAAGGACGGTGTTTCCCAAGCATGCCAGCCGAGGAGTATTTTAAATGAACTCTTTAAACAGCAATGTGGTGAGAAGGCAGTCTGCTGTGTTAACACCTCTGTTGTTAAAAGATAAGGTCATATTTCTCATCGTGACTTTAATGGCCGCTTCCTACTCTGTGTTTCTGCTCCCTGTGTGGTCTGTACTTATATCTGCTACTTTAATAACTACAGCAAATTTTTACCATGACCATTAGCAAAGTAGAACAAATGCAGCATGGAAAAACTGCTAAATTATTTCTCGATTAATGTACCACCAGCAAATTTGCTGCTTGTTCTCTTATTATTGAGTACATGTCCTTTATCCAGAAAGCATAATTTCTAGTTTCCATCTTGCACTTTTTTAATCTCGGAAATCCTACTGAGTTGGCCAACATGTGGGCAATGAAACAGGAAGTGTAGGGTCACCTTTAAAAGTCCTAGATCTTTACTTTTTTATTTTTATTGTTTTGTTTAATTTTGACTTAAGTTGAGAATGGGGAAAATGGAAAGTGACACCTTTTATTTTTTACCTCTTTAAAGAGAATGAAAGATAAAAGGCATTTCTTGGTGTTATTTTGGGGGAGTCTTTTTCATTATAGCAGTTATTGCTTTTTAGATTATTTGTTTTCACTGAGTTATTCCTTGCCTCTCAATACACTCATAGTGAATTCAGATTCATATGCTGTACAGCTGGAAAGAACCATTATGATTATCTATTATCTATCTATGATTATCTATTCCAAACACCTGTGGAGCAGCCCATAAAATCTGAACTGATACTTCATGCATCAAGTTCATATCTTCTGCTTGAGGGACGATAGATCTCTCAGAAAGACACCCAGTTTTGATTTAAAGTCTTGATTCTCTCTGACTAATGTTAGCACCTTTCTAAGACATGCATCAGGCTTGGAAGCATCCTATAAGTAAACGGGATCTTGAGGTACCCCCTCCATTGACTTTCATGTTAGAATTGTTCATTTAGAATTGACTTTCACAGTATTTTTCCTGTACCCAAAAAAAACCCAAACATCTCTTGCAGGTACTTCGCATTAGCAAAAAATGTTAAAAAATGAGTGATGTTATCTGCACAAAACAGAATATATATAATATAATATTTCTGAAAACAAACAAAAAAAAAAACCCAACCAAAAAGCCTTTACTTTACAGTTATAGCTACTACAGATACAAAGCCTCGCTGACAAATTATAAGTGAAAGTCAGTCAGAAAGCCCACCTTGATCTTTGTCCTTCTTCCTTTGATTGCTAAATTGCATGAAGTAGATAAACACTTCCATCAGTTCTGCTAAACCTTCTTATAAGATTGTACTTACATAGTTTTCTTGTGACTAATCAAAGGAAATATCTAAAAATTTTGTGAAAGTGAACTTTTTTTGGTGTTCACTAACAGGCATGGCAGAGGCTTATGAGTAGATTTCTGTTCTTCAGAGATAAAATAATTTACATTAAATACAAACAAATATACAAACAAAACAAAATAAACTAAATCAACTTGAGAAAAAGTTATTTTGTCTCATGATGAACCTTATTTTGGAAAGCATACTTTTTTCAGATGAAAGGAAGAGCAAAGTTTGCTTTCATTCAGGATGAAATAAAAGCTTTTACATTCAAGAGTCTTGCTTAATCTCTTATGAAGAAAGAATAATTTTTTTTGTCTAACTACAAATCTAACGAGATACTATATACCCATTTTCTTCACCTGCTTGGGAAAAGGTGACATTAAGGGAGTGATTAGTTGTAGAATATGTTGCTAAAAGAAGCTCTGAGAGATTATCCAGCCTGTCCCTCAGTCCACAGYAGGATTAGCTACCAGTATGTCATTCCTGATTGATACCTCCTCAGTCTGATCTCAAATGCTTTCAAAGACAGGGTGTTTACGAGATCTTTAGGAAATCCATCCTAAAGCTTCACTGTTCTTACTGTTATAAATTGTTTTCTATACATCTGAACTACAGCTCAGGTACTACAATTGCCTCTCCGGTTGTGCTGCCTCCAACTTGCTGGGCACATTGCTGGCCACAGCATTTCAGCTAAGGCTTGAGCAGTGCTGAATAAGCACAAGGATTACTGGCTGTGTTTTGCAGAGGATGCTCTGCTTGTACATGGCAGTCTGATATTTGCTTTCTTTGTAACAACATGACACAGTTGACTCACGCTCAGAGAGAAATCCTCTATAATTCCCAGATCATCCCCGTTTGGCCAGTTGTTTCCCATCTTATATTTGTGCAGCTGATGGTTCATACATAACTGGAGTACTTTTCACTTGCCCTTTAATCTTGTTATACTGGATCAAATTCAAATCATCAGCTGTTTTATTCAGTGTTGCTTAGTGACAGCTACTTGAAGTATTGCTGGACACAGATTAATTTTCTGAGGGAAATTATTTTCTAACAGCAGATCTGGACCTCCTTATTCCTTACAGACATGGTATTTGTGCCTCCTTATTCTTTTCTTCCACCAACTCTAGATTCTTAAGCAGTGACTTCTGTACATTGGCTATATGATAAGTGGTGTATATCTTTCTACTTCACATTATTAGGCCAAAGAAACACCAAAGAAGGTGTTTTTCTTTTTTTACTTTACAGATATATATTTACAACACACTTTTCTGGTTAAGAGAAAGACAAAACAGACCTGGAGGATCTGACAATCATACTACTGTTCATAAGCTCTTTTAAATCATAAGATGAGATAGAATTGCAGGACTAGGATCCTTGTCAGGACTTGTCAGGAGGTATGTGGTGTTATTTTTAGTCATGGTTTATTTCCTTCTGCCCCAAAACTATTGATACTCATGTACACACATGCTGAGTGAAAGGCTACAAATGTCTCTGTCGTGTACAYCTGGGGTCACTGCAACAGAATTGTGTGCAGCACAGTTCAAGGGGTTTGTTTGTACACCATATTGAATAATTTACTATGCTGCACCAAAAAAAAATAGGCATTATTATAGTGCATATAYGATCAATCAATGTTTTAACATAGCCAGATAGTTGCCAGCACAGCTTTGTTATCAATATGAGTTTTATATGACACTGTGAAGAACTCAATGACTGCTAACTAGGACTCCACCTAAAACCCCCAGATTTTCCCTAGCAAATTTGAACTACTTTGTTTTCCAACATCTATGCGATTTTATATTTTATATATTTTCTATTTATTTTTATATATCAATTTATATGACTATTTTTAACATTACAATAAATACATAACATAATAATTACAGCATTACAATAAATACATTACATAAATACATAGCATTGCAATAAAGTCTTTGGAAGACTATAAGCGATCCACATAAATATTATTATTATTGTTGTTATTCTTGTTTAATGTGTGCCAAAGATGTCAAGGTTCATCAGTACAGATGCACCTTAGTACAAGAGCAAACCTTTTTGATGTGAAGAAAATATGACTGAGAATCAGAAGGATTAAGTGTTCTGTCAAGGATGGTGCTGCAGTTCTGAATTATTTACAAAACATGGAATTCAAAATACTCAAATTCAGCATTTCAGAGTCACAGTTTTTAAACTGCACATCTGAGAAATACACTTTTTGATGCTTTCCAACTTTGGGGGCAAAGTTAAACACAAGTCATTTCTCCAGTCTTGAATACTTCTATCGATTTTGGACTTTGAGTAAAGGAAAACTCAACTGAGGTCACAAAGTTTCTACTGTGGCAGCCACAGTGCAAGTGATTAAAACCCTGTCTCTCACCTTAAGTGTTCCAATTCAGTCTTGTGAAGTTTAACACCTCACCTCAAGTCCCAGCCAAATCTCAAGGGACTTTGAATTGACATCACAAACACACCTCCAAGTTTAACAAAGAAGCCGAAAAAGACAAACAAGGAAAAGAAATACTTATATGCCAGGAGCAGCTATTCCATAGAGATTCGATCCAAAGGAAAGTTGGAAGACAACACTGCAAAAACACATTTTTTTTTACTTTCAAGGGCTGTAACTAGCCCCTGCTCCTGCCATAGGAGGGCTCAAGAGTGTCCAGATAAAACACTCTCATCTTTTACCTTAATGAACTCTGAACTGACAAGTCTTTCATGACAAATTCAGTGCTCTAGCAGTAGCTTCAAAACTATATGAGATTTAGAGCCCCATTTGAAGCCATATCTGGTTTGTCTCGCCTCTGTGACAAGTTCTCACAGTTCTCATCTGGGTCAGTAAATGGAGATCCCATGATAGGGAAAACTGACATCCCATTCATCTTGCTTTGCATGAGTGCTTTGCCTGTCAAAACAGCCACACAACAATGTTCGTTTTATATACTCTTAAGAAATGCAGCCCCAAATTGGCTGCCAAAACACAAGCAGGAAGGGTGCAGACAGGAGCATACACCAAGATGAGGAAACAAATTGAAAATTTAGATGACTGCAAATAAAAAACAAAAGGGGCGTTGTCATCCTTCCTTTTTTAACCAGAGAGATGAATTGCCTTCTCTTTTTTTCCCCCACATGCTAGTCAAAACCAGGTGCATTCATAGAGTTTGAGGTCAGAAAGGATGATTTGATCATTTAATTCATCCTCCCTCCAAGGTCTTATATCTGTCCAGTACTTTTTAATATAACTCAATGCCCTTGGTTAAGATTGGGCATCTTTTTCAGCATTCCAGAACAATTGATATAGGCCTGCATTTTAGATAAATGTGGGAGAAAGTGAAACACACTAGGAGCAGATGGGACCACTTTTGTGCAGAGCAATAAAGAGTTCTATCAGATCCCAAAATATGTCTGGTTAAAGGTAGTGGGGTGTGTGATTTGACTACAGTTTTTCTTAATTCAAAATGGTATGTACTAGGAATGTGTTGAGGAGAGTGATTTTTGTTTCCCAAAGCCCTTGAAAAAAGCAAGTCAACTACAATTTTCAGAGAGTCACAGATTTTAGAGCCAGAAGGTTGTACAAAGTTCAGGCACTGTACAAAGTTCAAGCTCATCATTAAAGGGGACCATCATAAGTAGCACTCAGCAGGTTTTGAAACTCCTGTTTTGTCTAGGTTTTATTTTCTTTTAATTTGAAATAAATATATAATTAATTCTAAAAAGTGTAAATGACAAAAATGGGGGAAGTGGTAAATCATGTTGAGCATAAGGCAGCTATACAGATTTATTGCCAGAATTTTTTAAGCTGGGCTCAATAAACATATGTCTAAGAACTATTCATTTTCACTAACAATCTCAATAGGGCAAATGTGTTTATTTAGGAAACAGGAATGCATTCCCACTAAAGAGGGATAGTTGTTACTTTGAAAGTGAGTAAGGTATTTTAATGCAAAGGCAACTCAGATGAGGTCTCAAAGGCAGAAAGACCAATATGCTCTTTGGTTTTATAGATTGTAGAAATATTACTTCTGTGAGCAGGAATAAGACAACAATGTGTCTCCTTCAGCAGTGTTTGGCATATGGAATCTTAAAGATAACGAGTAAAGTTTTGCTGAGGTTCTTGAAAGAACCATTCAAAGCCTTAAAAGGCTGTTAAAATTATTCCTGAAGAACAAAAATAACAAAAAATTACCTTGAAGAGAATTTAATCTGTGTAGTTTATCAAATTGAAAATAGAGAGGTGGTTTGATTACAGTGTTTATATTCTGTTATTTTAATGAAATCATTGTACCACATTATCAAAAGAATGAACAAATATCTTTGCTGTGTCATCATCGTGAGGCTACAGAACCATTTGAAACATAAGCTTTTAGCCAAATAAAAATTATGGGAACAAACAAATTAGCAAAATTGTCAGTTTGTGATATGCAGCATGTTAAACAGAAATTATTGTGGACCCTCTACCCATAAGTTCTATGTATATATCCATGAAAAAGAAATCAGCTAAAGAGGAAGTGAAAAAGTACTTGTTTGTGCAACAAATAAACATTCAATTATAGTAATTTTAACTCATGTGATGGTAGAGAGTGGAAAGGAGAGATGAGAGAAGAATTAATCAAAATGGAATACACTTTCACTTGAATGTTGTAGTATTCTTTCTCTTGTTGCATTATGATTATGAAAAGAAGGATAATTGATTTTATTTTCATTTGCCTGAAGTAGAAGATAATTATATTTTATATAAATGTAAATAAAATACACACACACACATATAGATATATGTAAAAGAATAGGTACTAAAATAAAACAGTTCAGTTTTTTGGCTATTTGGCAAGATTTGACAGCATTTTTGCCTGGATAAAGTGAATGGTTTACTGTGGAACATTTAGAAGATCTCATGCAACCCTTAATAAACAATGTGCTGCTTTGACTAGTGTCTAAATGATATGCAAGTCAAATTAAAGATGCCATTTGTCATCTGTACAAGTAAAGTGACTCATGCACAAAATTTAAAAAAAAATTGCCATCACACAGTCTTTTATTTGCTGCTTCATCTTTATAAAACATATGAGGAAAGAAGGGCAGAACCACTTAGGCTCTGATGAAGTCTGAAACAGATTATAAGGCAAATGTAGTCAATTGTAAATGCTTATGAAAGAAGAGTTTAAAAGGCATAGTGAATTTACTAGGCTCACAGATAACCAATAAAAAGAAGATTAATTGAAAAGAGTAGGTAGATGAATGGCAGGCTTCACTTTACAGGCRAAATAAATACAAACAGACTTCAAATTTCAAAAGCTTATGTTTGCAACATTTTGGTATGTTTTCTACTGAGATTTATTCCTATTTACATCTCATTGCAATTCTTTCTAATCCTTTGACCATCATAATGCTGGATACAAGACTTTCCTTCTTATATATGAAAAGACATGTCATATTTTCACTCTAGTTGTTTAAAGCCCAGAGGAAAAATTTTACAGTTGTTCCACTCTGCCTTGCATACCAAAATAAAATACCTAAATAAACACAGCCTTGCTCACATCGCTTGTAAACAGTGGTAAAGAATTTTAAAACAGAGCATTTGAGATCTACTACATTAGATGAAATGCAGGTATAAGTACAATATTTTAGCAATCTCATGACAAGCTTCACAACTAGCATGGCTAAGGGCCACTTATTAATATGTAAAATACTAAAGTGGTCTAAAATTTTCATATCAAGTCAAAGTATCTGGAATTCTCAAGAGACTGTTGGTTTCAGCCCCATATCTTTAGAAGGATGTGGCATCTCTTAGTGAACTAGATATGAACCCTGTTTCTTTTCCTTTCATGTTTTCCTTTTGTCATTATAATGGTGATATCACAGTGTTGTCTAAGTCAAAGGGACAGCATTACTGTTATAACTAATGTCATCAAATATTAACAGTGGCTCATTTACTGTTAGATATTTAATACTGTCCAAATAGTCCAAATATTTTTCTGTACTGGTCTGGATTTTGGGTCTAAAATGACTTTTTTTATGTTGTGGAGTGTTCACAATGCAGTCATAAGATGGGTTTTTCTATTTTTACTCATATCAGTATACTTGTAAGCATGCTATTTTGTCTGTAGTTTTAATTTAGGAAGTACTACAGTGTTTGTGAAGAAACAAACCATCTTTAACTCATTCACTGCAAAGAAATACTTGCACATCTAGTAGCCTTGAAAAGAAAGAAAAAAGAAAACCCTCAAACCCCACAGGTTTCCATAACAATAGTGCTATGGCAGCACTCAGAAGGACTGCAGGTGCAACCTGATGGTTTCAATGCMATGAAGATTTTAGAATCTTCAGCAGAAAAAATGGGAAGTATTTCTCTTGAGGATCTAATATCTTTATCACTGTCTTCATCGTCATCATCACACACATTTGTATAAACATTTGCAGGACAATAAATCTTTGCCCACTTAAAAAATGTTAGAAATTTGTTTTATGTATCATATTTTATGTGGAACAGGGCATACATTATATAATAATTAGCCACAGTGGGATCATTAAAGTCAATAAACTTTTTTAAGGATGTGAGAAATTGAACCCCAAAACCTTAAACATCTAAAATACAAGTTGTTTATTTGGTTAGGTTTTGGTGGGGTTAGCAAGAGGAATAGTGACTTTCTTGTTAGTTTTGCTGCAACTGTCATGAAAATGAATTTATGTGTTTGTTTAAATGTTTGCCAAGGGCATGGAGAATGACAAACACGATTCTCTTAGTTACGCTAACATTACAAATGACAATAGTTGTTAATGTAAGCCCCAAATTAATTGCACTGTAGCCTGAAAGTCAAAACTTATTGCAAGTGTGAGTGAAGACAGTATTTTTTGTCCGGTACACAATGTTCCATTCTTGAATGTTAACCATAATTTGTTTTCATTTTGTCTCAATTAATATTTTTTTYTTTGCTTTACATTAGTCATTCTGCAATGGCAAATGTGGAGGAAGATGGTAGATAGACTTGTGTAGAAGAGATTTTCTCTGTTACAGTATCTTGTGACAATATGTTGACCTGAAACTCCATAGCAATAATTGTGATGAATGTCAACAGAAATTGCTTTCAAAAGTATAATGCCTGTAGGCACTTTGCTCAAGGCCTGTGCTTCCTTCTTCTGTCTCTCAAAGGGGCCCTCAGCTCTTAAAAGCTACAGCTGGGCCCTCTCTCCATGATATCTATACATACATACCATACCAAGGTACCACAGGAATGTACTGCATGWACCATGCAGTTCGTAATCCCAGCTGAATGCTCCCACAGCTTTTAGGGGCACACTATGCAATGTTTCTGCCTCGTGTTTTCCAGACTGTATTCCTTAGGGGTATCTATGATAGTCCAAAGTTTCAATAGTTTCAACAAGCTGACATTATTTATGGCATTTTAAACAGCCTCCCCAAAACACTGTGTTCATTTCTTTAAACGCAGAATACATCTTCTGACTGACTCAACATAATTTCATTCTAGACTGGAGATGACTAAATTAAGGTTTTATATTTTCCATTAAGGCTTTCATTCCACTGGGATATTGGCATTTCCACTTTTCAGGTAGTATTCAGTGGGTTTTCCTTTTGAAACTATGTTCCTGAAAAAGTCTTTTAAAAATTATGTAATATTTAAAACCTCCTATTCTTAAACATCATATAAGAAAGTCTTGACATAAGTGAACATAGTTTTACAGAGGTGAGTAAGCAACAAATACTACTTACAGCAAACCTCCCTAATTCCCTAAGATCTTTTTCAGAATGATTTTCAGTGGGTGTGTAGAGAGGACATGATGGTGTAAGTATGGTTATGTTAGCAAAGATTACCCAGAAGACTGGAATTCTTTTATGGCTTCACTTTCAGATAATAATGTGGCATGCTGACAAAATATTTTTACCACAACATCCTAGACTGTATTTCCTCCATATGAAAGTTTGAAGCTTACAGAAAAATATCAATTTATTGGTTATGCAATCTACGTGTGACAATTCTGGAAAGAGTAGTCCTTTATATCTGCAGAAAAGGTACAGAACAAGAAGTGCATCTGCAGACTTCTTGCCAACGTTCCTTAGTCTTGACCCCAGGTGGCTACTTTTTGAAGTGAGAATGAATCTCTGATCTTTCAGCATTCATCTCCCTTTGCCGAGTCTGCTGTTGATGTGCCAGCTACTTCCTAAAATTTGAAGTGTCTTCAAAAAATTATAATTTTGAAATACCTCTGAAACTCTTAGTCCAAAACTGTCTAACGTACACAGCCAGTGAAGGAAAAGAAGCAAAGGAATCACACCAGGTATGAATGCAGTTCCTTACCTTTTCAGTAGCTTTTAGCTCTGTAACCTTGGTCAAAGCATGRATGCATACTGCACAATTTTTCTATTTCTGAATAACATACACTTTATGCTTTCCATGATAGCATCTTCAAAGTCAAACACACTTGAAAGGGTAATAAATCAAATATTAGGGAATAATACACCTGTACGCAGACATCCTACCACCACCCAGGCAAGCTTTTTCGTGCAGGTCCAAACAAATCAAATGAGATTTATCTCACACTAAGGCAGGTGACTGTGGATTTGTATTTCAACAAAAAAAGCATAACAAATTCCTTGGTCTTCTGAATCCTATTTATTTTCAAAAGTTTCAATATATGATTTATTTACATGTTGCATATTACAAATCTACTTATTAAATTAGGTTTGTGAAATTTGATGAGTTAAACTTGTTTTGTGGACAAAAAGGGCAGCAGTCCAGGTGTTTCTGTTCAGTGGAACTAGTGTTTGTTTAGGGCCTGCTCAGTAGAATAAACAATTAATTCTATGCTCTTACTTGAGTCTGTCTGTAAATTAGAGCAGCTTTAAGACTGATCTGTTTTATTTTTATCAAGCAGAACTTAGTTTTTTCTAGGAACTCATGGCTTTTTACATCAGAAGCAGTGCAGTCGTTCACTGCTGTAGTGCTTTTGTCTGGAACACAGCTAATTTTCTTCATAATAACTTGCATGATGCTATGTTTCGGATTTCTGACGAAAATAGCATTGATAACACACTGATGTTTTAGATACTGCTGAGCAGTGCTTGGGCAGTGTCAAGGCTTTTTCAGTTTCTCATTCTGCCCTGCCAGTGAGGAGGCCAGCTATGCACAAGAAGTTCAGAGGGGACCCAGGTAGGACAGCTGACCCCAACTGATCAGAGGGATACCACAGGTCATACGACTTTGTGCTTAGCACAAAAAGCTGGGGGAAGAAGGATATGACATATATTTGATGTTATGACATTTGTCTTTCCATGTAAGCATTACATGTGCTGGAACACTCCTTCCCTGGAAATGGATAAACACCTGCTTGACAAAGGGAAGCAGTGAATGAATTCTTGTTTTACTTTGCTTGCATGCACAACTTTTCTTTTACCTATTAAACTGTCTTTATCTGAACTCAGAAATTTTCTTTGCTTTTGCCCTTTCAATTCCCTCCCCATCCCACTATGGGGTTAATGGGCAAGCTGTGCGTGGCTAAGCTCCAGATCAGGGTTAACTTACATCTGCAAATGTTCAGGCCCATTTTAAACCTAGGAAAATTTTAAACCTAGTAGGGTAGATATAAGTACTTGAGCTATAGCTATCATGGTAAGTACAGATCTCTGCCCTAAACAGGATAGAATTCCCTGGCCACTTTACAGGGTTTTGTACTTTGATGACAGCAGCAACTAAGACTAGTTCAAATTAAAAATGTAAAGTGTAAGATCACTGTTAATGCAAAAAAAAAAATGCAGTGTGTCATTGACACCTTCCAGAAAGCAGATCCTCAGTAGCCCATAGACACTGTCCTCTGTTGCACAGACTCATGGAACCTTGGGCAAAGAACAATGAAAATGACTGCGCATTTTCTGACATCAGATTGACCTTTACCCACCTTATAGAGGTGAAATGAGCTAATACAATATCCTGAATGGAAAACTTAGAATTGTAGAACAGAATCATGGAATCATTGTAGAACAGGTTGGAAAGGCCCTCAAGAAACCCTCTGGTCTAATCTTTTATGCGGAAGGGAGTCTGGATGACATTATCCAGCACCCTCTTCAATTGCACCTTAAAAACCTCCACTGATAGGGACTCTACCACGTCCCTGGGAAGGTTGTTCCGGTGAATGACTGCTGTCATTGTAAAAGATTTCTTTCTTATGTTGAGATGAAACTGTTCCCAGTGCAACTTCTACCCATTGCTCCTTGTCTCCTCCATGTGGCTCCTTGTGAAGAGAGATCATCTGTCCTCTTTATAAATGTCCTTTAAGTACTGGAACACTGTGATGATATCCCTTTTAAACCTTCTGTTCTCCAGGGAGGAAAGACCTAACACCTTCTGTCTTTCCTCACAGGACCAGTCCTCCAGCTTTTTGATCCTTTTCTGGCCCTCCTTTGGATCCTCTCTAGTCTCCACTTGTGTCTTGACTTGAACTAGACACAATAGTCCAGGTGGGGCCTCACAAATGCTGAGCGGAGTGAAATGACCATGTCTACATCTCTGCTAATAATGCCGCTGTGGATGCAATCCAGGATCTGATTTGCCTTTGTTGCTGTAGAAGTGCACTGCTGACTTGTGTTCAGCTTGCTTTCCACCAGGACCTCTGAGTCCCTTTAACCATGACTGCTCCTCAGCCACACAGATCCAAACTCATACTGGGCTCTTTTGTTTGTTCTGCGCCAGGTGCAGAACTTTGCACTCATCTTTGTTAAACTTCATACTGTTCTTCCTATCCCATTATTCCAGCCTGTGCAGGTATCACCGTAAGATGTCTCTCCTTTCTGAGGTGTTCATCTCACTGCCCAGTTTGGTGTCAGCAGCAAACTTGGCAAGAGTGCTCTCAATCCCATCATCCAGATCATTTATAAAGATCTTTAAGAGCCTGGGGCCCAGTATTGATCCCTGTTGTACAGCATGTATAATTGCAAAATAGTAATATTTAATAGAGGAAAAAAAMCAGTCCAATATGGTGTTACTAAACTGGTATTTCAGGTTTCCCTTGGTTTTGTGGAAAATAAATTGTTGCCAAGGAATAATGGCAGCCATTGATTTTCATACTTTTAGGCATCATTAAGTCATATAAATCTAAACTGGTAATCAGAGGGTCCTTATATATAGTTGGTGGAGGGATACTGACATCTCAGATGGGGATTTTAGGTACTCACTTTGGAAAAGAATTCTGACACCTGTTTCTCTTCTGCAAAAGGGAAACAAGATGACTGGCATTGACATAGATAATTACTTTTTAGCTGTCTGAAGATATAAGAGATGAATCCCATTCTATGAAGTTAATTAAAACACCTTACAAAATATGAGGCTGTCAAATTATTGTTTTCATATACATTTCCTCATCATTCTGTCTTCTAAGGGCTTGTCTTCACTCACAAGAAGAAGACGAGCAAACAAACAAGAAGTTGTGTTTATTAAAGCCTCGGGGAAGCTAGCATGAGTAATATGAGAATACCCTTAACACAAGGCATTCTACCTTTACTCTGAAGTAAATGTGTCCAAATCAGTTTCAGGTAGAGTAAAAGGCTGACCTTAATGTGTTTACACATCTATAAACTTACCATCCTTTCTGCATAAGAGGGCTGACAGCTTCTTTATGCTTGTGAGACTCTGTATTATTACCCCTTTCATTCTGGTATTCACTACCCCCTGCAGTAGGACAATTTCCTTTTGATTATACCTTTCAAAATGTCTGTATGGATATGGGATTCAAATAGATTTCTTAGGCAATTCACCCATATTCCTCCTGTGAATATCTACCAGATTTCAGGAGAATGCCTTTGCTAGGAGTGATTGGTTTATGGCAGTACAGAGAGCTCTTGCATTGGCATGTTAATTGTGGGGTCAGTCTCAGGCCCTGTCCTTTGGCCTTTAGCTAACCTCACTGTATCCACGTTGATGCAGTGCTGCTCTGCTAGTCAAACTAGCTTTGTTTAGTGATCTAATTTAATAAATTGATAGATTCTGGTGCCTGAGGTGACAATTAGATGCTCTAATGTGACTGCATAGTATAGGATGAGAATCCAAACTGAAGTTCAGTGATTGTGCGTGGGCAGCCCCCTCCCATTTCACTTCGCAAAAATCATTTGACTTCACAGTCCCCAGAGATTGGTTTCTTGTGATTTCATAACACAGCAAGAAGTAATGAAGTTCTGCCACGCATATTTAAGAAAATTCACAATTTAGTAATCTGAGGTACATGAAAAACTTATCCTCTTGTATTCTGATAGGAACATCTATTTGGATATATCACATACACTAAAATAACAATATTCTTCTGAAGCAGTATTTGAGGGTTTTAAGTTCTAATACACAGTTTTGTTTATGACAACCAAAACTATGCAGGTCCTTAAACAAGGACGTTATCTCCTTAAACAAATATCCTTGCTACCTAAATTACTAAAGAATTCTTGAAGGGACCTAGGACCAATTATGCCCTTATTTACCAAATATCTTAAATGAGAGTATGTTAAAAAAATAAAGTTTACGTGGAGAATTTATATTCTTTCATGTAGAGTTGCTGTCCTCTTATTGCAGTTTAGCCAAAACTGACAAACGCCAAGATTTTTACACAAATCTTGGTCAGATATAAAAAATTCTGAGTAATTGTCTCATTTTAGTGGAAATGCTCTATTTTTACACTGGCAAACAATGGAAAGAAGTGCCTGACTAACTGTTTCTCTACTTATTTTATGAATCTCTTTAATGAAGGCAATACTGGGTTTATGTACTCATCCACCTACTTTTTGACTCTTCTTAATTAATGTTATACTTTAAAAATATTCACAGTTGTTCTTTTTATTTCTTTTTTTCACTAAAATTAAGCTTGAAATTAAATCAAGGAAAGGAGAAGCAAGGAATCATAAATTCTTGCAAAAGTGAAATGCAGAAACTTGAAAATATCCAAACGCAATTTGCCATCAGCACTAATTAGAGCTGTGAAAAGAGTTATATCACAGCTATAAGAAAAAACACCAATTTTTAAAAAACATTGAATATGTTCTTTCCAGTGTCATAATTATTATTCTGCCACCTTCTGGAACCATTATGAGAAAAGTATTTGAGTTACTCTGTCAGAGCAGGAACAAAGACAGTTTCACTGTTTCCCATAACTTCTTATGAGACTCATGTCATTCTGGACTTCTTAATCAAATCTGGATGGGAAGATCATTCAAGTCTACCTGTCATTTTAAATCAAAATTTTTAACCTTGGGATGCAGCTGACAGTAGTATTGTTGTCATTCTTTCAATCAATTTTCAAATTAATAAAAAGAACATTTTTACAAAATGTGCCCAGATGTTGGTCCCTTTTGTACAGCAAAAAGTTAAATCACTTTTATTTTATATGAGTGCCCAGGATTAAAAACAAAACAAAACAAAACAAAACAAAACAAAACAAAACAAAACAAAACAAAACAAAACAAAACAAAACAAAAATCAAAACAAAACAAAACAAAACAAAACAAAACAAAACAAAACAAAAGAAAACATTATGAATTGGTCTGTATCTACCACATAAAGCAGTAGCCAAATTAAAAAAAAAATTCTATTGTCCAAACCCTTAGATTAAAAAAAAGGCTAATTTTAATTTTGAACTGGTGAATTCAAATATAGATCATTTACATTGTGTAAAAATAAAGATTTATCAGGTGAACTGTTTATTTTTATGAAATATTAATATATGGATTTCCGATGTCTCCCTGGGACCAGTGTTTTGCCCTCCTTCAACTACAGAATACCTATTCAGAGAAAACATTGTTGTTTGTTCTATTTATGACTCATTCTTTTCCTGTTGTATTTTGGCTGGGTTCAGACATAGGTAAATAAAGTTACTGCAAGAAAACAATGTAGACAATGTTGAAAAAATACTGTTGCAGAAAATTATTAAAAAAATGAAAACTTGTCTTTGAAAAATAAAAAGAAAAGAGAGAAAATTAAACAATAAGTAGATTAAACGGAGGAGCTTAATATTGTACAACAACAGATGGAAGCTTTGCCTACAACATGAAGGAAATAAGGTAGTAAACCAATAATACCTTTAATATGTATCTGCATTTACTTATCATGCTACACGAAGCTAGCTTTATTGCTGATGGCTTGAGGATAAACATCTATGTTCTCAGAGCCAATATTACCTTTAGCATTTATATAAGGGTTGAATTATGTGTAAAACTAGAGAGAGAGATTATGGATTTCTGGGCATCAGTTTGTTTGGCCTTAAGTGGTTTTTTTACAATAAACTTTTTTTTTAAAAATATTGTTTTTAGCTTTCTTTAATTAGCTTTTTGACAATATGAAAGAGGTGCTTTAATTCTTGTTCTATCTGTAGAAAAAATAAATATAGTAAGACAGAGAATAGAGCTAATAACAGTAGCTTTGCGGCCTGTTTTCAGTACTTGGGAAGCAGTATCCAAGTATTTCTGAGATAAGGGCTGAAGAATAACATTTATGTGTGCACATGAGTGTGTGTGCTTGGATGTGAGAGAGAGGAAATTACAAGATAAATCATTACATGACACATAGTATCTGAGGTAGTCTGGTTTATGCGTATTTGTCCATGTAGTTGGATTATTGTCATTGTTTTGAACCTACAAAAAATAGCAGCAGAAAAATCTTTCTGGCTTTCTCCACAGTGCTGTTTCTCTAGAAACATTTTCAAATGCAAAATTGAGGTCAGCACAGTTTGCTCATATGTAACTTTTAAAACAACATTTCCTAGTACATGAAATCATTTGAGGCTGAAGACTTCAGATCATACTTYATTTACTGTACCTGTAAAGTTGACAGGTCACACAGAGAAGCACATTAAGGAAAGAAAAAAACATCAGGAACAAAACCCTTTAGTTATCTCTGTGCAATCACTTAGTATTCAGAAATATGTTTTTTCAACCATACAAAAAAACCCCATGTTGGTGACTTAAAAAACTGATATTTAAAAAATGCTGCTGACAGCTTTAATCTACCTTTTTCTTCTTGCTTGTGAGTAGGACTTCTTTTTCCTGAAAACTCAGCAACTATGATCTTGATAGAGGAGACCAAAAGTATTTCTGGGGAGAGAGTTTTTTCCAGCTAAGCAGGAAAAAAAATTGTGATAGGGACCTAACTAGACACATGGAAAGGAAAGATTTTGCTATGTGRGGGAGAGGAGCTGCTGCAAAGATATTTTGGAAATGTTTTTGGAAATGACGTTTACTGGAAAGAAAAGCATAATGTTTATCCATTGGATTTTCCCCAAAGCTTTCTCTATGTGTACTTTCCCATAATGCCAATATTGTCAACACTCAGGAAATTTAAAACGCTCTTGCAAATTACTTTATTGTAGGGTTGAGGAAAGTCTTAGAAGAACAATTCTTGAGAATAACTGTTTTCACTCAGCAGGTAAGCAGAAGTACTGCTGAAAAAACCTAGCAGAATAATTTGCCAGTTCTCTTATTTGTACAGTACATTGGTAAGGGGCAAAAAGACAGGGAAAGAGTTATAGAATTATTTTCTTTGTTTTCTTCCTGTCCTGAAAAATGGGAAGAACCACAAAAAGCGCATAGATGAAGGCACGGGGAGTCACAACTATTAAAAAATGGCACTATGGAGACAGAAAAATTCAATGACCATAAAAGGATGGGAATTCTGAAAAACARAATACAACTGGACACTGCAACAGAATAAACTGGTAGAAAGAATATGGGCTAAAGGAAAATATGAACATTCTTTTTCTTCCAAAGGGCTAAAATTCCCTTTCCCAATATTGGTTTGGAAGGTTGACAAGTCTATATGTTTCATGAACATACATGCACCCAGAAATTATTCAAATTAAAATGATATATTAGAGAGATAGAATATCTCTATAGGAGTTATTTGGGCAACAAAGCTTACTATCTATCGTATATTGAGATTCATACAACTGTTTTCTCCTCTTTCCTCCCCACTCCTCAACACAATCATCAATACAAACTGATCTTCATCCTTCAAACCTGTTGAGACTTCCAGGAAAAACCTTGTAAGGGAATTCTAGTCTCAGTAATATGCTTTCCACTAGGACTAAGTCTCCCCAGTGTTTTCAAATCTGACATTTAGAGCTACGTGCAAATTATTTGTGACTGAGCAAATTAGCTAATTAAATAATTGGCTTAGGGCTTCATAAAATTTGGCTGCTATGGAAATGAGGCTGTCTGCTAACTTACAAGCTTCATCTAAGCATTAAAAGTACTTCATGTCTTTACTCTAGATGAAATTGTGGTAGTAGCAGATTTGTTTTTAAAATAGTTGTTTATAGGTTTGTTCTTGTATAGATTCCAAGTTAATATGCAGTGGGATACTTCTCCTGAGAAGCACTGTTCCCAAGTCAGACTGCAGTCTACCCTCCTCAGGGTGAACTTCAAACCACTGGAGCAGAGAATATCCCCAAGATCTGGCTCATGTTCTCCCACATTCTATGCCACTCGTGACTATCCACACTCAGGGCAGATTTCTGAAAGACCTTCCTAGAAGTCTCTTTCTTGACTCTAAACATGGTGTGGACCACATTGAGGAGACCTGGCAAACTCAGCAACAAAATCATGCTTTCCTTAACATCCAAAGGGAATTCAAAATTCTCAAAAGATGTTGTAACAGGCCTGAAGGAGGAAAAGGGAGTGAAAGGCTGGAGAAAATCATCCTTCCGCTGTTTCCCCTACAAACTGGGTGCAACAATTAATGGACTCTCAAATGTAGTGTCTGAGGTAAGGGCAGGAGAGCAACACTGAATACACATCCCAAATGACCCTCATCGCCCTTGATGTTCCCACTGATATTGCACAGTACAGCAACAAAACAATCCTGATTMCTCTCCCTCCTCGGAAAATAATCCCTTTGAGAAGCACATATGGGAATATATAAAGGGTTAGCTACCACACYCAAATGAACTGATCAAGTCAAATCGTAACCAGTCGCTCCATGCCTTCTAGAGCAAACACTTAGATCAAATTTATTTACAAMCCACTCTGGTCAGATCTGTTGTATTCTCAACCCTTTGTGCCTGACATCGGGTGCCAATTAAGGCTGCCATGGTTTAGGAGTGGTATTCCTCAATTTAGTGCTCCCACAGAAAGCGTGCTGGCATTTGCTTSCCCTGCCCCTCCAGATGGAAGCACAAAAGGCAAAGATCACAGGTTGAGAGATGAACAATTTGCTGGAAACAGAAATGAAATAAGACAATGAACAGTAACAGCAACAATATTAATAACAAAAGTGTACAAAGAGAGTGTGATTTACACCCAAAAAGTTCACCAAGCCCGGGACAATGAAAAACAATGGCGGACAAATCCTCTGCCCACCAAGCTTTTTTCCTGCCCAGACAGGAACGCCCTTCTCTTCTCAGAAGCAAGAGAGAATTTCTTTTCCCCGCCCCCGGCAATGATGTCAGATGGTATCAAATAACAAAATCTCCTGGACACACCTCCCCACCACTGATCTGGGCTGGAACCAGGACAGTGACAAAAGAAAGACTAGAGAAAATGCGGGCTCATTACTCAGTGGGTTGGGGGACTTGGTTACAAAGGATGAAGGCTGAGGTACTGAATGCTTCCTTTGCCTCTGTTTTATTAGCCATCCTGGCTTTCAGGAATCTCAGTTCTAAGAGACTGGGGAAAAGGTAGGAACCAGGAAGATGTACCTTTTTTGGAAGACAATGAGGTTCAGGTCAGATAATACACAAGCCAACTGAAAATCCATAAATCTGTGGGCCCTGATAGGATAAACCTACAAGCATTGAGAGAACTGGCAGGTGTCATTGTGATGCCACTTTTGACAATCTTTGATGAATCATTTCAATTGGGAGAAGTTCCCAATTACTGAAAGAAAGCAAACATCACCCATGTCTTCTAGAAGGGCAAGAAGGAAGTGATGTAAGGAATTGAAGACTAGTCACTTTGATCCCTGATAAAGTGATGGAACAGCTAATCCTGGAAACCATTTCCAGGCTCATGAACAAGAAGAAAATAATCAGGATTAGTCAGCATGGCTTCGCCAAGGGAAAGTCATGCTTAACCAACTTGATAAATTTATATGATGACGTGACTGTCCTGGTAGACAAGGAAACATCTGTGGATATTGCCTACCTGGCCTTCAGGAAGGCCTTTGACACTGTCTTTCCTAAGATTCTCAAGGAGGCACTGCTAATGTGTAAACTGGATGAGCAGACAGTGATGTGGATTGAAATATGGCTGAAAGGCTGGGCCCAGACTGTGGTGACCAGCAGCCTAAAGTGTAATGGAAGACCAGTAATTAGTGGTGTACATTAGCAGTCAACATTAGGACCAGTCCTTCATTAATGATCCGGGTGATGGTACAGAGTACGCCTCCAGCAAGTTATAATCTCAACCATTCTGTGATTCTCTGACCTCTATATTCCCTAAAATTTCAATAAAATTTTGTCTGCTCTGAGTTTTTTTTGAAGCTGTTATCCTGGCATACAGATAATGCCCACATGAATAATTTTATATTGTTTACTTCAAATTGTTTGATTCATGTTTTGGCTGTTTCTAGCTAAGTAACTGTAATATCGAGGCCTCAACCAAATTTTTGTTTCTATCTACATCAGACATGAATTTATGGATATCATATTGTAAAAGTAGTAATATTGGTCATTTTTTTATTTCCTCACATATTTTGACTGAACATTGAAAGCTTTCTCTGCTTCTTGTACTGCTGAACTTAACAGTGGGAATGGGGGAGCAGACATTCCATGGCTTAGAATGAGATGGAGCCCTATCCAGTACTGCATGAATTACAGAGGCAGCTGAATCTTTGATTTTTATGAACAGGGGGTGAGATAAAAGATTTACATATGGATGTAAAATACAGAAACTTTCATGAGTAAATAAATTTTCTTGGCTGCATAAGAATTATTTCAATAAAAAGCATAGGAGTCTCTTTTCTTTTTGTGGATATACCTGTAGCCTTCTGCAATTACTAATAAAAGGCCACAGGAGCTGTATTGACCTGACACCACAGGGTCTCAGCAGTTATCTGGACTTGTCTTRGCCTATGCTGGTTTTAGCTGTTGTAACAATTGTCTAATGGTCAAGTGACAACTTGACTACTGGCTAACACTTTTTAGCTTAACCCTATAAATTCTTACATATCATAGAGCTCCAACAAACCCAGTCAGTCACTTTACTACAAACAATGACCCTTTATTTTAGTCTCTTATCATTAACTGAGGCCATTAATTGACAGACAGGTAGAACACCAATTATGTTTCTATATATGTATATACAAATATATTTCAAATTCTAACTGGCTATTTAATTATTCTATTTTATTATGTGTTAAAGTACGCATATTCTTTCTGAGTACAGCACTAGTATTTATCTTAATAACTCATTATGAAATTTTCAAAGGACCTCTTTGAGGTAATGAAAAAGATACCAGCAATAAGAAAACCTATAAAAATAATGCTAAGCAGACGCCAAGACTAAGAAAAAAGGTTCCCAGCTGTAAGTGTTAATGCATCCCAGGCACTGTGATGGTGGCCTCTCATAACGCTCCTTTACATTTTATTGGCAAAACATAACACTGTTGACCCAGAGAAACACTGGGAATGGTTCCAGAGAAGTCAGATAGCAAGAATTTCATGTATAGCACTTTCATTGGAATATTTTTGACGAAGTGACTAGATAATTTGTTCTAGAATTAGTAGCATCCATTGCAAGTGTACTAATAATTACCATTTGTATTTTGGGTGCAAGGTTAATACCTCATTTATAGTAACAGTAAATTCTTGAGTACACATAGACAGTGTTCTGCCTTTTACACATAACAAGGATTTGAGGAAGAATATCTGATTTCCCTATCTAGTTTTAATTTGATGAAAAATAAATCTGTGTTCTCACTTCTGATTAAATGCTAATGCTTTTCTAGTGACCTTTCAAATAGTAGTTACTCATTTGTTCAAGTATAAAGAGTTTTGGTCTAACTACACTCTCACAGTCTAGTTTTTCATTATTACATTTTTTCTTTATTTTATTTAGAGAAGACTAATTTCTTCATTGCTTCAAACATTTTTAAACTATAAATTTAATATATGAAAAATAGCTATTTCCCATCTAAATTGTTTACTTGAAAACTCTACCTATCTTCTTCAGGGTACAGCAAGATAATAGAATTCCCTTCCTGTGGGGAATAAACAATCTAATGCTGTTATAAGTTGTAAAGTTAGTTTAGAACAACTATTTCTCACTAAGGACATTGGTATTTATTGATTTGTCATGCACATATTTTAATGAAACAAGTGAGTTAAGATTTGTCTGTTTGCATTGCAGTGATGGCTGGAATATAATCTATTGCTTTCCGGAATCACCTCATTTATACCTGAAGCTTATGACGTTGGCATTATCAGGAGGAAAGAATACAATCTAGTAGATCTAAAATAACTGTTTGTATTCCCTGTAGGCTCAATAGCCATAGAAGCCTTTGAAGACCTGAAGAGGGAGATCCGGTATATGTCAATTATTTGCCTCCCTGTTCATATTGATCACCTAAAGATCTTTGCTTCTAACAGGAAAACTAGTAAACATATGCTAGTGCAAAAAACTTGATCACTTCTGAGAGGTACATATTCCATTTCTCTCTTACTGATATTATTTTGGGTCTTCTACATTGCAGTTTAGGGATCCAGGACACTATGTGCTCAATATGTTAAAAATCTCTATTTTAACCAATGCACACCAAGCTGTGTTTCTACCCAACAATTTTGACAATATTTATGTGTTGTATACATAGGTAATATGTACACAAGTTTATGTAATTTTCTTATTTCTTACTGCATATTTATTCATTTGTTTATTTAGTAAGTGCTGTTTATTGTGGTGTGGGGTTTTGTATTTGTTTTTTTTTTATTTGTCCTAGAGTTAGGCTCGATTCATTACAGAGAAGGTCCATCTATATTAACTGCCCACCCAGAAAGGAGATAAAACAAACCAAAATTTCAGTATTAAAGGATTATTAAGAATTGATGACTGAATGAACATATGCTTTGTTCTTCTCTCTTCCATCTGCCCAAGAAAGCAGCAATATTTTTACTATTCATTAAAATCTATAAATTGATTTCACAGTCCAAAATCTTGAATAAAAGTGTGGCATCCCACTCTGAAAGGAAAGGAAACACTCAGATACACAGATTCTTGTGGTCAAAAAGAAATGGCAAAATTCAGAGGATCTGCAGAAACTTACAGAGTTTTCCATTTGGCATGGAAATTGGTGTAAGTTAGTACCTTATCTTCTACTATAAGCACACCGTGGTGGGTTTTTAATAAGGGGCAGGGTGAAAGTGAAAAGAGAGGGAAATTAGGGGGAGAGAGAAAGAGAGGAAGAAAAAAAGAAAGAAAGATCACCCATCCTGGCTCCAGTGTTGATCCAGCTGATGGGGTGTCCAGGGTCCTGGGTCACATGGCTGGGCTTTGTGAGAGTACCTTTTTATAGATTATTATCTTTTATAAACTTGAATGAAGCCCCCCAGCTGGCCGTGTGGAAAAAAAAAATCCTGAACTTATTTAATTCAGTTAATTTAACACGAATAACTGATTCAACAAGTTTGTTGAACCCAGGCTAACTGCTGAGTCTGGAGAGGGCTCTCTTCTATTCTTCAAGTCATTTTATCAATGTCTGTGGTACTGAAAACCTTAAGTAAATCAGCTCCTTACATGAAGGCTTTCCCTTTTAAGGTTTCCTCTATTACAAACATCTGAGAGAGCCTAGTACATGCTTGCACTGAGTGCTGGTGTCAACATGCTATCAGCTGGCAGTGTGCASGGGTGGTCTCTGTGAGAAGAGGTTGTGACGGACATGGCTAGTTCCAGCTGGTTCCAAAGGACTGATCAGGGGGTACAGCTGGACCCCAAAAACATCATCCAAGGTGGTGGTGTATTTAAGAAAAGGCAAAAATTGCTCTGGACGTGAGGAGGTTGGGCTGCTGGTGGGGTAAGGGGGAAGAGCAAGAAGCAGTGCAAAGAACAACAGTGTTAGAGAAGGAAGAGCAGGTGGAGGTGCTTCATGGAGGAAAAAATAATCCCTGCAGCCCATGGAGAATGCACAATGTACAGATTTTGCTGATGGACCCATTCTGGAAGAGAGCAAATGTGTGTGGAGGAAAAAGTGGCAGGATCAAACTGCTATGGATTGACTGTAACTCCCATTCCCCATTCCCCTGCATTGGTCAGGAAGGAAGAGCTAGAGGAGTCAGAAGTGAAGAAAGTAAGGAGCCTGGGAGAATGGGAAAAATGGTAATATTTTGATGTTTGCATTATTGTTTCCCAATGCCTCAAAATATTTCTTGTATTTGGCAGTAAATTGAATTAACTTTTTCCAAGTCAAGGAGATTTTTGCCCAAGACAATAATTGGTAAACAATCTCCCTACCTTCGTCTTGACCCATGAGCTTTCTCATTCCTGTTCATACATTCTCACTTTGTCCTGCTTGGGGGGTAAGAGAGTGAGTGAGTGGCTGGGTGGAAGTTTAGCTGCCAAGGGTAACCCTGCACAAAAATATTAGTGTATTTGTTATAAGAGTAACATATTATGTTCTCCTTGCATATGGGATGACTAATAGGACAAAGAAAGTTGGAGACATTAATGTGAAAATTCATATATCTTTGTGAATAACATATGGAGAAAGACAGTCAGTCAAAGAGAACAAGGTTTACCTTCCCTGTTATGAGAACAAGAGTAACAGTTTTGATTTAAATATGTAGTGTAGGAACACTGAATTACCCTGTTTAGATTGAGGCTGTGTATGTAATGTACAAAATCTTCTTTAATTGTGATTTGTTCCATTTTTACCCTAACCTCCAATATTATTCCATATGTGAATACATTTTAGGAGAGAAGGGAGAGATGGAAACACCATTAAGAGTCATCACAGAGAATAGGACTGATGGTGGTTTTAATTATTTTGCTAACATCATTGGAGCCATTACCTCATAATAAAAAGTGCTGAATGGTCACCTTTTCCCAACCTTTCTTACCACTTATCATCAAAAAGCAAAGCATAATGGGCAACAGCTGTTTCTGCTATTGCATAGATTTGGCTACACTCCCCAAGCGAGCAGTTTAGTTCACCAACATTCATTTCTCCACAAGTCCATAATTACACACCCAAAGTTAATCTGCAAAACATTGGTGTCTATTTTTAAGACRGATGAAGGAAGGCTTTTAGGTTTCATTATGATAATTTACTTTTCTTGTTTGGCCTTTCTTTTTCTTTCTTTTGTCTCATTTCGAGATTCCACTCCCAGATCTTTTATCTTTTTAATTTTCAGCCTTATTATAATTCTTTCAGCCATTTCTTTTTCACGTCTTTAAAGTTAGAAAGCTACAATTTTGTGTGTTTGCTGGCCTTGCATCTTGATATGTCTACTTTTATTTTGTTTGATTTCTCTTTTTTTTGTTTGTTTGTTTGTTTTGTTTCTTTCTCTTGATGTCTGAGACAGTGCCAACATCTGGGTGAAACAATTAACAAAGTCTGGAGAACATGTACAAAAGTTAGGGTAACTTTTAAGGTAGAAAACTTTACAGAAAGAAAACTGATTATATAAGCAATAAGTCATACATATAATAAATGAAATGTTTTCATTCTAAAGAGAATGTACTGTTGAGTTTATTAGGGAAAATAGATTTTGCTCAAGGATTTTTTTTTTCTTGTTTAATTCAGGATGAATTTTGCAGGGAAGGTATTATTTAAACTACGACTGAAATTAGACTTCCTAAGTTCACTATAAATATTCATTTTTCTAGTATTTGTAGGTACCTAAACAAAATTATCTCAATGTTCCTTCTCCATCTAGCAGCCTATTTTTTTAAATCTCCCTGGGACTAACTGACAGTTTGGGTTATGTTGCCTCACTGAAAAAAAGTAAGACATTAGCTTTTGACCATTCTTTGGCATAAGTCATAAGTCAAAATTATGAATCAGATGCACTAAAAATCTTTATTTTTTTAAGATGACTTAATATTCCCATTGCATGAGAGGAGTTAACTCTTGACTACATTATACAGAAATACTACACTTCGTATCCTGCGGTAACAGTTCAAAGAATTGTGCAGCTCCCTTCTCTCTTTCACTACACATGGTTTCCTTTTCTTGGAAACAGAAGCACAGAATGTGATCTGGCTGCATCTTAAAACCATGTCAGAGGCCTGGCCATATACCCAAACTAGATAGCTAGTCATGTATTTTGCAGAACAGTTATAGCCTCCGGATGGAGTTTCTAAAACAGAGACGGCTCGAATCAGTCCTCAGTCCTGATTGTTTCTTTTTAAACTGGGTATCTCACTAAATCTCATTACTCAAAGGAAAGACAAGGGATATTTTGCATTATTTCTTAAATATAATTAGTGTTATTTTAGTTTATTTTCCCCATACTCCAGTCTCTTTTCAAAGCCATAAACACTGTTGTCACAAAAACAATTTTAAATTGTTGAGGGAAAAGTGTTTTTTACAACACAGACCTATTTGAGATGTTTTCTCTAATTTCTACATAAATCAGACAGGTTTCTAGTAAAACACTACATAAAATGTAGTTCTTTCTAGTCCTTCAGGGCATTACTGGAAAAGTAGTAATAGTGCAGATTTTCAGAAGTTTTAGAAGCTGTTGCTTGCATAAACTGTTTTTCAAAGATCGTTATGACTATCGGAGTTAGTTTTGCACAGGGTTTTTGACTGTACTCAGCATTGAGTCCTGTGTGAACTAAAACACAGTCACTAAAGACTTCTTATAGTCTTTAGTCCCATTTGAATGGCAAGGCTTACACTATTGATTGAAGTGATAGACAAATTAATCTTTTTTTTTATTTTTACATCAGTGATGAGCTCCTTGGTCATTTTTTATGTTGCCTCTCTGGCTGCTAGAGCTTGCATCCTGGCCTGTCAGATGCAGTCGAATGAAGGACTGTTGAAACACAGACCTGCAGCGAGGATGCCGAGGACCGCTTTTCACACTGCTACAGGGCAATTTCTTCTATGTGCGTAAGGCTTAAACCCGAAGATGCAAAATTCAAAAGAACACTTGCCTTCCAAAGAGAACAGTAAAGCAAGTAGTCGTTGTGCTGCACTGGTGACAGGAATGTGGCAAGTTGTGTTGAGATAAGAATTTTTTTGGTTAGCTCTACAGTTGAACTTGGAATAGGAGTATGACAGTGAGCTTCTAGCTGTTGGTCCTGTAGAACTTGTCATCTTCTGGAGCATATATGTGAACTGAGAAAGGACTTTGTCCTATCCCCATGAAGTCAATAGGAATCTTTGTAACTTCAGTGACATCCTGATTTAAAGAATAGAGGATGAGCACTTCTGTTTGGTTACTTACAATTGCTCCTTGTTTTGGTTTCTTTTTTCTTAAATAGTTATTTTTTAAACTATTGACTTCCCTGACACTGAATTACTGATATTTTCTTCGGTATTTTTGGGATAAAATGTAGAAACATCTTAATGTTTAAATGCTTCAATTGATCTTTATTTTTTTTAATTTATTGCATCACAATGGCTATTTTCTTCATGGAACATGCTTAGGCTTCTAAGGAAAACCGTCATCCAGATTGCCCTGTCTAGACTGAGGGGAGATAATCCATTCTTTGTATGGCTATTTGGATTTTTCAACTGAAAAATATTCTAACTTTCAGCATGGCTAATCCACCACTAATCCTTAGAAACCTTTTACCATGAAGCTTCAAGGGGAGACATCAAAATATGTATTACTCATTGTTTACCTATTACCCATATGTTAATTTCCTTTTTCTTGCCTTTTATTTTGAGGTACAGCTGACCTCTCCAAAAGAGGGTCAATAGAATTGTTCTTAACTATGGCAAAGAATTACAAGGTAAAGAAAGCTAATTATCGTGTTTTCTTACTGCAGAATAGAAAAGATGAAACTGCTCACGCAGCAGGTGAAATCTAAAAGATATCCTACCTTTTAGAATCCTTACATCAGTTTGGAGCAGAAAAATGGAGATTTGCAAATAGGTAATTTTGGAAACTCTTCCATGTTTACTGCATAAAATAAAAAAGAAGATCTCCTGGCAATGAAAGATTGTGATTTTCTATGTTACTGTAATTTTAATTTTTTTCTTTTTTGCTTCACATCCCTTAACCTTCTTTACTGAAGGGAGATTATGCTGTTTGTCTCCACAAACACAACTCTTATAACCTTGACTTGTTCAAAAAGCAAAAGAAGATGCTTTCTTTAGGTTTAATGTTTAAAGTTGGCTTTCTTTTGTTTTTTGCTTTTGATTCTTTTTTTTCTCAAAGATGTTTCTGAACTACAAAGCAGAGTTGAGCAATGAGAATTCAAATTCATCCATACACTGCATATATCAGTTGTTGAACTAAAGAGTTACATTGTTTTTTTCAGTTCAAGAGCACACAGCTATTTTCCTGAATTCTTTTTTTTTTTTTTAGCTTCCCCATTTCTGCTGATGTGGGGTTTTTTTTTGTTTATATTTCAGCGTACAGGAACACATTCTGATGTAGGGTTATCCACAGTGGATGTACATGTTCCAATATGATTAACTTAAAAATTTCTGATCTCAAGCTTAAGGTCTAGGAGGAAAATGAAAGATACTAAAATAAAAAAAAAAATGTTCAATTATAAGAGAAACAAATGAAAAAAAAAAAAAACAAACAAAAAGTCCCCAGTCAAACAGGTGGTCAGAAAGATTTCTATAAAAGTGGTAATAAATCGCTTGTCTCTCGAAGCATTTATAAACTTATTTCTCAGCAAGCACAGAGGATAATTTTTGGAAAGGGCTGCAAGAATCAGAACTTGATCATGGAAAGAGAAATGTCTGTATCAATTTATTAGGGCAATTATATTTTGTAAAGGCTCTTGGCTTGAACTGTTTGTATATTGACACTTAAATATCTTAGCCTCCAGCTCATGGGAACTCTAAAACAGCTCATGGAATGGGCTAAACTGTCATAGCTGAATACAGTAGACAACATATCTTAAAAAGGAAACATTTATTTTTACAAGCATGGATGCTTTTCATTTTGTTGCACAGCAGTTGGTAGATGAAACCTGGTGACAGAAGTCAAACTGGTGAGGTCCACTCTGACCCAGAATATGTAAAAAACAGTCAACAAAACCAGACCAAGGGACCCATACTAATAAAACTCTTGACTTTCCAGACAGGAAACCATGCCCATGCCTGGAAGCAGTGAATGTAAGAATTCAATCTCTTCGTAGAACTGTCAGTGGGAAGAGATAAGGAAGAGAAGAAGTGAGTGAGACTAAAGCTTTGAAATATTCAAACAGACAATAAAGGAATTGAAAGATTTTTTTATCTCTTTGAAATTCAATTGGTTTTCTTGATTTGTTAGTTGTGGGGTTTTGTTTTGCTTGGCTTGTTCTTGKTTTTTTTTTTTTTTATTCAAATGAAGAAGTAAACCAGAATTAGATGCTCAAATTTCTGATTTAGAATTCTAGAACGTAGCTATATTCTGAAGAAAAAAACAATGGTGGGACATCTGGTGCCACTGTAACAAGAGGTATCTGTTTCTCAGAAAAATCCAGTACTGAATAAAGTATACAGATAACAAGGGCATCTAAACCAAGGAGGTAAAAAAACAACACAAGACCATTCATGAAGACAAGCATAAGACTGATAACATGAAATTCAGGACCAAAAAGGTAGAAAGCACAATGTTTCCTTTTGAACAGTTAATAATAATGCTACTCTGTATTCAAATATTACAAGTACCCAAGGCTGACACAGTGACAAGTGATATTAATTCAGTGAGACACTGAATTGACTTAAGTCTGGTTTTCAATCTTATTTTCTCCATACATTCTCTGTGTGATAGACCAAATCTCATGCATTTCTACACATTCATCACAATTTGTTTAGTTTCTCCTGTCCTATCTGTAACCCTGTAGTCAATAGTACAATAATTTCTTGTACTCCCCGTATTTCAGGGTACTCTCCTTTCCTCAGTCTGTGTCTTATCCAAATGTTCCAAGAATGGTGTCTTAAGTAGTTTTCCTAGCTTCCTTCCATGCTGCTGCAAATGTGTGAATTGGATAGGTCAAGCAAGTTTGGTACAAAATTAGTGGTGTAGCCTGTCCCTCAGTGGATAGCTCCACTCTGTTCTGGAAGCACATCTTTAAGGTATTTATAGGGAAAATATTACCTTTCAGAATATGTTATCCTCTGCTAGATATTCTTGAAATTATTAAGAGCAGGCAAGTAGGTGGAAGAAAAAACAAGAAGACAATATTTTCTTATAAATCTTTGAAGAAACTAATCCTAAAAGCAGAAGTACATTTCAGGACTGAGAAGCTTCCAGTGAAGAGGGCAGGTGCAGTGTGACTTCTGTAGATC
Organism: Amblyornis subalaris; assembly: GCA_018881555.1. Taxonomy (NCBI): domain Eukaryota; kingdom Metazoa; phylum Chordata; class Aves; order Passeriformes; family Ptilonorhynchidae; genus Amblyornis; species Amblyornis subalaris. Next base: position 1,573,917 of record JACAXG010000086.1, on the reverse strand, counting down.
CAAACCCACTTAACTACAGAACACTTCCAGCCGTTCAACAACCTTACTTGCAACTATGCTTTCAGAGAAATAGTCAGTTTGATTGTAACTAAATTCTGGATTCAATTTCATTATAACCTCAGCTGCTGTTCTGAGCAACATTATTAGATTGGAGGAAGATGAATAAGCATTAATGATGTACAATAAAACCACTGAAAGGGCAATATAAGGAAATGTAGGCAACAGGTAAGAAAGAAGAAATATTATTGGATCAAATCTAAAGCAGTCAACATGCAAAATATGCCATACTTAACAGAAAAAAATGAATGTTGAGCACAAGACATCAAACTGAGATATAGCAAAGCCACTTGTAGAGGTGATCAGAAGTATATTAAAGCACCAAAACAACCAACCATCGGTTAATCATACAATGCAACAGCAGAAAGGACATGTATTGCGGTACAATGTAATGTTTCACAATTGTCTTACCTTGAGAAAAGATGGAGCAAAGTATGAGGTTCGTAAGGAATATTGTATACTAACAGCAACCAGCAGAGCAAAGGAAAGAAAAAGCCTCCAAAGGTGAAATTCCCATATCAATGGTGATAACTGAAAAAAAGATAAGGAGGTTTGATCAACATGCAAAATACAGAGGCTTTCTTTCATACATGTAGAAGTAAAAGGCCCCAATTTATTCACTTTAAAAAATTTTAATCAGACAAAATAAAATTTTCTCATTACCTTTCCTTTGTTAAATGTCTTGTCTGGTTCTAAATAACAGCTTTCCTTATATTGGTATGCTAACATGTTTCCTTTATTGAAAAAAAAAGATTCTGTAGTTTCTCTTACTCATTTGAACAAGGGAAGATTATTATGTAACTTCAAGGCTCTTCCCATTGTAATTCCTTTCAAAGTATTTTAATAAAGTGGACAAAAGGAGGAGTAAAAGGGAAATAGGTGACGTGACTACACAAATACATAGAATTTTGTTTTTCATCATACTGAAAAAATAGGTATAATAATCACAGGTAGTTTAATCTTAAGGTAATTTCCTAGATCTTTTGCTGGCCATCGGTATTTCTCTTTTCCATTAGCAGGTTTAGGAATAGCTCTGAAGACTTTTCAAAACTTACAACACGTAACCTGAAAGACTTCAATACTATTTGTTCATAGACCAATATAAAATTTTCAGTCCATATTGACTCAACATAAAAAAGAAATTGTAAAGATTGATTTATTTGGGTCATGATAACCCTAAAAATTGCACATTATTTTTCACACTTAATTTAATAAGAAGAGCAGGTGGGTATCTGAAAGCAGACTTTGGCCACTATGGCTATCGGTTCTTGAAGGAATTGATCTTGCAGACAAAGTACACTATACAATAGCTCTATTATGCTACAGAATTGCTGCCCTACTTTAAATGCAACTGTGATTTTTAAATGGGACTTTTTCTTCATGTACTTTGGGTCCTCTATTGTTTTGTGAAATAAAAAAGGAAAAAATCTATTCTTGGGTTGACAACTAAACTAAATTATCATAAGTTATTAGGTCTTAGAAACCACTGGAATAGAGATATGTTGTCTTGTGTTATCACCTAAATTTTCCTGAAATATGACAAGTCAATGTATTTCTTGTTCAAAAAGTAAAATATAGAAAAGTAGAATCATTTAGATTGGAAAGGACCTTTAAGACCATTGAGTCAGGTCAACCACTAAACCATTTCTCTAAGTGCCACATCTACACCTCTTTTAAATACCTCCAGGGATGGTGATTCAACTATTTCCCTGGGTGGATTGTTTCAATACTTAACAATTCTTCCAGGGAAGAAATGTTTCCTACTATCCAATCTAAATCTTCCCTGGCACAACTTGAGGCCATACTGTCTTATCCTAGCCCGTGTTTTTTGGGAGAAGAGACCAATACCCATCCTGCTACAGTGGTCTTTCAGGTTTTGTAGAGAGCGACAAGGTCTCAGGCTGAGCCTCCTCTTCTCTGGGCTAAACAACCCCGGCTCCCTCAGTTGCTCCTCATCAGACCTGTGCTCCACACCCTTCACCAGCTCCATTGCCCTTTCTGGACTCACTCCAGCACCTCAGTGTCTTCCTTGAAGTGAGGGATCCAAAACTGAACACAGAACATGAAGTGTGACCTCACCAGTGCTGAGTACAGGGGGACAGTCACTTCCCTGGTCCTGCTGACCACACTATTCCTGATACAGGCTAGGATGACATTGGCCTTCTTGCCCACCTGGGCAMACTCTGGCTCATGTTCCACCACTGTTGACCAACCCAACCAGGTCCTCTTCCACTGAACATCTTTCCAGCTGCTCTTCCCCCAGCCTGTAGTGCTGCATGGGGTTGTTGGGACCCAAGTGCAGGACCCAGCACTTGGTCATGTCGAATCTCATAGAATTGGCCTTGGTCCATTGATCCAGCCTGTTCAGATCACTTTGTAGAGCCTTCCCACCCTCCAACTAATCAACATTGCCCCAACTTAGTGTCATCTTCAACCTCAACTGAGGGTGCTTTGTCCTTCAAGACTGCCTTCACCAGGTTTTTATGATCTCATAATCTATCTCATAGATTTCCTGCTGCAGAGTGACCTTGTAATGCACTGAACAGTGTACAGTACAGCAATGCTCTTTAAATCTTTGTACTTCTGTCAAGCTTTTCTAATGAAGAAGTCACAATTACTATGTTCTTAATTTGCCTCCYCCTTCTGTGATTTTACTCTTTTCTTATTCTCTGCAATTGGTGATTGATGAACTCTGGCATTCCCTCTTCCTGCAATGCATTCTTCAAACTGTTAGCTACAGGGAAGAGGTACCCCTATTCATCTCTCTCTCTGCAGCTGGGTATCGAAAGAGCCTAGAACACAACCTGAGATGTCACAAACTGTACCAGAGCTTCTTCCATAGCCCATTGGGAAGTCTTCATGTTTTGGTAATGTATCTAGGAGGTTATGTAGAAGTCCCTACATATTGTACTCCGTCTGTTACAGTTCCTGTCTTACTTGGCAAAGGGAAATCTTTGTGTGGGTTGTTTTGGTTTTTTTCTTAATTGCATGCTACATCTAACAGTTAAGTCACTAATCAGCTGTCTTAATAATGCTATTTTGGGAGCTGGATCTCAGTATCCAAAGACATTTCTTTTCATATTTCCTGAACAAATACTCTAGGTCATCATTTACCTATACACAGCAAAACAGTTGAAAATATATTCTCACTTTCATACAAGTGATTAAATAGTAAAGCTATAGTAATCATCATGATGACAATGCCACCACTAGCCTGGCTGTGGTGGGTAATACATGCCAGTGCTTTGGCTGTACCTAGCTGATACAGAGTGCATTAAAGTGCACTTTTCATTTCTTTCATCTCTCTGTGGGATGCATCATCATAATTTTTATCCTGGTCCCTGTGTTGGTTTTGCAGGGCCTGGTTTTTGGTAGCAGGGGGGCCACAGAGGTGGCTTCTGTGAGAAGCTGCTAGAAGTTTCCACCATGTCCAGCAGAGACAATCCCTAATGACTTTGATGATGGACATGCCACTGGCCAAGGCTGGGCCAATTAGAGATGATGGTAATGCCTCTGTGATAACATATTTAAGAAGAAATCATAACAAAGTTTGGGGAGTAGTTGTAATATTCCAGCTAGAGAAGAGTAGGAGTGAGAACATGTGAGAGAAACAACAATGGAGGCACCAAGGTCAGTGCAGAAGGAGGGGGAGGAGGTGCTCCAGGTGCCAGAGCCGAGATGTCCCTGCAGCCTGTGATGAGGGCCATGGTGAGGCAGTTGTCSCCCTGCAGCCCATGGGGGTCCCCGGGGGAAGCAGAGATCCACTCGCAGCCTGTGGGGGAGGTGCCCATGCCGGGGCAGGTTGATACCAGGACACTGAGATCCAGAGGAAGTCCCATGGAGAGAAAGGCCTTGCTTCCAGGCTGGAGCAGCTGTCCTTGGAGGACTGCACCCCGTGGCAGAGTGACCCACGCCGCAGCAGTTTTGGGAGGACTGTCTGCCCGTGGGATGGACTCACGCTGCAGCAGTTTTGGGAGTGCTGCTGCTCGTGAGAGTGGACCCAGGCTGGGGGAGTTTACTGAGAACTGTCTCCCGTGGGAGGGACCCCACGGTGCTGCAGGGAAACGACTCCTCTCCCTGAGCAGTGGAAGATCATCTTGGGTGATGAACTGACCAAAACCCCCATCCCATCTCCCTGTGCCGTCGGTAGGAAGGAGGGAGGAGTTGGGGGGAGATAAGGGTGTTTTCAGGGACTTTTTTTACTTCTCATTCTGTTACTGTGATCTCGTTAGTAATAAATTCACTTTCTATCATTAAGTTGGGCCTGTTTTGTCCTTGAAGTGTTTTCTCCCGGTCCTTAACTCATTAACCCTTTGTTAAATTTTCTCTCCTCTGTCCAGTTGCAGAGAAGAGGAGAGTGAGTAAGTGGGCTTTTTGTCGGTGCCTGGCATTTGGCCAGTGTTAAACCACGACAGTCCCTTACTTTGGTATCCCATTTAAACAATAGGGTTTTTAAAACTGAAAGATGTTAAATATAAAGGGTAATATTTTTCAAAGGAATATCCTAAATTTTGCGTCTGTCCTAGAAACTTGTGAGCCTTTCTTCCTCAAGTCCAAACAATTTATCCAGCCAGTCCATTTTTATTGCTTTGGGTGTTTATATAAAAATTGTSTCTAAAACCATGACACACTGAGTCATCCCACTTGGGTGAGATGACTGTTTTTCAGGCAAGGAAACGTCAAGGTGAAGTGTGAGAAAATCATCCTTAATGAATATTCATGTATCTATCCTATAAGGAATTTGAGATCTCACAGCATTTCTATCAACAGATTATCTATCAATATACTTGTGCTGCCACAGTTTTTGTTTGGAGTAATTCCTGACTTTTTCTCTAGAAAGCACCATGACGAATTAATAGAAGTGATCCCTGAACTGAGGAGTTTGAACAGACATTTGAAATGTAACTTCCTGAGTAATAACCACGGAAAGTGATAAAGGCTGTGACAGAATGAAAAGGGTCATCACAGTGAGGTAATTTGGTTACTCATCTAGAGCTAGAACTCTAATGCAACATCATAAAAAAATCTTAAAAAATCACAGCATTTACTGTCTTACTTAGCTAATAAATTACAGTGCTGCAGAAAACAAAAGGATTTACAGGTCTTGAAAGAGATAATTAAGTCATTTAACTCTTTAATTCCATTAAAAGAAGTCTATAGGCATTCTGCTGAAGTTGGCATGATTTGAGATTGATCTGGCAGCAGGTGTGAGAGAGAAGCTGAGATAAGGTCCAACAAAAGGTTGGTTAGAGGAAAGACTTAGAGACCTGGCTCAGAAAGATGAATTCAGTGCACTGATATTTTAAATGACTCAAGAGTTACAAACAGGAGATTTAGATGTTCCTTCATGGCATTATTCCAAACAAGAGAGATCCCTGAAACAACCTAAAAATTCTTTCCTAAGTCAGCAAKAAATAAATAAACACAGGACAGCTGCTCCCTAGACCACATCCTCAATTCTGTTTTGCCCTTCACTCTTTTGCACTTGAACCAGTACTAGGAAGAAAAGGCTTATAATTGCAACATTTTACAATTCCTTAGTAAAGTATCCACTAAAGTACAGGAGATTATGATTCTCTACCATATCAGTATTACGTTGTCACAATGCTGTTGATTTCAACAAATCTTATTTGTACAATTTGATGCAAAGCAGTGAAGAATCAAATGTATTCTTGTCGAGTTAGCCATTAGGCATATAGATATGTATGTTCATCTCCAGTCTCATGGAAAGAAGTTAATTTCAAAACTTTCCATAMTAAAGCCTTATTCCACTGGGAAACAACAGATATGAAAAAAAAAAATTCTTCTATTCTTAAAAGAAAAGGAGCTGAGATACAGTTCTGCTTTCCAAAATCAATGAGAATTCTTCTGTTTAGTACAGAGAGAAATGGGGTCTAAGTAGTTTGCATAGCTTCCTAATATGAAAAGCAACACAAAGGCCCTTTTTTTGAAAGAGATTTATTTCATTTTACTCATCAGCTGCTTACTCCCTACAGGCTTTTCTCAGTCTTCGTAAGGAGCTTCACATCTTTGGGTCAGAAAGATGAATTGCTTAGATGGGAGGTATTCAAAGAAAAAGCTCAACTTGTCCTACAGTCAGGCAACGGTCTTTCTGGTTTTCTTTTCCCCTTTAATGATTCTAGCTTGTCATTGTGCAATGTAATAAATGTAATTTTGAATGCAATATTAGTCTTTTACTCAGTGATTCAAAACCTAGATGGTGCAGCAAACAAGTAATGATTTAATTAGACACTAAGCTTAACTCTTCTGACTTTTACCTAAAAAACCTGACTGGTTATAGTAGTCCTAGTTGCATAAATATTTCAGAATAAATAGGGAATCTACATCCAACAAGCTCAAGGTTTTTTCAACATCATGTTAGGTTTGTGAATTGAATCGCACTTGTTACTAGTGATGTACAGCACCACTGTGAACACTTGAGTTCCTAAGGCGAGTACTGTACATCCCTTGCAGTCTCAATATTGTAGTATGAGGACCCTTTGGGGAACTGCAGCTGGAGGCACATCTCCTAGGGACATAGCATGTGCTACATAGTATTCCTTCTATACTTGATTTTGCTTCATTAGAAGACACAGTGGGCAAGTGTCAAAATAGAGGCTGGGGATGCATCAATATCAGGCATCGTGGCTGATTAGGACTTGGATTCAGGAGAGAGCACACAACATAGAGTGTAGATATGCACACAGCAGTACCACTGGTCATAGCCTTGCTGAACAACATTATATGTCAGGAGTTTTAAAACTTTTGTGATTTCTGGGTGACATAATCACTTTAGAAATATATTTTATTAGTGGAGAGAATATGCAGAATTGGTCGTCCCAGCCATTCATCTTAGTTTTCTTAGAAGCACATCTAGGACCACCACAGATAATGAACCACGAGTAGAAAACTGATACATTCAGYTGAAAACATGTCTTCCTCCTACATAGATTCTAGTATAGGGCAGCAGCGAGAATGGGATGACTAATGAAATAATCTTTTTCATCTTCCTGGCACAATTCTTTAGCTAATCTGGCATAATTAGAAGGCTGTCTGTGCATCTGCAGTAGTCAACACCTTCACAGATCTGGTGCTTTTCTACTTGGTATTAAAATATGTGAATTTCCTCTCAGTTACACTCATGTAAAGAAAGAATATTTCTGCTGAGACTAGAGATATAAGTGAAGCCAGATTCAAATTTATTGTCTTAGGATCTCATTGTTTTCCACTCTGTGTCTTTTGCAGTTTTTCAAAGAAATTCAAAGACCCTATGAAACTGTACTTTTGTATTCTGTAATATTTTATACTGACATAAACTATGTTAAGCAAAAATCTTGGGTCTGAGATAGCTAAAACCCCATTTTTGTTCTTTTTGGCAGTGAGAAGTGGCCTTGAAGAATACATGGAACATAATTCCACTGGTTGAAAGGTACTCCACTGGAATTGTAAGGTATAACATATGAGGCCATGGAGAATCAAACTCCTTCATCTAAATTTTGGACTCCATGGAGTAGAAAGGCCCAGTAAATGTTTTACTAAGGCTTAAAAGCTTTGTTTTCTGTTGGGAAAACTTATTATAACATTAAAAATACTCAAATAGACTTTTCATAGGGCAAATAAAGTTTTAATGCTTCAAAAATTGCCATGGGGACTTCGTGTTTTGAGAACTTCTAGCACAGATACCCACTGTTGCCTTAAAAAAGTTTTTTTTATAAACATTAAAAAACTTGAAAAATAACAAACTGACTTTTCAGTTAAGTTGGAAGAGGCATCAATTATGGATATTTATGGTAATAGAAATAGAATATGAATTTCTGCAGTTAAAGTCTTTTTTCAGTACTATTAAAGCTATTATGGTCTCAGAGGGTGTAGATACCAGTTGTACTGGTATCCAGTACTGTAGTGGAGAACAGAAGGCCTTTTTAAGATGTAATTCATCTGACTTAAGTCATCTGGTTTATGGCGAAAGAAGTTACATCTCAAAGGTTGGACCAGATGATCTTGCAAGGTCCAACAGCTTGGGCTGTTCTACGATTCTATTGGTGAATGAAAATATTCCAGTTCTCTGCAATGATTGAAAAGGCTTCAGGAGGTGATCCCACTGTATATATTGTATTTTGTCGGATTAAACTTCCCATTTTAGAGACTGACATAACTGTAATTCAAGCTTATACAGTTTACCATACAATCATTAGAAGACATGGAAGCCAATATAATTTTTGTCTAAATAAAATGTGTGCACTCCATTCCAGGGTATTGCAATGTTTTTAGAACCAAAATAAGATTGTGTTTTGTTTCTTTTGTATCTAGCAGCAAACAACTCTTCATCCCAGCAATTTTTTTCTCTGCTAGGAGATATGCTAATATATCTTCTTTTTTATAGCCTCAAAATAGTTACAGAGAAATGTACGCATTAAAGGATTTATGGTGCATCGACATCTATAGGCAAATTTTATGCGTTGCTGACTTTAAGTATCTAGACATCTATCAACATGAGAAGAAGTTGTAAATTGGCTGAGGATATAAGACTACTCATCAGACTGAGAAAAAGATCACAACCCGTATGGTAGATCCGAAGTAGCTAATAAGGATTGAAACGTTGCTGAGTCTAGATAAAACTTAAATCATCCTTAGTTCCTGCATATTAGATTAATATTCTTTTTCAATTTTTCACACTTATTTCTTCCTTAATTTGTTTCTTGCTATAACAATTTCTCTTTCTTTTTTTTGAGAAAGCACTCTTGCCAAACTTTCAGTCATTCCATCTTTGGAGAGCTGCAATGCTAATTGTCATAGATGCGCTCTGCCAGTAACTTAATTTTCACTTGGTAATGTTTCATATTCTGTGGCAATGGAAGTTACCAGCTGTGTTGTATAAGACAGCAGAATCAGGTCTCTTAAGGAACAGATTTGAAGTCTTTTTGTCTTAATAAGTAACTGACAGTATGAACGCTTATCAGTGGAAGGAGTGGAAATCTAACAAATACAAGCTAGATACAGGAGTAAAAATAAAAGGGAAAAAGCTATTCCTCAAGCCAAGCTCAGCTCTTGGATGGAGCTTGTGTTGGTAAAGGAGCTGAAGAAAATTGAAGGTAACTTTACGAAACCTTTGTGTCTGATTCTTTTCTGGTCTTTGATGCATGTCAGAAGCAGATAGATTTGGAATGTACACAGAGCTGTCACGACCTTTTCCTCCCTCTCTTTTGCCCTGAGGAGCAAATCAAAAGGGAGAAGGTAAAACAAGGTGAAAGACAAGCCTGGGAAGAGTTCACTTTCACCTCTTAGCATGAAAATTATTGGGGTAAAATTTTCATGCTAGGCTTGCATTCAGACCCTTCTTTTTACTGTATTTTTCTATCTTTTAATACTGAAAGATCTAACAATCCTGAATGGTCCTTAAATACTAAAAATTACAAATAAAAAAGAAATCCACAGATCATGTCTCAAAAAAAACAGGGACACAGTTGCCCCAGAGTTACGTGAGAAGCTCATGGAACACATTCGCAGCTGCAAAAGTTAGAGCAATCTGAAACTGGCTGCTAACACAAGAACATAGGTCTCCTTCCTAAACTACTTTTATAGCAATGGCAAAAAGAAAATTTACAGGAATTTTTTTTTAATAAGTCTATACGAGTAGTGGACATGTTTACATTTTGCATTTGTGTCTATGGGTACGTATGTGAGTACATATATATATCTCTATATATCTATGTGTGTATAATATATATATGTGTATGTGTGTGTGTATGTGTGTATATATATATACATATATATATATACATATGTGTGTATATATATATATACACAAAGTAGATCCAAAGATCCCAAAACTTTTTACAACAATTATAAATTAAAATTACAGCACAAGACACAATAGGACTGCATGGGCCAGAGTTTGCCATGGTGAGATGTAACTTGAAAAGAAAACGCTACTGTGCATTTTTATTTGCCAGAGAAAACACGGAAAACTTGTCTTTTTTTTCCTTTGTGTTTAGTTTGCTGTTCAGTCCTCTGGGCTAAGTGGGGTTCTGCAGGGCTCCCTCTTAGGCCCTGTGCTCTTCAACGTCTTGATAAACGACTTGCACGCAGAACTGGAAGGAATACAAAGCAAGTTCGCAGATGATACAAAACTGGGAGAGCTGTTGACTCCTTTGAAGGCAGGGAGGTCCTGCAGAGAGACCTCAACAAATTAGAGGACTGGGCAATCACCAACCATACGAAGTTCAAAAAGGGAAACTGCTGGATTCTGCACCTGGAGTGCAGCAAATCTGGATGTACAGACAGACTGGGGGATGAGATGCTGGAAAGCAGTGCCATGTAAAGGGACCTGGGGGTCCTGCTCAAGTTGAGCATGAGTCAGCAGTGCCCTGGCAGCCAGGAGGGCCAACAGTGTCCTGGGGGGCATCAGGCACAGCATCACCAGCTGGGCAAGGGAGGGGATTGTCCTGCTCTGCTCTGCACTGGGGCGGCCTCACCTCGAGTCCTGGGGGCAGTTTTGGGTGCCACAATATAAAAAGGATATAAAGCTATTAGAGAGCATCCAAAGGAGGGCAATGAAGATGGTGAAGGGCCTTGAGGGGAAGCCATCTGAGGAGAGGCTGAGGTCACTTGGTCTCGTCAGCCTGGAGAAGAGGAGACGGAGGGGAGACCTCATTGCAGTTATAACTTCCTCATGAGGGGAAAAAGAGGGGTAGACACTGATTTCTTCTGTCTAGTGACCAGTGACAGGACGTGAGGGAATGGCCTGAAGTTGTGTCAGGCGAGGTTTAGGTTGGATATTAGGAAAAGGTTCTTCATCCAGAGGGTGGTTGGGCACTGGAACAGGCTCCCCAGGGAAGTGATCACAGCACCAAGCCTGACAGAGTTCAAGAAGTGTTTGGACACTCTGAGGCACATGGTCTGACTCTTGGGGATGGTCCTGTGAAGGACCAGGAGTTGGACTCCATGATCCTTGTGAGTCCCATCCACCTGCCCTTATTCTTTGATTCTGTGATTCTGTCAACTTTGTGATCAGACCAGTGAGAAGGTCATTCCGTCAGAAAATTTGTTGCTTGGAAGGTGGAGATTAGTGTGGTCTTTTGTGTTTTCTAGGAAGAAGTGTTTGCATTTTTGTAAAGTATACATCTTTGCTTCCCACTTGCTCCACAAAGTATTACAGACACTTTTCCAAACATTACGTTTTACTGTACGTGCACTAGAGCATACCCTCAATAACCAAAATTTCTTAGCAAGGGCACCTTCACGTGAAGAATATTTCTCTCACTGTATGACAGCCTGGTCGTATCAGCCGAGGTTAGCTGCCTTAACATCTAAGAGAGGTTGTAGTTTGCATTGCTCTTCTCCGTTTGTTCTAGGACAGGAGAAAAAACAAAAAAGGAAAAAGAAAAAGAGGAAAAAAAGTGTGTCTTGGCTTTTCCTGAAAAAATGGAAACAAATATGCTTTTCTTAGAATATTTCATCCTTAAGCCCTAGATTTTTCTTCAGCTTGTCAGACCTTGCTTCCAAAATGTGGAGGCTCTTTTTACTATGCTAAATCAATGCCTTGGTTTTCTAATGGGCACAGTGCCATACTTCTCTTTTCATATTTCTTTCTAATGCCTTTGTAAGCCAACAGATCGGATATCTCTGTTTTTAACACTTACCTGTTTCTCAGTAGTTTTCACATGAGACGATTTGGATAAAGAAAGAGCAAGATTTTGTTAGYCAAATTTTGTTAAATATTAGGAGGAGTGAAAACATCACTCACTCTATTTTACCAATAGCACTGAAATACTTCTTGTTATTCTTATGGTTAAACCCAGCTTTGAATAATTATACTAAGGAAATCCAGACAGAGACAAAATCACTCGTAGTTTGAACAGATGCAATTTAATTTACTTTGCTTCAGAAATGTTTTACCTCTCTGCAACTGTGCTAATTAAACGTTACTTAAATCAGGACCTAGAGATCTCATCAAGCAGTTGATAACAGTGGAATTAAGGAAATAATCCCAATTCCCTTTAACAATGAATTTTTGATTACTGATAGAAACCACAGCATTCCATCTGACTGCCAACAAGGGGTGCATGCATTACACATCTGGGTTCCCAATATTCTGGAATTAGTGAAGGAGAAAAACACAGCTTCAATGCTAACTCTCTGTCTTGTGCCTGAGTTGCAGAGTAGAAATCTTCCTAAATTAATTCAACTTTTGAGTGGAGCAACTAGAAATTCAGAAGGAGAACAGGAGTAAATGTCCACATCTGACTAGGTTAGGCTGGGTCCCTTCATAATCGATGTAGAGCATTCTAGGGTACAATTCATCTCAGGCTGAAGTTGATACCTACTATAGGCCTTAAACATCAGTGATTTCCCTGATGGATACTTTGATGTCTGATAGCAATTTCTGTGGGTCACAGCTCAGGTTTCACAGAAAACTTCAGCAAAAGAGTAGGGCAATGATGTGCAGCGCTGCCTCAGACTAGGTGAGTTCAGCGTGTATGAAGCCTCGCTTGAGAGTACTCAGCGCCGCCTTCGTCACACCCTTGCCGGGGAGCTGATAGCTCCTCCTCAGGAGCGAGTGAGGCTTTGGATGCTGGCCTCCCAGCAACTCTGCCTGCCTGTAAGCTCACGGGTGCGCCACCGAAGGTAAAGAATGAGGGAGAGGCTCTTTCCTTGAAGTCCAGAGGGTTTATTCTCCAGGGGGTTCAGARGGAAAGAAGCCCCGAGCACGACTSTGCACGGGAATTTATACAAGGTACAGAGGGGGCGGGGAAAGGGAGTACAACCAATAAGATAAGGACAAAGGGGTGGTAACTGAGGGTACACATCCAATAGGGATACAGGGTAGGCGGGAGTACAAACAGGGGACCAACCATGAACCAAGTAGTACAGAAGATTCTGGAACAGGGGGATGTGGCTTCAAACCTCGTCGCCGCCCTCGGATCCGCCTTCATCTACCCATTGGAGGGCGAGCACTTGATGGACACCATCCTGCCACAGCCCACGAGGGGGCTGTGCCACCACTACAATGATGTAGTAGCTGACGTGCAGACAGGTATCATACAGATGGTGCAGGGTGCAGTCAAGGTATTACAATAAGATTTAACTTAATGCTCTTTTCTGTGACAGAAGTTATTTTATTGCATTATTACATATTGGCAAAAAAATAGCCTTTTAGTCTAAAATCATCTCTAACTTTGAAAATAARGAAAACCCTCTTAATCTATATAAAGAATTAGGCAACAAATCATTTCTATAAATCCCTGTTTACAGTATGTTCAAGATGGTGTTATCTTCACACTATTTGATGTAGCTTTACTGACTGATAAATAAATTCTCAATACCTGATGCATTACTAGAACAATTAATAAAGTAGATAATTTGTAAGCACCTGGAGGAAAATAACTTGTAAGTATTAGGCAACATGGACTCATCAAAAACAAATCATGCTGAACTAACCTCATTTCTTTCACTGATAGGATAACAAGCTTAGTGGATAAAGGAAATGCTGTGGACATACTATGTCTTGATTTTAATAAAGAATTTGATACAGTTCCACATAACACTCTCATAAGGAAAATAGAGAAATTTTGATTAAATGCAATCACTGCTAAATAAGTACAATGCTGAAGAGAAGAAGGAAAAAAAAGAAGGAAAAAAATAGAAGGGAAAAAAAAAGGAAGGAAAAAAGAGAAAAAAAGCAACCCACAGAGCAATTATTAATGGTTCAGTGTCAGGTTAGGGGGAAGTATCAAGGGTGACCTACAGAGGTCTGTTCTGGGTCATGAGTCTAATTCTGCTTAATATTTTCACTGTGTGCTTGGAAAACAAAGTAGAAAGCATGCTAATAAAAAAATAATTAAAAAACCCAAAACAACAAAAAAAGAAACACCAGAAGATAAAAAAAAAAAAACCAAGCTAAATTTCCTTGGATACATATAAATAGTGTCATGAACCTTTAAAAACAAAACAGAAAACAGACAAGACAAATCCCTGCAAAAGCCTTGCCCACTCTTTGAATTGTCAGCAATATCATAAGAAGGAAAGATGATTTTGCCTGGGCTGTATCAGAATGGTTCATTTCCCCACACAAGGATCTTTCATTCAAAGTTTGGGTTGAATTTGAAATTCATTGGGCTGGGTTTTGTTTGTTTGTTTTGTTGGGTTTTTTTGTGAAGCAATGAGCTTCACAATGAAGTAGATCCTGGAATGCAGCCAGATTGGGGTCAACTTCCTTTCACAATCATTCCTATCCTTCTGAGACTCTTCTGGTGCAGAATTCACATTACAGATACACTTGTTTTTCTGACCTAATGAGTTTATAGTGTATAAGTGATGCTTCTAGGAATGGGATGGTCAATTTTAATCTTCAGTTGTGTACATCTTTAATTGTTTTATGTAATTAAGAAAAATCATAGGAAAAAAAATCATGTATTTGGTCAACATTACAAGCACAAAGGAAGACCTGGCCCATGATTAACTAAATGTGAATGAACTTTCTGATAACATTACRAAGTAGTACTATATGTACAACAAGAAAGTGGTTTGATAATTAACTGTTTGATTAGCTTTAGACAGAGTACTGCATTCGGTTTTAGTTTCCACTTAAAAAAAAGAGAGAGAGAGAAAATGGAAAAGGTTAAAGGGGAACCACTAATAATCTAGAAATATATGAAGAGATATTAGGATGACAGGGACTTTTATCCTTATTGACTGATAAGACAAAAAGCAGTGGGCTAAATCAACAGGGAAAGATTAGAATAGATGTTAGACAAAATCTTCAATTATATAAATGTATCAATTGCTTCAATTATGTTAGTTTAACAATTACAAACAAGTTAGTTCTTCTCCAGCTCATCAGCTATATAAATTTAGTAAAATTGTATAGAAACATGTTATTTTTTTTCTTCAACTACATCCATGCATCTTTACTAATGCCACAGACCCCATGGTTTGGAAGGGTTTCATAGGAAAATACTTCACCTGTAAATACAGTAAACAGACGCACAGAGCTAGTAACATTAAGTTTGTAGAAGGCCAACCATAGTGTTTTTGTCAGTKCCATACATATTCAAAAATCTACACAGATATATAGGAATTTTAATCACCAAACAGCAAACTAAGGAGCAGTCATGATTTCAGAAAGTTTCTTTCTTGAATAAATACAGATAGGAAATTGTATTATTTTCCACCTAAGGATCAGATGTCCAAACAGCCATGCTGGGTTAAAAAAGTAATACCATTCTTCTCTTACAAGATGGAGAATTGGAGCCTTGCTGATGCTCGTTAAGAGTATGTAATTTCTGAATTAATAAGTGATTTGTGGACATTTCTGCTACAGTGAAAATGTTGGCATATGTAGGGCCAGATAATGCTCACTCATCTTCAGCTACCCGAGACATCTCAGTTATGTGTTTTAGCCTTGTATTTTCATCTTATAGACAGTGTAGATCTTTGCAAATATTTTGTGAGGAAGACAAAACAACAAGACATCATTTTTTTCATTTTGCAAATCAGTTGAAGAGGGGGGAGATAATTTAACTTTCACAAAGTGTTTTTAGCTGTATTTTCTTTTAGAGCCAGTATGGATGGATAAGGAGAAAAGAGAGAAAAAAGGTGAAAATATGTGCTTGGGTGCAGGTGATTAAGTGACAATGTTATTCTAAGCTAGAAAAAAGGTATAGAAGAAGACTAAATGCACTGTAAATGACAGAGAAGAAGGCCTTGCAATGAAAAATGAATCAAAAAGAAGGAAAAAAACAGTAGAAAGCAGTAAGGGTAGAATAATGGGATAAAGGAGCAGTATGTTAGAAATAAGCAAAAAACTACTGGAAAGAATGAAAAAACTTAACAAAAGTTGAAATTCAAGAAGTCCAAATACATGTATAGATAATAACTACATGTGTACATAAATATCTGGTAAGTTAGTCATAAATGCTGTTAAATTAGCTATGAGTGTTTAATGTCAGCTGTTTCTACTACTTCCTTTTCACTGGTGTCTGGCATGGCTGGGATAGTCTTTATGTGAATCATAGGGTTCTTTTGTCAGATGAATGAGAAAAAGGCTTTATATTTACTTAGGCTGTCCTGGGGGCTCATAGATGATAAATATTTACACCAACATGTTCAAAACTCTGTTTTTGAAATAAACCTATAAGCTGCACTAGATTCCTTCTGATGCTTCTCTCCATCAAATTTTATTGATGTGCTAGCCATTTGAGGAGATATGATACAACAATAGCCAGATATATTAACAAGAAAAATCTGTCAGACACAAATACTAAAATTATAAATGCGCATTAACCAGAACTGGTAATAACCAAGAATTGGTCCAGAGTTAGTTCAGATGATTAAAAAAAAAAAGTTTTGGAGAAAAACTGATTTTTTTCCCGTTTTAACACAGTCTTATAACATACTCCTGCTATAAAGTTGCTAGCAGGGCACCTATTAATATAATTTTGTGTGACATACTTTTTACTATTTAGTGTGTGCATTTCAGTAAGTCTACATTTCCAGTTTACTTCCCCAGCTTTATTCGCTTTAGTCATTAATTTTATTTTAAGTTATTTAGGTCTACAGCAATAGGTTTTCAGCACAATCTTTTACCAGCTATATAAAAGAGTACAGAAAGATTCTTCTCTGTTCTCAATCATACAGTTTTAGTAAGAGGAAGATGACAGTATAATCTTCTAATGATAACTCATGTAGAAACACTTTCACAATCTTAGGAGTGAAATGACTTTGTTACACAGTCAGTAAAGGAAGAGATGTGGAAAAGTCAGATGTGAGTGAAGCAGTTCTGGGCTTTTCTGCCAATTTTTCTGTAGTTTCCTATATTGTCTCTTTAGTGTACATCAAGATAGAATTAATAGCATTAATTTAAGCAAAAGGTCTTTCTTTTTCTCAAAGTAACTAATATAAGAATGGCTGCTTTTTCTGTGTGTATGTTGGTTTATTTCATTAAAGACTCATCTCTGATATATACCATTATATTAATTAATTTTTATAATTATTTATGGTGGTGAAGAGTCTGGAACACAAGTCTTATGGGGAGCAGCTAAGGGAGCTGGGGTTGTTTAGCCTGGAGAAGAGGAGGCTCAGGCTCAGAGCTTATCACTCTCTACAACAACCTCAAAGGCCACTGTAGTAGGATGGGTATCGGTCTCTTCCCCCAAATAACAAGATGTTTCTCATGGTGAAAAATAAATGGAGAAAGTTGGTTTCTCAGGTAAGAAGGAACAAAACCATTTAAGCATTTCTAGGTCAGAATCAACACCTACCTGTTATCTGAAAATTTTTTAGCTGCTTTTGCATGTCAGTGAAGCAGCTATTCACGTCTCTGGAAGAAACTCCAATTGTTAATGAGCAGCTGAAGTTTCCCTTTGGAACAACCCTATTCTTAGTCGTAGCAAAGGTCACCTTTATATTGAAAATATATATTCCAGTACTAGTATGGAAAACTACCTTGAAAAGAAAAGACTGCCTTTTTTCAAATCACAAAGAGCACTTTTAGTCTTGTTGCAGGAACATCTGGAAACACTGGTTCAGGTTGTAGTCATTTGAGACAAATTGTATGATGGCCTTTGATAGATCTATGTGGAAAAAGTTGAGAAGTTTGAAATTACTTACTTAGCTTAACTCTTTACAGTAAAATGCATCAATCTTGCAGAAGGTGTGATTTTTGGGGGGCTTATATAGAGAGAAGATATAGGTAAGAAATTGTGAAGAGTGTCAATTGAATTAAATCATATTTAGTCAGAACAACTTAAAAATAACCAGTCAGGTCCTAGTCAAATGTATTTTTTCCCCTCAAGTTTAGAATTAGGAGGCAAACCCCCCCCCCCGATGAAGGTGAAAATACCGTGTGAGATTCCGCAGTATCAGGTTACAAATTAGATAGGAATGATAGGTCAGATTGTACTGGCAGCTGGGTGTTACTGTACCTGAAGTTATAGAGACACGGAGATGTACTTACCCAGTAGTACCTCCTTGCTCCCTAGTTCACAAAAGAGTTTATATGCTCTTCATGTACGGTGTCAACTACCAGCTGTCTTTTTTTTGAAGTGAAAAGTCCACCCACAATGTTTTGTCTTCCAGCCTCCATTCCGATATATTACAGTAGAGCCGTCACACTCCCCAGCTCAGGTACTTTGAGCTGAAAAATCATGCACAAAAATAGAAATTTTTAGGACATTTTAAGACCAGAACACTGGCATCAGAAGAGACATTGATCAAGTTGTAAACATACTAATTTTTCTCTAAAGAGGACTAACTTCAAGCAGTGTGGTCAGAGTCTTCTCTGCATGTCCTGACTTGAGGTCCAAGGCCGTTCAGTGATATAGGTGCAGATAAACTCAAACAAGACAAACAAATTAACTGTAGCAACAAGAAACTTTCCCTCTGATTTGAATATTTTCTGTCTAAATAGAAAGCATGTTGTAGGAAGCTTGTGTTATTAATCACCCGAATAGCATAGCTATGTTGACTGGGACATGCCAAGGGARATAAGAAAGATTACAATGGCAGAAATATTAGGAATTTTGGTGAATATTGGTAAAAAGCAACTTTGGGATATGTTCTAAAAACTAATTTTAGATGCTATAACGACTGCCTCTTGGAGAAGTCATTTTTTATATAATTCTAAATAGAGCATAAGAACATACTGACATTTTTACTACTGAATGAGCATACTGACTAAAGTACTTTTAAATTCTTCTTCCCTGTAGGAATTAAAAAATAAATTAAAAATTTACATACAGACACATGTATAAACAAGGGGACCTCTTTAAAAATGAGAGATACTAGAAAAAAACCTGGAGAACTTAAAAAGAGAATCTAAAAGGATAAAAGTATTAAATGTGTAATGAAAATTTTGTAAAGTCCATGGTGATAAACAAAATTATGGTATTGGTAAGCAGCAAAATAAAGAAACTCTTTAAATTAAAAGCTTAGTCTTCATAAAATAGAATTTATGGCCAGGTAAGGAATATCTGAGTATCATGAACTATGAAAACCTTAACGTAGAATCAAGCAAAGACCAAAAAAAGATTTAGAGAACAAGCTTGTGAAAGGCATGAAAACTAATAATAAACCTTTTTTTCCAACCCATCAGAAGCAGAATGTCTGCCAGAGAGTCTGCAGAGCTGATAGATGATGGAAGTGTAATAGGAGAACACAAAGGAGATAAGACYATGGTAGAAAAATTAAATGTGTTCTTCATATTGATACTCACCTCTGAGGAGTTTTGAAAGGTTCCCACAGTGTCTGTTTTCTTTGCAAAAAATGTACTGGAGGAACTATCTTAAATTAAAGTGTCAATAGAAGTGATTTTAGACCAAATAGATAAATGAATAGTAACAAATTGCCAAGACAAGATGGTATACACTCAGGGGTTTCTAAATAACTCAAATACGATCTTGCAATTTGATCATAGATCTTACACTATTGCTTAAGTCAGCTTCTGTAAGAGAAGAATAGAGGTTAGGAAATTTCATGTCTTTTTTTAAAGGATTCCTTACAGAAACTTGTCACGGGAGACACAGGAAAGATGCAGGAAATTAAGAAGTTGTGTGTCTGATTCTTTATAGGTAGATTGGTAGAATAGGGGTCATAGACATATGGATAAATACAATAATATGGGGGTGGGAATAAATATAAATCCTGTAAAGAAGATCTTGGCTTTTTAAAGGTTTTAGAATAGATAAGTATACAGGCAAGGGTGATCTTTATCTGGTTGATACACTCTGCCTGGATTTTCAAAAACTTTTGACAAGGTTCTCTATAAAAGACACTTAAATAAACTAAGCAGACATGGTTTATAAAAAAAGGAACCTCCATCTGTGGATTTATAAATGTTGTTTTTATTTAAAACAACATTTTCCTCCCCTGAAGGAACAGGGGATTAAGAAATACATAAAGGACAGGGAAAAGGCAAGTGAAAATGATTGTTTTTAACAATGAAGGTCCCACTATTTGTGAAAGGTTGCAAAAGTTACTTGCACAAGTGACTGTGTGATAAAAAGGAAGAGGCAATACATACAAAGCTGTGAACATAAGAAAAAGACAAACACATATTCTCCCTGTCTAAAAACTGAAAGTCTCTACACTGGGCATTGTTAACCCAGAAAATATATTTGCAGCTACTCTGGATACACCTATGAAAATATCAGTTCACTGTTCACTGACAAATCAACCCAAACCAACCAACCAAATACAAAACCCTCAGAATTATTTGAGAAGAAAAACAGAACAAGACAATCTTTTGCATAACAAAATATTTATCAGAGCGATTAGGTGAAATTGTAAACTAATACACTTATAACAACAAAGAAATATATTTTTTCATTTAACATATGACTGAATTTTGGAACTCACTGTCACAGGATAGATTGGATGCCAAAAGCTATGTGAGTTCAAAAATGAGTTAGACAGATAAGTGGAAACCTATCAAGGGCTATTAAACACTGATGATATACAAACTGCAGTTTAGAAATTCGCCTAAGCCACACAAAGTCATGTTTCTCTATACTTGCTCTTTTTTAATGCAATTTTAAACATTTTTGTATTACGTTAAGTAGCTAACACTAGTGTCTGTCTTAAAGGAAGGGAGATAGGAATCGGTTTGGAGCTCTGATCCAAACCAGAAGAGGCAATCTTCTTCAGTCTGCTATTCCTGTGACACCAGAATGCTAAGAAAAGTCATTCTTTCAATACATGGAACCAGCTGCTCAGGCAGTGTAAATCAGTATCATACTGAAGAAGTATCATTCTTTGGTGTGTTATCTTGGTTTAAGCTATGTACAGACCTGACCAAAGTTTCTTATTTGAGGCATAAACTTTTTTACAGCAAAGCTTTTGATTTAAACTTCAGACAGTATGTAAATATATAAAACACAGATCTAAAAATTAATAGAAATTTTAATGTTAATGTAAATGCAAATAATACAAAAATAAACACAAATATAAGCATAAATGTAAATACAGACCATATATATATATATATATATATATATATAAAAATTATTTCTTGTGTGTTTCACAGCATAATTTGAACATGAAGAACCTAAGAAATTATTCAATAGTCATTATGAAACCACACACAACTCAGATAAACCATTCTTCTGCCCTGGAGGTATAGAATAACTGTGCATAAGCGAGCTTACTGTTGATGTCTACGAATACTACTTAGCAATAACCCAATTACTGCTACTTTTTAGGCCAGTGATCTAGGAAAAAAATCAGGTTTTAACTAGAATTAAACAGAAAATATTTTAGAAACGATTACTTGCTTTCATTTTCTTGCCCGATGAAACATATTTTAAAGCTTTAGTTGCTGTAGGCAACATAAGCAGAATTAGAAGGTAAATGCAAACTTAATACAATGAATAATGTCAAACAGGCAAAAATAAGTACATCCAATTGGATGAAATTTATCATGTTTTCAAATAAGATGAAGAATCCATTTTTTTGTTGTTTTGTTTTRTTTCCTTTATGAAATTAAATGTATCGAGGAAAACCTGAAATCTTTGTGATCTGGCTCATTTCCAAGACATTCTTGTCTAAGCAAAAAAAGATTTCTTCTCTAGGTTACTAGAGCCCCACRCCTGAACTTCCCAGTTCCTTTTTCAAGGTTTTCTTATGCCCAGAGACTGAAAGCTGCTTTGGATTTCCAGTCTGTGGACACCAGCAAGAAGTGTTGTAGTCTAAGAATTCACTGCAAGTCTTTCACTACTCATGAAATTCTCTCAGAAAAAAATCATACTCTTCTAGAAAAAAATATTAGCATTCTATCATCAACTGATATCCCATAGCCCACCTTTGTACCTTGTTTTGGGGGACATTCTTCTCTAGGTTACTAGGTTACTAGGGATAAGGCAGGAAGCCAGAATACACCTAAAAGTCCTACCGTGCAGAGTGCACAACATGCACTATTCCCACAAGTGAATTTTTAGGACTGGCGTGAAGACAGGCCTCAGAGGGTTCAGTAGATACATGATTTAACAGCACACTGTCTTGTGAGGACCATACCAAAAAAAAAAGCCTAGTTTCAGCACCATGAATTTCCTATTAATTTCTTGTCACAGCTGGAGGTGGTAATACTGACCTTGAAATTCTGTGTAATTCAGGTCCTTGATAGCTTAGACATCACTTCTGGTCATAAATCCAAACAAAGGAGTTGAAATCAGCAAGTTCTTGCCTGGCATCGTATTTGTGCATCTAAGAAATTTTATCAAAGCTTGCAGAATGTTTATTGAACCAGGACTAAGGGCTACTAGTACTGGAATTTGGTTCTCCATTTCTACAACAACCACTGATATCAGCTTGAAGCATAGAGTAAGGCTATGTACCTTGTCTTAACTTTTTCTGGTATAGATAAGCAAAATGTGTTCATATTTCTAGGGGATATGAGTTTCGTTTCAATAAGACTTCTTATTCATAACTTTTAAAATTAGTGATTTTAATTTGAGGGCAAGCAGATACAGAAATTTAAAGTATATGTATTTTAGGAAGAATAAAATTAGTTGTCTAGCAAAGTAATAGAGTTGTTGCAGAATAAGAACTTCAGAAAAATATATATTCTATTTGAGAGAAGTGACAAACTGTACTTCTTAGCATAGATCTTTTATAAAGAAAATAATTTAAGGCATTATCTATTTTAAACCACATAATAAATTTGAAAACACTTGAATTGTGTATTTCATGAAGGTTTCACTCCTTCAACTACCAAAATACCAAGATGTACAACAGTTTTTTCATATTAACATGATTATTGCCATTTCTTATGCTCTTCAAACAAGATAGCACAGTGTTGTTTTGACAAAACAGAACATTAAACTAAGGATCTAGAAATCACTGGTTTAGTTACATAAATTAAGAATGAATTGCTTATAGCACCAGTTATTGAGCAGCAGGTGTCAGAAAGCCATATAAATTTGCAAATGAAAATTGAGCCACTCAGAGCTCCAGGAGTAGGTTTCAGGTTATAAAGATAGGACTAGGTTTTAAATCCTAGATATCATCTTATAAGTGTCTCAATTAAATTACATTTCTCAGAATTACCTACTCTGAATGCCTAGCAATAGGTGATTTCACACAGTATTACAGACCGCTAATACACAAAATAGATGCACAAAACAATATTTGGCCTGAAAATCTACCACGATGAGGCATTTAGCATTGCCCTAGGAATATGCTGCATGAATCTAGCTGTAGCCAACAAGCTGARCTGCGTGTGTGATGAATTAATTACTATAATTTCACTTTTAGATAGGATTCAGGGCAGAGCAGGGAGAAGATTACAGACAGACAATCACAGGGCCCAGGAAAACACTGTGAGAAAAAAACCTTCCCAGCCATAAATAGAACATCGGTAAAGAGGCACTAGAAAGCGCTCCCTTTAAGCTGATTGCATGAAAATAAGGCTGGACCAAGAAGAGAGTATTTTTGTTTACAGTACATGTGTCATCGCTCTCCCATTGGGATATACCCATATCTTCAGTCTCTTTTAGTCTGTCTCTCCTGTTTATTTCTGTGCTCACGTCAGTAGTGACGCTTCACTGCTCATCTGAGTGCCTCCATCTGCCTATGAACAAGAAATCTTTCTTAAAACATTTAAAGTTCATTTCTTATTCTTTCTAGGAGATATATCAAGTTTTATGTAGACATAAATATTTGGTAGAGCTTAAAAATCAGAAGCACCAATGGCAATCCGAGATCTACAACCTTTTCTTTTTCTTTTGTTATTTTTTTAACTTGCGTGATAGCAGGACTTTGATTTGATTTCACATGCAGTTTTAACCAGCTCAGTAATTGAGTTTTTCTTATGATTTKTTTTGGACTACAAACATAAAAGAGTAGTAATGCCTTAAATTCATCCTAAAAAACCAAAAGCTTTTCAAATCTGATTGGATAAAAATAAGAGATATATGGGACAAATTAGTTGTATCTCCCAATTCTGTGATGTTGACAGCTTAAAAGTATTCTCAGATTAGTGTCCTGCCAATGCCGAATGCATTAAGGAAAACATCACTGTACAGCTTTTTGTTTATTTATACATTATTTCATCTGTAGGGGAAAAAATAAGAGCAGACRAGGATAAATCTGATCATCTTTAAGTCAGCTGATAATTTCGCCCAAAGAACATCAAGGAAAACCTGAAGCATTAATAAACTAATGTGTACTGTACGCCCCACTTCATTTATTCAACTTATACATTTTTCAAGCATTATGCATTTGTGCATTTAGTCACTTTGTACTCAAATATGATTAAGTAAAAGAAGTCTAAAATCTTGATATTCTTTCTTGTCTCAGAGGTTTATTTCTAGAGWAATGTAGCAGTGGCTAATTAATTATTTGCATAATTTTCACTTTCTTTACTAAAAAACTGCATGTAGTATGCTTTTTTTCAATTTTCTGACCAAAAACATAGGTAATCAAGACCCTCCAATCTGTCCTTACATGTTATGGACTTGGGTTATTCTTTTGTCTTCCACAGCGGAATGTAGGACAGGGAAGTCGCCAATCTTCTAATCTCTTCTTTGATTGTACACTGAGTTATTACTGAAGAAAAAAGATTATTGATTTGAATGCTTGGATGTATTTCTGTATTCTAAACATATGCACACACGTGAGCACCTATAATTGCTCCTTTTCTTTTGTTCTAGTTCTTTCCTCCTGGTTAAGAATTAAAAGAGGCTTCTGACCTACTGGTTTTTTTTTTATCTGACTGCACACCCGTTTCTACACACAGACAGTCTGCAGATTTCATTGTTTCATATATCTTTTAAGAAAATGAGGCCTAAAATTTGCAAGCTGACAATAAATCATTTAATTTTCATTAATTTTATGACATATCTGGTTTCTGCATTTGTAGCAGCTATAAAATATGTTAACTTCCTAACAAAGCCTGAGTAATGCTCATCTGTCACCTTTTTACTTTTCTCCTGTTGTTTTTTTTCCTTTTTTTTTTTCATTGGGAAACAGTGCACAAGTTATTACCTAGGGAACAGTTGTTTCTGTCTCCTGTACAGATCCATATCATTCTCAAATTTGCATTCTGATGGAGAAGAAACAAATGTTACTTAAATCCCATGAAGTGTGTTAATTACACCGAGCTCCGTGAAATTGTGGGTGAGAGAGCCAAAAAGAATTCTACAATTGCATCGTGGGTCTCTTGAGCATATCTTGTCAGATTAATGTCTTTGTCACTCACATGATAACCTTAAAATTGCTTTTCTCCCTAAGTGATATTCCCTAAACCTCGGTGATATGGAAAATCTCACACAAAGCTAACTAACAGATGCAGTTTGTATTGTTTACATAAATAATGCTGGTACTTTTATGAAAATAAATAAAAACTTAATTTCATTAACAAGTGCAGCTTGCTACTTTCCCTTAATTATTTTCGAGTCCTTCTTCTATGCTTCTGCATACAAACTGTGGTGCAAGTGCCTGAGAAAGTATCTCTTCCTAGTATGTCCCCAGAACAAAGGCTAAAATCATGTACTACCTAGGATTTACTGTCTTTTTTTTTTTCTTTTTTTCCTTTTTTCCTCCTACTTCTTTACAAGACCTAAATAACCATAGCTGACTCATACTAGATTCCAGAAGCCACTGTGCTGTGTAGGGGGAACAGAAATTGGCCCACAAGATTTGACCACACGGATATGTGCCCACAGCTCAGCTCAAGGTTTCACAAAATCAAGTAATAGGGAAGATTTGCTGTGCCAGGGCTTGAGGTGCATGCTTCAATTCCCCAGCAGGGGACATACTCCACCCTCAGAAAGCTGCAAGTCTTCTCACAAAGTCACAACTATGACTGGCGAAACTCAACCCATTGGAAATCTATATTAGATGTCAGACCCATCTAAGAGACAAATCTAATCCTTTTGGCTAAAAAATAGCTCACAGCAGTCTGCTGCTCCACGTTTACTGATATTTGGAAGAATGGTTTGGTTTGGCAATCAATGTCCTAGAGCCACCAAAGACCTTGATATTATCTTTTTTCTTTAAGCCCCTAAAGAGGATTACTGGGGGAAAAAAAAACTAGGAGGGGAAAAAAAAGAAATTTTGTGATGTTATAGGAGCACTACCAGTATTTAGGTTTTTCTTTCATAAAAAATAAAGCCACTAGTAAAATTTTAATTATTCATAATGCATTGTAAACAGTTGTAAGATTACTTTGTTAAATGAGATGATGTAAAATCAGGTGTGTCCTACACAATAAGAAATATATATTTAATCAAGAAATTTCTTTCTGTCATACCAATACTTCAGAAATTGTAGGTGAGGAGGTCAAAAGATGAGGAAAAAAYGCACTAAAATTAAAGAAGCATGTCAATTTGCACTGGTTAAGAAAGCAGCCAAAAATCTTTGAAAATAGGAAGGATCTAATTTTCCACAACTTCATACAATAAAATGGTTTTTACCAGTCACATAAAACCAGACTGGCTTTACATGTCAAACCGTAAAACATGACAATTTAGGCTTTCTAATTCTGGGAAGGAAAGAGTTATGCTTATGGAAGTCCATCCATCCAGTCTCTGCAAGGCTACCAGATCTATAAATAATGGAGAAAGGCCCTCAAGCTAGGAATGCCAAATTTAGTATCGCCTAATGAAAAGATAGGAGTAAAGTCCTGAAATCTCTTTTCAATTAACTTCAGCAGAAATGRGGACCTAGATTGAAATCTAGAAGCCATTGGTAGAGGTTTCTCTTTATAATCTTTGTACAAATAACTTCTTCAAGATCACAATTAAAATGTCTGTTCTTGCTATGCATTTAAAACCTGATCTGTTTATTCAAATCACRGCTTTTTGAGCTCTGCTTAAAGTCACTGTAAGAAGGGGAGGGGAGAGACAAATCCTCATCATTACTTTTTAAAATTACTTAAAAGCAACTGACAGCTGAATAAAAGAAGGTCTGTAAGGACCTTTGTGGAAGTCTGTCTACAAAGTAGATTGAAAAAGTGTTTTGTTCTAAATCCTAATCTCTTCTGTGGTCTCAAGAAGGCTAACACAAGAAGATTGCCACAGAAATGAGTGATATTTGTCGCTAGACATCTGCTAAGACACAACCACAGTGTACTTTCCCTGATGGGTGGCATGTAATGGAGGTTACCCAATCTAATGTTTACCATGGAAATTCAAATCCAGTGTTAAGAGATTTTCTTACTGTAGTTCTTAATGAAAAGCACCTTCTGGATCAGTTATATCAGCAGGCTGACAGGAAATGAGTGCGATATCAAGACTTGAAAGCAATAGTTTTTAATCTCTGTGATTCCCAGTTTTACCATACAGTAAATAAAGTACAGTGATGCTGACAGCCAGTGACAGGAAGAACAACAGGGTACTGAGAATATTTGTGCATAARCCCATGACTGGTTATCCCGAAATCACACAAACACAAATTCTTTCTTTGAGTTCAATTCTGCATACTCTGTGCTTTAGAAGCTGCATCACTGTGAAAGTTAATGCAGAAGTGATATACTCCCTAGTTTTACTGTCTTTTGGAGAGATCAAGCACTTAAAAGCAGAAAAGGACTTGAGAATAGGTGAGGGAATGCTAAGGAGCTGGTCATGATTTAGGGAATGGGTGAATGACCTCAATGCAAGTACCTAACAAAACCTTTTGAGTTTTGTCCAACACTAATTAGTGGAAGTAAGTGAAATGACATAACACAAGCTTTATATGTCTAACCAATTCATTATTCCTGTCTTTTCTTTTCCACTACAGAAAATATACCATCCATTGCTGTACCCTCATATGTGTCTAGCAACACTTAGATTGCAACCAGTGATGAAGGCAGGCAAGCTGTTTCCCGTAAATCTTTCTTATGCAGGAAACCCTGTATTGAAACTCTGAAACTCCCATTCTATTTTTCTTTCTGCATCTCTTTGTCCAGTTTGATCCTAGCAAACTCTGATTCTCCTGCCACTCCTGATGTACCCTCTCAGCAAATTTGCAGATGATACCAACAAGTGTGATGCAGTTGAGTCACCTGAAGGACAGGATGCCATCCAGAGGGACCTGGACAAACTCAAGAAGTGGGACGATGGGAATCTCATGAAGTTTGACAAGACCAAGTGCAAGGTGATGCAACTGAGTTGGGGCAACCCCCAGTATCAACACAGGCTGGGGATGAATAGATGGAGAGCAGCCCTGCCGAGAAGGACATGGGGGTGCTGCTGGATGAGAGGCTGGACATGACCCAGCAATGTGCCTTTACAGCCCAGAAAGCCAAATGTGTCCTGGGCTGCAGCAAATGCAGTGTGTCCAGCAGGGTGAGATTCTGCCCCTCTGCTCTGGTGAGACCCCATCTGGAGAGCTGCATCCAGCTCTGGGGGCCCTCAACACAAGAAAAACCTGTCTGAGAGAGTTCAGAGGAAGGCCAAGACGATTAGAGGGATGGAGCACCTTTCCTATGAGGAAAGGCTCAGAGAACTGAGATTATTCAGCCTGGAGAAGAGAAGGCTTCTGTGTGACATAATTGCAGGTTTTCAGTATCTGAAGGGAGCCTATGAGAAAGATGGAGAGAGACTTTTTATAAGTGCGGGTAGTGATAAGACAAGACGGAATGGATTCAAACTGAAAGAGAGTAGGTTTAGATTAGATATTAGGAGGAAGTTCTTTGCTGTGAGGTTAGTGAGGCACCAGAACAGGTTGCCCAGAGAAGCTGTGGATGCCCCATCCCTGGAAATGTTCAAGGCCAGGCTGGATGTAGCTCTGAGCAATCTGGTCTGGGGGAATATGTCCCTGCCCATGGCAGAGGGGCTGGAACTAGATGATTTTCAAGTTCCCTTCCAACCAGAACCATTCTATCATTCTATGATTCTATGTTAAGAACACTTCTGCCTGTACCCAGAATGACAGCTCACAGACAAGCTAGGGCAGTTTAAATCACACTTGTCATGAGTTCCTGGTCCTAATTCTTCACTGCACCAAGCACGAAAACCAAACATGCTTTTGCGCTGTGTGAGTGGGAGGTAAAAAGAGACAGTCCCATCCTTGTGATTATCAGGACTGGTATTTTTAATTTGCTTCTGTACTTTTCTATCTCCTTTGAAAAACAATATACCACAAATAAAAATCAAAAACTATGCAAAACAATCTGCTATATGTTTTTCTACTTACTACCTGTAAAGGCCCAAGTGCTCACTAACTGTTCTGTTATAAAGAACATCTGAGTAACACGGTGCTGCACTAGTGTATTCCAATGAATTACTCTCTGTAGTCACACAGGGGTCACAAATAAATAATACAGCACAAACTAACAAATGTCCCAAAAACTGATTTTACAAGCAAAGGGAAAGAAATGTGTGAAAGAAAGCCACAGTATCTCACAAAATTACAGTCCTTTCCATTTATTTCCTTTTCTTACTACTGCCATGCAAAGAATTTAACTGATCTTCCTTAGTGCTTCAATAAGTGCTAAGCACTGATAAAATACAGAAACAATCAGATTCTCTCATACATACAGATACATTCTTTCAAAGGGATTTGCAGATGGGAAAACAATGCAGCTGTGGTGCTTAGGGACATGGTTTAACAGTGGACCTGACAGTGCTAGGTGAATGGCTGGACTCAATGATCTTAAAGGTCTTTTCCAGCGTTAATGATCGTGTGTTTCTATGCATGTTTTCTTTTTGCAAATAATAAACGTATATTTAATTGTAAATATGGTCTATTTTATCTTTGTCTCTCTAAGAATTCTCACTGTACCTGAAAATAAATAAAAAAAGGTGGCAGAGTGGAAAGATTTGAGAAGTGTTTACAGTTTGGATACCTTCTGCTCTAAAACCACTGCTGTTCCAAAGGAGCTAATGAAGTACTGTAACTCCACTAGCTCAGTCTGACAGCCGTTACTCCCAGCTCTGCAAACACTGCATTAAATCTCTGTGTATCCTTGGTGACTGTTATTAGTAGTCCTGGGTGCGTTTCACAAGACATTTGGAATTCAGCTAAGAAAACTCTCAATCAGAAACAAGCTATAATAGAGCTAAAGATATTACAATCACTCTCTTTCTCAGAAGAAGAGGGAGAGGGGAAGGAAACAATTCTTTCCGCCTACAATTGTTTGATTTTGATAACCAGAAAACTTCAAAACGAGCAATTCCCGTACCAACACCCTCTCCCTTGACCTCACCAGCAGTGTGCAGTTTTCCTGCATGTTTGGGCATGGGAACTGCATTTCACATAGTTTTAAATAACACCCAGTGCTCAGACCCTTTAGAGCATCCATTTACCTCTTCCAGTACCTTAAGTCTAACATGAAGGCACTGCTTAGACCTTTTAAGCCAACACTCAGCTATTACCACTCTGATCAACACAAGTTCATGTCTATAACAAGTCAGGAGGCCTCCAATATATTACTGTTACATATATTCCCATGAATAAATATCTTAGAGGATTGTCTGACATCCTTTGCTTTAGAGGAAATCCAGAGACTGAACTCTGGTGTCAGCTGAACATCTGAAATTGAATGGAATTAATTGGTATTAATGTGCCTTGATGTTTTGGATCACTCTGCCTTAGTTTCTAACTCAAACTTATTAATGTCTTTCAAGTAGTACAATCCCAGATAAAAGCAGGTAAGTAGAATCTACTCGTTTTATTTTGCAAGACATATTAACATAAATTTGTCAGCATTTCATATAAAATACCGTATTTCTGTACCAGTACTCTTATGATTATGCCAATAGCACCTTTTTTTTTAACAATGAAACAGATGTTTTGTATTTTCTTAGTTATTTTGTGATTTCCTCTTAACTGAACTTGTGGTAACGGTGAATTTTGGATTTACCTTTATGGTGTTGCTGACACCACTTGCTATAACCAGTTGCATATGTGAGGTCATTCACAAACTTACATTTATTGATAAATCTCTGCTGGCTGACAGCATTGTTCACATTGAATGTCCAAAGTGAGATTCTCAAGAATACACATGGGTTTTTGTTCAACTGCCAGTGAATTCTGGCTAAAAAAGTTACATCTCTAGCAGCAGTGTGATTCCCTGAGCTCTGCAGCAGGCAGAATTTTCCTTGGCAGTGTATGTCTAGACTCAGGGTAAGATGCAGTTGGCCCATTTCTCTGCACAACATACAATACTGAGCCACAGCTGTTGTGTTAGTCCCTTGAAACTAGTGTGACAACCGCTTAAATTTTTTCTTGAGAACCAGTCTTGAGAACCAGTCTTGATTCCTCGCAAAGCAGAAGGGTGAACAACATATTTTTTTTTCTTTACACCTGTATTTTACAACTAAATTCTTCAGCTTGGGCTGAGTTCAACCTGTTTTCCCATATCTTCCCATACAATTGAATATAGTGCTAACAAAACAATAAATCTGCTGTGTAGTTTTCCTCTAAACAAACTTTACTGATGGCACCTTATCCAGACAAGCCAACAGCCCTCCTCTCTCTGTCTTGGTCTGCTGATAACTCCAGATAAAACCATTCTGAAGAGCAGTGCTTCTTCTAGGAAACTTCAAGAGAATTTGAAATGAGGCCATTTTTTTCAGTTCCTCGAGCCTTCAGTTGAAATTAAAGATGAATAACAGCATAGTCTAGTTTGCCTTTGTTTCCACTTTTAAATATGTCCATGAAATTAATTCTGGCTCAAATAAGGAATTTCTGCCTTTTTAGTTGCTAGATACTGGGAGAAGATTTTTGAATAATTTCACCATAAAAGGCCCTTGCTTTTTTGCCTTCCATGAGCCYTTTTTATTCCCCTTGATTTAAAACAAAATATTTGGCTAGTCAGAGTGACAGTGTAACCCTATACATCCCACTTATTTTATTCTTTTCCCTTATGGTTTATTCAGGAGCTGGTTCTGCCTCCAGTGAAACATCATCAAAACTCAATTTGACTTCTGGGAAATGGGAATACATTTTTAAGTGGCTATTAATTCCAATGCTGCACATGCAAGATAATTTCCAGTACAACAGGAGCACATTGTAACAACTACTTCCTCTTATTCATAAAATAAAATAAAGTAAAAAAATAAATAAATTCTTGCTCAGTGATGTGATTATGAAATATTTCCTGTGACAATAATGATAGATGGATGGATTTGGAATTTGTACTTCAATTTTTTTCTTCTTAGATAGGGTGCCAAGGAAAAAGTATGTATATGTTTATGCCTGGAGAGTACCAGACGTTCCCTTTTTGACTTTTACATGTGAACAGATGTTTTCCTTTCACCCCTAGTAGTTTTATTTATCTAGCTGACTTTGGACTGCTTTTTTTATTTTTTTCTCATCTTTTTTTTCTGTTAGTGATGGATAGAATTAGATAACTAGCATCCTGAAACTGGCACATCTTTAGATGAAATTCTCCAGAGAAAAATCAAAGGCAGATGTGAAGAAATGTTACATTTGACTCTGACCAGAGCTCTATGTAAAGAGCTGTGGCTGATCAATACTGGCCCTATTAATTCTTATCCTGGACAGATGATCATTGCTTCTGTTCTTTCCCCAGAGCTAAATTACTTTGAAACAGCACAAAAACTACTAACAAGAGTTAGTCCAAAGACATAGGAAAATATTTTGTTCCACACTGTCAAGTATAACTCATAGTTTCAAAAACTGAATAGAATTTAGTTTTATATTGCACTCCTCATCAGCTCCAAGCACCCTCAAAGCAATTCGAGATTTTGAAGTACTGGAAGCAGTGGTTGTGCAGTAAGTGTGTAAGCCATAGCTCAGCAATGGTACCACAAAAACCTACATACTAGGACCTGTTTTTCTGGGTGATGGAAAAGATGGGCAACCATCCTTGTGGGATTCCGCACTTCCACCTGCGTTGCTAACTAGCGATGGGCTGCAGGTGGTTCATTTAAACATTTCGTTGAACGGCACAACACATCCTTTACGCAGCAGTGCCCGCATTAGGCATGAGTACGCATGCCAGTGAGCATGACAAAGGAACCACATTAAAGTAAATCTTTAGGTAAATATAAAGAACTTGAGCTTCAGCTGGTGAACACTGGCGTTGATTCACTGCACCCAACACAACGCTGTTGATTTCCACCAGCTGAAGATCCAGCTGTAAGTGTTTTGACACAGAGCCAGGCCTCTTTCACAATTGTCTTAAGTCATTAAGCTTTATACTTAAGTGTGCAGCCCTATCAATTGTATTTACATAGCTAATTTATCAATTCTTTAGGAGTTCTGCCCTGTGAAGAAGCAAACAGGTTTAGGCAGGATTTTCCTCTTAGCTCTAAACTCAGCATATAAGAAAAGCAAGGAAGGTAAACCACATCCAGTTACAATTTCTTTTTTGCCATTTTTTTAAATTCAGAAATCAAAATGTGGAGGGAAAAGCAGCACTGAACACACGTTCAGAAGAAAAGCATAATATCAGAATCTAGAGCCTACCTTACTATTATTTTTATCTATCCTTTCTTATAAATATTCATCAGTGCTGTCAATGCACATTTAGAGGATTGCTTACAACCACAGAATCCAATCATGCCTGTAAGGTATTGTCATGGTATTGCAGTTAGTGGAATTAATGTTCCTCTGAAAAAAAAAGAGAGGCACATCTCTGCCCTAAATACTGTGATGATTTGGGTCTATAACTTTCTGGCAAAGTCTACCTTGCTCTTAAACAGTACCTTGTGCCCAACCTTCCTCCCTTCTAAACACCTGGAAGTCTACAACAGCAAAGACAACTCTGTCCTAAAAACAAAGAGATTTCAAGTGGTACTCAACAGATAATGCAGCTATATCCATGAACCTCTCTGAACTTCATCTTTCAAAAAAACCATTTCATTACTTTTGGGCGCAGAATACAGAAAGATACCACCTCTCCTTGCATTTTTTGAGGGTGTGATAAGTTGACCTCTTCAACCGGATAAGGACAAAATAAGGTGAAAATGCTCATGGGTTGAAACAGGAAGATCACTCACCAATTACCATCACTGGCAAAACAGACCAAACTTGAGGGAAAAAAGCTTATTGTCAGTTAAAAACAGAGTGAGGAGCAAAGACAAAAACTAAAACAACTTCCTTCCTACTCTCTTCTTCCCAGGTTCAACCTAGCTGTCTAATTCTCAACTGCTTTATCCTTTTTCCCTAATCTGAACAGTGCAGGAGGATGAGGAATGGGAGTTGTTCACAACACTTTGCATCTGCCTCTCTTTCTTCCTCACACTCTTCCTCCTCTGCTCCAGTGTAGGGACTCTCCCATGGGATACAGTCCTAAAAGAACTTCTCCAAAAGGAGTCTTTCCCACAGGCTACAGCTCTTCAAGAACTGCTCTAGCATGGG
Organism: Amblyornis subalaris; assembly: GCA_018881555.1. NCBI lineage: Eukaryota > Metazoa > Chordata > Aves > Passeriformes > Ptilonorhynchidae > Amblyornis > Amblyornis subalaris. The sequence continues at coordinate 1,539,612 of JACAXG010000086.1, read as the reverse complement.
TTCTCTCCATGAGGTATGGTCCTACAGGAACAGACTGATCCAGTGTGGGTCCCCCTAGGGCTGCAGCTTCTGCCAGAAAACCTGCTCCAGTGTGGGATCCTCTCCACAGACTGCAGTTTCCTTTAGGGCACGTCCACCTGCTCTGACATAGGGTCCTTCATAGGCTGCAGTGTGAATATTGCCCTGTGGTCCTCCAAGGGCTCCAGGGGGACAACCTGATCCACCATGATGACAGAGGGACCTGTGCTCTGGTGCCTGCAGCACCTCCTCCTCCTCCTTTCACCTTGGTGTCTGTAGAGCTGTTTCTCATGTGTTTTTCCTCACTCTTCACACTGCTGTGCAGCATTTTGCTCTTTCTTAAGTACCTTTCCTCTGAGGTGCCACCATCTTGGCTGAGGGGACCAGCTGTGCCCTGCAGTGTGTCTATTTGAGCTATCTGAAACTAGTTGTTTTCTGACATGCGGCAGATTCTGGCCTCTATTCACACAGACCAGCCCTGCCACCGCCACACCTGCAGTACCAAAAGCAAGGCACATAAGCCTAGTTGAGAGAGAAAACTTACATTTCAGGCACTTATACATTAATCTTGATGAGGAAAGGAGTAACAGATGTCTTTTCTCGTGTAAGACAAAATTTATGAAGAAACTTGTAWCCACTTGATAAGGGAAAATCTGCTCCCAAACCCAATTTTTCGACCAATGTTTATAGCTACTCAAATTATTGAAGAAAACACTTTCCATCTGGTGTTAACATTACTTTCAGAAAAAAAAAAAAATCCATTGATGTTTAAAGTGATTGAAATTGCCTCATCAAACTTCAGACATCTGCAAACTGGTCACTTACAACTGAACTGATCATTCCAGACTCCTTATAATTCAAGGAGAAGAGAGATGTTCTTTTTGGGTGAAATTCTGACCAAATGTGGATGGCCACATAAAGGTAGGAAGGAATCTTCCACTGAAAGTGATTGTTTATSTCTGACAACAAAGATAGCTTAGCTGCCTGTGTTTGGTCACATAAATTTCACCTCAAGTGTTTTATGATCGGATTTTTAAATATTGGGACGCTTAATAAAGACCATAAGCTTGATGTAAGCTTGATGTGTTAAGACATGCTGAGCAAGTGGAACCGCCTCTTCAGTATGAAATGCTGAATTTAGTCATAGGCTGGTGGTAATTAGTAAGCTAGAGTGAGAGAGAATGAAATTCCAACCCGTGCTCCATAAATATTGCAAAAATTTTATATAAGCAGAACATTTTTTAAACAGATGAACTTAAGAAGACCTGGTTTGAATACTGAACAGCCTATTGGTTAACAGATGGCTCTGGTGATATGGGTTCAGCTCCCTATAGCAGCGTGAAAACTCTGAAGAGCTCTTCCAGGGGCATAGGTACATGCTCTATCCAATAAATTCCTATGTAAAAACTGGAGGGGACAAAAGGGACTACATCTTCCATCAACAGTTTCCAGGAGGTTCAACTGAACAGACATGATCTGAGAAGTCAGATGAATCCGTCTCAAATGGGCAAGTCAGAGAGGAAACTATCTTGTCTTTTGTCCTGGCTCTGGCCAGGAAGGGGCACAGCCAGGACCCAGAGGTTATTCTCTAGCACCTCATGTCATTGCTGGGGGTGGGGGGAAGGGAATTTCTTCCAGGGAGGAGGGGTTCTGGTCCAGTTGAGTAGGCRTGGCAAGGAGAGATGTTCGGTATCATCTGTTGTCGGGGGGTTTCTGTATGAATGGTTCTCCCCTTATACCTTCTGTACCTAGTACTGTTGTTGTTACTGCTCGTTTTCTTATGCCATTGCTGTTTTCAGTAAATTGTTCTTATCTCAGCCTGTGATCTTTGCCTTTTTAGCCTCCAGTTCCCCTCTCCAGCCCGCTGCAGGGGAGAGGGAAGGGGAGAACAAGTGGCACGTGMTTTTAGTGGGAGTACTAAGTGGGAGAATACCATTCCTAAACCATGACATTTTTACATTTGACACTGCTGAGATATAAACCAGAGCCTTATCTGTTTAGTGTTCCCTAGATCTAGGCAGTTTTGATTAGACATTTAAGCTTCTCAAACTATTTTAAAACATAAATGTAGGGACTTCCAGTGTTAGGCAACAGGTTTTCAATGTGTAGGCTGTAGCCATTCAACTGGCATTTAAGTATTTTTGCATATATCTTCTTATTTTTGATATGAAGATGTGTTAGAGCTTTTCTGCCTATACATATTTTTTATTTTATATTTTATATATATTTTAATGAAAACTTTAAGTAAGGTGAGGAAAATTTGGGAAAGTAGTATTTATAGCAAACACAATTTGAGGATTTTTACCAGAGAAAAGTATACTTGCCTGTCTGGTATTGAACTGTATTTGAATAAAGGAGATTCAAATACATAATGTTACTATATCCTTTCTTGAAATTACTTTAATTTCACAAGGAGGTGTGGTGGTCTTTGCCTTTTCAGCGTGATGTGCATTGACAAGGTGAAGACCTGGGTACCATTCTGTGCAACTTGTGCACTCACATTCCCTAGGTTACTGCTTCCTTACTTCTACTGTGGCCAGTATCTAAGCAGAGTTGTAAACAGAGACTCAAGAGTGTTTAGCAAGCTGTGATAATGTGCCATCCTCAGCATGTCAAATGAGGTACATAGTTCAGAGTTCCCCTTATATGTGTTGCTTCTGCTGTGGTTATAATTTATAATTTTTACAGTGCCCGAAAGAGTATTTCTAGGCAAGGAGTAATTCAGCAGCCCAGCAGTTTCATTACTGCAGAGTCAGGCTCCTGTGTTCAACACATTTTACCTTGCACTTGCAACACTCTGCAGTTCTCTGGGCAGGATGAATGCTTAGATGCACAAAGGAAATGTGTTACGTTTTAAGAAAATAATTTCCATAATTCCTCACTGCGAAGAGATTTAACTCTTAYAAAAAACTAACAAAAGCTCCTACTCTCTTAATGCAATATAATTTAACCTCCCATATCAGTAACATCTATAAACTATTTGCCAAGTTCTTGCTAGCCAGTCAAGTAAAGGAGCAGGAATTGTTCCTTACAGATTACAGCAACCACCAGACCTTTGTTACACACATAACAATCARTGTCAAGCTTAAAGTATTTTGTATGCAGAAATCTTATCCCTCCGTTTTGCAAACACATTTTCCCCTTGAAGGCGGACCTACAGCTATACAGCAGATTCAAAAGTCTGTATAACTTTAGAGACTTCCACTTTCTAATCTGAGTTTGCATTGCTTTGTTTGAAGATTTTGTTTTGTACTTATTTTAAAACCTTTCCCCCTTATTTTTGTAACTTTTAACGGTAGCATCTTCAAAAACTATGCTCTCCCAGCCTGCCCTTTCCAGTGTTCTAAATATAAATGTAGAAACAAAGAAACACATATTAATAAGTAAAGAAGCACAGGTGTGCCTTGCAGACAGTAAGTTTTTTAAAGTCCTTCCTGAATTCTTGAATCATTATCCCTGCATAATTTATACTGTGTTACTGTGTGCAAACATTGAACCTGGCCCACAAAGAAGAGATGTGAGTTGGTTCAAAACATAGACCTTGTATTTTCACAGTAGAGGTCATAAGGTATTTATTTAAAATTTTTGCCCATATTTTCTAATCATAAGATTGTGAAAGAAAAGCAGAAGATATGTAGTTCATTATTGCCTTTCTACCTCTCTTGCTCGGAGGCAGAGATGCTGATACTATATGKTTTGAGCTCTGAGTCCTCTTCAATGTCGTTGTTGTCCCATGACTTTAAGGCTTTCTCTATGAAGTAACAACAAGGGAAGAAAATAAAAAAAAACAGTCAAGAACCTGCCAGATTTGTGTACTGAAGGAAAACAAAGGGAAAATTAGTTCTTTCTGCTAATTGCAATGACTAAAAGCTCAGCATGGTATACAGCCTGGTCCTGAGTGCAGGTATGTTGTGTGAGGACATATTTTAGTAGACAGCTTCAGAGAAGTGAAAAAAACCCCAGACTCCATTGTGTTCAAAGTAGCTTTACTTTGCTTCCCATGTAGAGAATGCATTGGGCATAGTATCTGAAYGTTATTCTCCAAAATCATTAAATACAACAACATATAGTGAAATTGTAGTATATTTTTCCCTCCCTGAGTGATATTTCACTCAGGGTTTTTTGTCTTTTCATTCCTTGAAGAGTAATGAACCCTTTAAATAGACCTCAGTGTGATGAGACATCCTTAGCTGACAGATAAATGTTCACACAGTTGCTCATTTACTCCCATCCTCAACAGGATATTTGGAAATGGCTGTGTCTGGCACAGGTTAACCCTGGACTCTCCTCCCAGAAGTCACTCCTGCACCACCACTCCTACTCCCCACAATTCTTGCCATCTATAGTTAACATACTGAGCAATACTGGATATTTTTTTTTAATTATGAAAACTGAGAGCAAAACGTCATGAAAATAACTTGACTTGAAAGAGAGAATTTTGTCAAGTTTTCAGAGAGGCACTAAAGATCACTGATGTCACATTTGTCAAATAGAAACCATTTTTTTAAACAAAACATTTTCAAAAACCTTTATCTGTTCTTCTCTTTATCTAGTGCAATTTAAACCAATCTAATGATATTTAGAAATATTAAAAAGTTAAAAATATGAGATTTAAATGTTGAAAGTGTTGAGATTTTTAACACTATTGATTTGAAGCATTGCATTTTAGAAATGTCAAAATTAAATCTGTGTGATTTTTTTCTCTTTTACTATTTTTATCCCAGACTATATTGGAGTATAATTTTATAAAGATTTTTTTTCCCCTCTGCTACATGGAAATGACTCATTCTGTGTTTTTCAGAATAGCTAAAGATTTAAGCGTCTGTCTAAAGTCCACATTGTGAAATTGCCTTACAGCTATAGAGAATAATTTTCACCTGAAAGCTGAGAATAATATCTGTGAGGAAAGTAGAGAGGTTGCTACTGAATATAACTCAGTTGCTTAAAATTTAGTTTTGATGAATCAACATTTTCTGCTAAAGAATTTTTTTGCTCTTAAAAGATGTTCAGCTAATTTCATTGTTATGTCACATCATGTCATGTCATGTCGTGCCATGTCTACAACTTCATTGACCCTGCTTGCTAAAGCTAGTTTTACCTTTTTTAGTGATGGAAACATTAATATCTTGATAGTCATATGCTTAAAGTATCCAGCAGTGAAACGAAATCAAGTCTCGGCTCATTTGCTTTTTCGAGAAGTTATTTTCAACAATAGTTTGTGGGTTGGGTGAATGCTTTGCTTGCCAGCTAYGTAAAATGGTTTCCACAACTTTCACAGTTTGAAATCCCCTGTTGACCAGCACAGCCCAGATGAAGATGAATGGAAGAGAATGAAGACCAGCTTCTGACTTGAAGATGTGGTATCAGAGGGGTCAGATATGCATCTTGTGTTTGCACAAAATATGGGTTTATATATCTGGTTCTAAACTTTGACTTTACCCAATCTGGCTATATTCATGACCAGTTAGARTTTATGGTCCAGGCATACTCATTTGGCATATTTTTATTTCTGAAATATCTCTCAAAATCATGATTTGGTTTCTAGTTTAAACCCATTTTTCTTGGCAGAAAAATTTTGTCTCAACTCGTGATGTAGAATACCCGTTCATCTCTGTCATTTCACTTTGAAGTTTTATCTTTATCCTGTGAAATCTATCTGGATACATTTTGTATCTCATTGAGCTTTTCTTTATCCACTCCTCTTCTATAGTGCTTATGTCTCCAGCATTAGTTAGAATTAAGGACAGAGCAGAATTACATGTAAGAGTATAGGAGTATTCAGCTAATTTGTTTAAACCTCTGAATGCATAGATACATATTTGGGCTCTTTCAGACAGTTTTCACTGTAGTAGCCAGAAGTGCATGACTTTAATAATTATTGACTGTTTTTCAGCCATTCATCTGAGATGGAATGGCAATGAGCATTACAGCTCTTCCTAGTAGGCTCGGAGAAGCCTGCTCACAATGTGAATAAGTCATCAACAGTCCACCACAGGTAGAGCCAGAATACTTTGTCAGGTGGATAGTTTCCTAGATACAAAGTAAACTATTTTATGCGTGGTTAGTTGCACAATATATTTCTATATTTACTTATATTGCTATGCTGCATTTAGCTGACTAATGGCTCAAGAACGTTATTTGATAACTTCATCCAAAGCACCTGCTCAAGGATTGCAAAAATACAAATAATTTCTATGGAATCGGAGAAGGAAAAAATCCCAACAAAACCTAAAACAATTTCAGCCACATAAAATTCAATACTTATTGCAGAACCCCATGATTGCTTAATAAAATCACTGTAAAGATTTGGCCAGAAGACCAGTCATTAGGGAGAGCAGGACATATTGATGTACAACTCTCAGTGACACTTCAGGACAGATTTGCTGAGGTGAAGGTAAGGTTCTGGGGCTGTAGCCAACCCATCAACATGTCCTTGGGCAGTGTGCTGAGATGTGACATGGCAGTAACCTTACAGCTGAACAGTTGTGCTGACCATATTGAAGCTGGATCCATTCTGATGTTATCAATGGATAGATACTGTGGGATGGTTTGCCTCAGTCCCAATATGATTACATTCAAGCATATATTTAAGTCTTTTGACTTCATTAAGGTCTATGTTACTTTGTAGACAAGGCAGAACAACAGGTGTATTCCAATAGCACGTGTTAAGAGATATATTAGTATAAATTACTATTTGTAAATTGCTAACTTCTTAAAAATTTACGCCAAGTGAAGAACTTTAATCTTCTCATTTTCAGTCATCTTCAGTCTTCTTCTGTGTGATAATCTATACTTAAATGTAAACAAATAATTTTATGTAGTCATAATTAACAATGGAAAGGAAGACTGTGCTCAGACGTTATCTTGCATAAGAACRTTGACTGGGGTTGTAGGAAAAAATGGGAAAAAATACTATAGACATTTCTTTAGAAATGAGAAGAATTTTTCTTTAAGCTATACTAGCTTAAAGAAAATATGTACAAAGTATTGTTATGGCACAGCTTGCTGTACAAACAAGCATGCTGTCTGTATTTACACACAGTCAATACCCCAAGAATATCCTGTCTTCAGAAGACAGAATTTTATAATAATTGTTTCATGACTCTTAACTGAAAACTATCTATAAAAAAATGGTAAAGTCAGCATACCAAAATCACTGAAGTATCAAGTGGACAAGTAGAACAAAGGATATAAGCCCTCTGCATGATCCTCTACCCAATGAGCTTAATGCTGTCATAATACTCCATCTGTTTAGAGTGACAACCATATTARATTGACACAATTGGAAAAGGAAGTGAACCTTATGCAGCCCAGCTGGCATAAATTTAAATAGCTGACTTGATCTTAGCTCTTTAATATAAATTAGTTAAACTTTGTGATTCATACTGGAGGAAAATTATTTTCTTAAAAAAATCTTAAACCCACTGCAGATGGTCTCATGTGGAAACAAACTGACTTAACCAGAGAGCATTTGATGTATATCAATATAAAAGAAATTGTCAAATTTAATGAATGCCTTTAAAAGTGACAGTCATCCCCTCTGACTATAGCCTGGACTCAACCACAAAATAACAGGGTATCACATAAAATAAAAAGTTATTTTTGAGTTGCCTCCTTTATTGATGACTTCTGTGAGGAGAGAACACCCAGAGTCCAGTCGGCTGATAGAGAAAATGAGTTTTCTCAGTTTAATTTGAAAAACATGCACTTTACAGTTTTCAAGGTGTGTTGTCAGAATGACCACAGATTTAAAAGTCAGCTGACATTTATCTGAGATGACCTTTTCAGAGCATTCTCAAAAACCCAAATTTGCTGATTTTTTCCTTAAATGATTGCCCCTATTCAGCACTGTTTTAGTCCTGTAAAAAATAAGAACAGACTAGAAAATGTCCTGATCTTGAAGTGTGTTTGAATGGATAATCTCAGTGAAAACAATAGTTTGGGGTTTTTTTAATCAGGAATATAAAATCAGTCCTTCATCTATTATCCCACATACATGTTTACATAGGAGAAAATGACTCTTGAGTCGAAAGCTTCCCTACTATTTACTGTTCTAAGAACATCTACTTTTTATTTTGATAGAAGGTATCACTGTATCTGTACTGAAGAGAACCCATAATGGAATGGTTATGAGTGTTGTTATCAGTCTAAGTCAAACAGATACCACTTGGGGATATTTGCATGGAGGCAATCATAAGACCCAGCTTAAATCATTTAAAAGCAGTCTAGCCTATCTGCTTCTCAGAGTTCCACTCCATTTCTTTACATTTTTATTGCTGAGAAYTAATCCCTGTTTTGCTTTTCTATTCCTTTAAATAGATAATGCATTGATAAAATATCACAAAATGGCTAGCTTTTACAAGACTCATCCCTAAAGGAGTAAAGTAACCTCCTCTGAAAAGGACAGCAGAATTTTGATAAATGAACACTGAATAGAAGTTTTCTAAAAAATACTGTTCAGTATTGGACTACTGGGAGCAGAGTTAGACAACATCTATATAGTTCTAAAGGTATGTTTTATTATTCATTATTGATATTATAGGTCTTATAATCTAAAAGCATAGTAAATTTAGAAAAAAATTAGCAGCAATAGTTACACTGTTGTATTTGATGTAGATCTAGTTTCTAAATGTCTTTAAAAAAATTTCTTTATTAGTATATGTAAGCAGCTGGACAAAAGGTTTTCTTCATTTTATTTCTTTACAGCATTTCCAGTTTGTACTTCTTTCTCCCTGTCCTAATGCATATATTTTAAACCATTTGATAGCATGTTTCTTGTCACTCAAAATAGTGCAGCCTTCTGAGAAGTATAACTGATAGGGCGGGATGCAGCTGCTTGAATTGTAATCAGTACAGAATGAATCGACCATATTCCATTAAATCTTGGTTCATCAGCTTGCATCAGCCCTAAGGTTTTGTCACTGATGTATGAGAAATTATAAAATCTCTTACATTCTTTGACCCTTTGCATTCCAGAATCCTAGCCTATATCATCAGCTAGAAAGTTTTCGTGATGCTTGCTTCAGGAAGTTGCTTTTCAGTATGTTTCTGTCCAAGTAAAACTCCACACTATGGGATATTAGAAATGAATTTTACTTTTTTACTTGAAGTTCTTATGGCTTTATTCCATTTCTCATGCTTGAAATTATATATGCAATATGTTCTGTGGTTATGTTTTGGAATTTAATTCCCTACTGACTAAAGAACTAAACTAGTTGTCAGCCAATTTCCTGACTACTGAAAAGTTAAAAGTTCAAAAGTAAAGACTACTGAACTTCAAGGAGATTTTAATTTAATTGAAACAAACTTTCAGTACTGAATTCCAGGTCATTACATTTTAAAATATTTAAAAACCCTGTATGATTTTAAATACTATGAATAAAATCCATCTATTTTTCTCAGACACAAAATACATACACACACACAAAATTATTGTCTTACCACTACCATATTTTACTTTTTTGTTTTAATGAGAATATTATGTCTTTGAGTCTTTATTTCGGAATCGTGAATAGAGTACGAACTCCTATAACAAAGATACCTATATACCCCACAGTGTTTTGCATTGATTTGTAGCCTGTACTGTATCATACGTGTGAGCCTGTGCTAAGATTACATAGACTCAAGCAAAAGCAAATACAGTGTCTCTAACCTGGTTTTAAGACAGCCTATGGCAACTAAGCATACTGTGAAAATCAAGTTACTCCATGGCCTACTTATGGGAAGAAGACTTACATATATCTAAATTGTCACAGTAATCTATCTTTTTTTCTCATTTATGTTTCATAAGCAACATTATGCTTACAGGAATTTCCTTTAAATTTGAAACAAAAAATAAATAGTAATATGCCATTGTCATAATTTAGCGCTCGCTTAAATACTTAAATTTTCTACTCTACCTAAATTTTATATCCTGTGATTTAAAAATGTAACTGCACAAACATGTATAAACTATGAATCACAGAATCACAGAATTGGTAAGGTTGGATGAGACCACTGGAGGTCATCTAGTCCAACATCCCTTCTTAAGCAGGTTCTCCAGAAAACAAAATAATATTAATCCCTTTTAATTCGTGGAAATTGAAAGACAGAAGAAGTAAGGGGGGAGAATTTTCAGTATTAATCTACTCTGATTTGTAAGTTTAAGTATAAATTGATCATCCAGATCCCTCAGAATGTGTGCTAGAACTCCAGTTTTGTCTCTTCCATAAACTGAAGCATTATAGAAACAGTAAATATCAGCAACCACTGTCTACCAACTCAAAGAAATCTAGTATTGCACATGACCATATGTCATGACCAATGAAATTCCAAACAGCTCTAGAGATGGAGGAATAAATTGGGTATCTTAATTGGTGGACTGGGAGACAGAAGGCTGGTTCCCATCCCCACTTGTGAGCATACGTGGAAATTGCTCAACTAGCTGCCTGGGGAAGAAGGAGACACTGAATAAATCCATGCACTTACACATCGAGGAAGTCAGAGTAATTAGTAGGTTGTGTGCCTGTGTGGGACAGAGGAGTTTCAGGATGTTAAAGGTTAGGTAAGGGTAGATGTATTAAGCCTGGGTTTAGGTGGAGTGTATCTAATACTCAGAAACAAAGCAAATGACTGCAATCATTGAATGGAAACATAAAATATTTTCAGAAGATGTGCTCATCAAAGGGAAAATTTCCCTGGCAACCTAAGCAATGGACCTGTGACATTCATCACACTGGTTCTTTTTCACATGCTACATTGTATTTTTCAAATTAATAAAGTAGGAAAAGTGGGTCACAGAGTGGAACATTTACACTGAAAGAAAATGTCATGTAAGTAACAGGAGATTATTTGCTATAGTCCAAGGTCAGCATGCATCTTGCTGAAACAGCTCAGAGTGTTTTATAGCTGGTTTTTTACCTGGCATATTTCTATTTTACAATTGTATGAATATATTACATTGATATAATAACGATTCTTGAACAGCTTTTTTACCTCTAAGCATCATACACCTGTCCAAGGTTTCCACTTACAGGGAATCTTAATTATTCTATGGAATTAACAAAGATCTAAGTTGCCTTATCCAGTGAAAGTTCAATAGCACTTGCAAAGCAGATCCTGGCAGCATCAATTTGCAAAATTCAAGTACTGCAAAATCAGCTTCCATCTGTTAGGATAGATAAAGCAACAGTTAACACACAGAAAAGATTAAGTGGGTATATTGGCCAACATTCAGTAATTACAAGTCTGTATAAAAAAAAAAAAGAAAGGAAAAAAGCACCACTAAATGAACATGGCCTCCTTAGTTCAGGAATATTTTTCCAGGTCAGGCAATATTGAAAGGAAGATATAAACTAAGGACTCATCTATCTAGAACTTTGCTAGTATCTATTTTGCCAAAAGACATTTTTTATCACATAGATATAGAATACACAATCTTAATATTAAATAAACACTAACTAGAAAAGGAACTGAATACAAATGTTGAATGGCTGTACTGATTAAAAGCTAGCATTCTGAACTACACTTATGTGTACAGGGAATCTGAAGTTGAAGCTTCCACATTGTTTCTAATACAAAACTCTTGGAAGCTGAATTTTAGTCATGTGGTAACTCTCCATCACTGTAACAAGGTAAAATAGGTCAGGCCTGCATGAGGCAAAACTACAAAAAAATCAAGTCCCTAGTAGTTTTTTTAGCCAGAAGATTGTCTAAAAGATCCTGTGACATAGTAAAACTTATATAAGATGTTAAAAAAACTGAAATGGAGAGGAAAAAATATAGACAGACATCTCATAAACAGGAGAGTGTCTTCTAGTTGATGCAGGATGCTACAGCTGTATGTAACAAGGCATTTTTTGCAATCTAATATTCCTTAACAGTATTTAGCAGGCATGTGTAAGAAAAGGGAGTCTCTATTTTAATATTTATGCTGCTCAGGGGTATTGCCTGACTCTGCCACTGATAGACACTATAAACACCCAGTGTGATTATTATTAGTGTTATGATGTGCCAGCAATATATGTATTTATATGGAGGCATTATAACATTTTGTACCCTATTTGTTCAAGGAGAATTTGAAAAAAAGTTTTTGAGAACCTAACAGAAGTGAGACACATACATCAAGGAAGTCTGGGATAAGTCAAATGGTCAATTATTTGAACAACAGTGTTAAAATGGTTGGGCATGATGAAAACTTCATCCTTGCTTAGAAATGAACTTAAAAAAGGACTTGTTGACACTTTAGGACAAAGATGTTATACAGATATCTTTAGCCCAACACAAACGTAAGTCATATGCTTTATGAGATACTAATTAAAAAGCAGGAGTAAGATTGGATACCTTGGAGAATCTCTCTCTTGCTAGATTTATTCATTCCAACTTGAAGTTGTTGTTTTGTTAGCATTCTTAGTTCACAAACTGGGAGCCCTGGTAAGGAATTTTTGCTTCTAGGTAATGTTCAGTTAGAATAGATGGATGGTTTCTCTGAATGCTTCAAACCAAATGCTAAGACAAGGGACTTTAATATGCAATAGTTATAAAGGAAATACAGGAAAACCATGACAATCATCTGACTCAGGCACTGTTCAGAGTTGTTTGATTGTTGTCAAATTTGTCAATGAAGAAGAACTAGAAGGGACAATTGCAGAAACAAAAATTAAGTTTTGTAGATCTTAAGAAGAAAAAACATACAATTATAGGAAAGAAATTTCAAGGTACCCACTTGAAAGCCAGAATGAAAATAACATATAAAAATAATTGAAAACAAAATCTAGAATGTAAAATATTTTACATACAATGCGACAGATAAGGGGAAGGATATGAAAAACCTTAGTTTCATGTACAAAAGACCAAGACACAAAAATCTCTGAAATACGACTCTGGGTATAAAGCAGGTAAAGACTGGAAATATTGAGGCTAAAGCAAGGGATACTGTCATGACAAACAGTTACTGTGAATCTGAAAAACAAACTTGGCCATGAACATATATGGAAAAAGTCATAAATAAGACCTTAAATCAAAAGGATCTGCAAAATGTAGCTTTAGTTTTGACATTAAGATTTCAATTATGTCCAAGAAGGAGGCAAATGTTTTCCTTTCAATGGCTGTCCTATGTCAATGTAGCATTCCCTTTTCTACCCCTTATCTCTTTGTCCATATAAGTTAGGACTCCCCTGGATCCTACAACTTTAAAGCTGGGAGGGTTATTTTTTAATTAATTTCCCAGACCCTGACATAGCACTAGAGCTACTGAAGTTCATTAGAACACAGCACAGATCCTTCCTGTCAACTTCTGTCTGGCAGCTGAGATTAGCAAAAGTATTGCAGGAGCTATACTGGCAAATTATGCTTTTCTTAGCTGCAGAAAAGGACTGGCAAACAAACTGCTAGAAGAGTCCTCCTTTCTTCCCTTCATAGGAGTGTTCATGTTTCTGTATTTGTGACAAAAGAAACAAGAAGTGAACTTTTGTTTTTAAACCACAGCTTTTAGTTGTTACTATTTTAAAACATAGTAAAAAGTAATAAGTTGAGCATTATTATTAGCTTAAAACAAAAGAATTAAACCAAGAACAAAAATTTAGAATTTTTCAAATTTATTTTGTGTTCGTAAGTCGGAAAAGAAATCAAAGGAAATCTTTGAAGAAGGCAGCTTTTAAAGATGAAAATTTTTCATCTCAAAAGCACTGAAGCATAACATTTATTGTACAGTTGGTTTTGGTTTTTCTTTCTTTGTGAGAGTTCATTGAAACATATAATAATAAGTTAGTGTTTTGTAACTGCCCTTCTGTGAATAACAATGTTACTGCAAGGAAGATGAGTATGGTCAAGTGTTGCTAAGATGAGAAGGGGACACCACCATGTACTTCTGCACACAAGGACAGCAGCAAAGGAACTTCTCTGAAGGAGAAGCAAGAGAATTACAGAGAGAAAAGGGTGAGTCACAGGGAAAAAGAAAGTGCAGAGAATTGTGAGAAAACGTACCCAGAGAGAAAATTAGAGACAGGAGAAAAAGGTCTGAAGGAGCAGAAGATCAGCCAAGGCTGCAGATGTGAGATTCAATTTAGTTCAAGAACAAAACTGTGTCAGTAGGAAAATGAGAGAACAGATTTACACTGGAAGATGTCAGTCAGGTCACAGGATTTGCTTCACGCAGAGAATGTATTCTTGCTTACATATGCAAAATATCTGTTGCTCTGGGTCAAAGTATTTTGCTGGTAGCAGATTATTTTGTGGGAATACAGTAACATTTTGAACATTAATTTTTGAATTGACATCAACTTTGGACATTATGCAGCCTCCCTGTAAGCTGCACTGCAGATAGATAGGTCTATTGGACACTTTATCAATCTACCCTAATGGTTATGGGAAGACAGGAACATTTTAAAATCCTTAGTTTGAAAAATATTGAACTAGGGATTTAATACTAATAGGCAGCTATAGTGTTCTTAGGAGAGAATCTAAGCCTCCCTAATTAATCAGTTCCAGATAACAATCCTCAAATAGTTCAAAACTTAAACAGAAATCTACATGAAAATTGATTACATAAAATATCAAACAAAACATTAACAGAAATGTTTCTGCTAGAGCTGATAGAAATGTCTTGAATGGTGAAATTCTCCTTGAAGAAAATGTCTTCCAATAAATATTTCTTTTTATAAAATATTGTAGTATGTAACAAATTTTAAGGAAATCATTCGAAAAAGAAAATTTGTTTTGTTTGGAAATGGAAATTTTTTTTCCAATTAAAAAATATTTTTAATCTACTGTAGTTCTTGTAGCATTTCTTATTGTTGAATATAATAATAATTCCAGCAACAACAACAACAATAATAATAATAATAATAAAGAATACTATTAACTCTGAGGAGCTGGAAGTTTATCCTTTCCTGTTTGTCTTGGTTTCTTAACACACAAGGCATATGTGATCACAGTGTGTGGTTATGTCTCTAGTCCAAGCATTGTCACACCAGCACTGCAGACTGCTGGTGAGTTTCAACTGTGTTTCACAAACACCTTGAATGGCCCCAATTTTGTACAAAAATAGGGTGCCATGAGAACGAAAGACTGTGACTAAAACATTCACAACTTTGCCTCTCAGGATTTTCTTAGTTTCTCATGCAGTTTCTGCAACCTCTGGCAAAATCAGTGTAGGATGAGGGTTACAGYGGATTGAAAGGGGAACTCTACATGATCTGGGAAGTCCTTTCCTTGCAGCATACAGCATTTCCGTGAATACTAAAGCCATTATCTTTCCTCTGCATTTTCCCCACCTTGAAGCAAAATGTTTCTCATACCTTCTCAACTGCATTCCCACACCGCTACTTTTTTCATCTTTCAAGGAAGCAAAGCAGATCTGTTTGCAGGTTCCTGATTTGCTCCATACACTGCTGTTTAGAGATTTCCTGTAATTCATTTCTCCTGCATATCCTAAAGCCCATTTATTTCCTCTATGTTAACCTCCCTGTATTTTTGGATATTTTGTTCCTGTTATTGTTCCTATGACGAGACAAGAAGCTCATCTCCTGACCGTCTGCCTCTGATCTCTGCAGTTCACCAATTGGAGTATTTCAGGTGTAGCCAAGGCACAGTGAAGCCTCCAAGCCCACTAAGCAGTGTGCAGAAGAAGGGCATTTCACACAGACAGTGTGCATTTTAAAGGGCTTCATATTCATAAGAAATCGAATAAAGCAAAAAAATTGCAACAGTTTACCATAGATTTGTTTCTTCCATATTGTCAGATTTACCTTCTCCATAGGATGTGCTGATGTTCCTAGTATGAAGTATGATGAAAGTCTTCCTTCTCAATATGATCTGAAACACCAAAGCAAGAAAGGGTGCGGGAGCAAACTGGCTGATATGAATCAAGACCTGATACCCCACTACCTATGGTATCTACTCCAGTCACAAAACACCTTGAGCTCATTAAAGAAAAAAAATGGCCAAGCATCTCATCAGGGGCCAGAATTCTTTGGTTTTCTATCTTGTGGAGTTCTCCCTCATTTTTACTTTTCTTCTTTTCATCTGAGTATTTCTCAGGAAGGCAAAAAGACCCTGTGACTACACTGTAATGGAGCACTTTTGAAATTACAAAAGTCTGAAAAACTGGAAACAAGAAAATAGGAAGGATTAAAGTCTGAGTGACTGATTGGTAGTTATCTTTGGTACTAAAAAACATAAAATGGTGAGGCAACCTAAATAAAGTAAATAATACATGCAAAATTCAACTTTTTTTTATTAAATATTAATGAGAGGTATGGATGTTTTAGTGTATTTTAATATGTTCTTTAAGACTGAAAGCTATTTTTTGTCTTTATACCATCTCACAGCTTTCAAGCAGAATTGATTTAATCATTAATTGTAGGCATCCAAAAAGTTACAGAAAAAAAAATGATAATGCATTTTGAACTATTTGAATACTTCTGTCCTTTCTTTCCATCACCATCCTCATCCTTATCCACTGACATTTTAATAAAGCTGAGAAAATGCATTTTACAATTGATCTGTGTGATAATTGCTCCCTCATTTTAATGTCTGTTGTGCTAGTTTTAGGATAAGCTGAGGTTTGCAGAGGATGCACTGAGGTATACCAAGCTCATTGCAATTTGTAATTTGCAATCAGTCTTGGAAAGCTGAAGAAGAACATGGGAATCAGATCCATGACAGCCGTATAGCCCATACAGCTACACCAGATGACACTATAAGGGTATCAAGTCTTTAATGTCTCAAAATGGACATAGCTTAAATGTTTAAATAGCCTCATTTTAAAATATCTTCAGCTGTTTAACTCAAAGAATATGAAGATCCTGACACCTATTGACACATAGCATTTGCATCGTCTCACAGTCATACATCACTTTCATGAATACTCCAGAAATGTGAGAAGTTGTTGAAACTGTCTGATAGAGCAGTCTGAAGGAAATGCAAAATAAGTGACACTACATTCTCCTCTATTCTTGCTGGTTTTTTCATCAAGAAAAGGTTACCTGCCTTGTTCAGCATGGTAGCTCACAGTTTTCTCTATTGCCTGTTATGTTTAGGAAAGACTGTCCCTCCTGACCTCTGGAGAAAACACTTATAGACCCAACTGAAGAGAAAACAAACCTATTAACTGTCTTCTCTTCCAACTTAAAAGTCAGTCAGTTTGAGGGAACAGAGGCTAGTGTAATTGATTCTTTTCTCAAGACCTTTTCCTTTGTAAGTTTGTCTTTCCCTTAATGCCTGGGATAGGTTAGGAAGTGTTTTTTTCATAAAATAATTTTAAGCTCAACTACTATGCTACCAAGACAACTGTTTATAGACCTACTGGTGCCAGTAAAATGCTCGTCATTGAGCCATCCATGATCTAAGGGAAGACGACTGGAAGGAAACTTTGGCCTCTTAGAAGTCACAACAGTTGTGCATACTGGTTCAAAATGTTCTCCAGTCATTCTCCAGAGAATTCTCCAATTCTACCATCTTTGACCATGTGAAAAGGCAATGCCGTTCATAGCAGTGAATAGAAACTGTTTTATGCTTTTGACATAGCAAATAGTTTAAGCAATAGTTGTAAACCAGCTCATAGAATATTTTTCTCTGCCTCAGTTTGTATGGCAAACCTTGCTATAAATCACAGTAAATTATCTTTTTCACTTAAGCTGGGCTAATCAACCACGGTCCATGTCAAAACAGGATAAAACAAATTGTTTGTTAAGACACCTGACTATAATGGGGAGGCTTCCCAGTATTTCTCTAGCTCACTTATTGTAGAATCATAGAATATCCTACGTGAAAGGGACCCAAAAGGATCATCAAGTCCAACTCCCAGCTCTGCACAGGACAAACCCAAGAATCACATCGTGTGTTTGAGAACATTGTCCAAACAGAGAAACAGAAGCAAATCTCTCAGTGCAGGCAAAAAGAGGTGTTGCAACTACACTAAGAGGTTGTGAAGAGGCAGTAGAAGACTCGATGTCTGTGTTCTGTAGTATAAAATCTTTTTGTGCAGCCGGAGTTCGTTGAGGAGGATGAGAATCAGCAAAAGTGGCAAAGAATCAGTATATGCATATACATGACTCTGCCACTTCCCTCATCTCATGGTAGTTGTGCAGTCTTTCCAAAAGGATATGATTGTAACAGGCTACCTGCCAGGCTGCAGTTTCTTGTCCAAATGGAGGTGGGAGTACCCTGCTGTCCTGCTGTGCATGCAAAACTGATTTGCACAGTTGCTTTGATTTAAAGTTGTTTTGAATTTACGATCAGAAAAGATTGTGCTTATACTGTGCATTAATATGGATGAAAAGTTTGCTCTATTATGGCAATCTGTCATCTACAAGGAATTCTAAATAACATATCAGCACAACACAACATAAGCATCAATGCACTGTTAAAAAGGCTTTATAAAAGAATATGTCGATTTTCCCAACACCCACTTCTGACCACCATGAGACAATATTCACACATTATAGCCAAATGTGGGTAACATATATGGCTGTACAGCTCTACTGAAAATTAACTGGGTTTGGCCCACAAGGTAAGTCACAGGATATACTTGTAAGTTTATAGATTTGATAATTGACTGCCTTAATTTTTGTTGTGTTGTATACACTCATTGCAAATTTCCTCCTTGTTTTATATAACTTATATATATATGACTTGTCATATTTCAGTGTTTTCTTCCTTACAATTACTACAGATGAACTTTTAAAAACATTGATATCCCAAAAAGCAAAATCCCAAGAAATACTCAATGTTGGAGAAAACAATCTTGTGCTAAGAATTTTGGGTTATTCCCTCATCTTGTTTTCAAGGTGTTATAAACAGCAACAAAGTAAAAAACAAAATAAACTTGAAAATGAGAAATACATTGGCAGAGTCTTTTAAAATAATAAGTCACAGCAGGGTGTGGGGCTACACTACTGCCTAATAGTTGTTAATCTGAATAAATAATATGTTTTTAATCATCAAGTGGCATTTAATTAACCTGCAATAACTGGCTTATTAATTCTCAATTAAATCATTATTTGAAACACTTAATTTAAATGTGAATGATTATATTTTCTGCTACCTCCTATAAGGTATCTCACTATTTGTGATGAATTGTAGGTTACAGTTTGGCATTTGCTCTTCCTCAATGAACGTCAAGGACGGGTTTAAAAAGCTTCATGCTGTTTGTTAATTAAAGTAAACCAGAAGAGCAAAGATGGGGAATTCAGAAAACAAAATAACCCAATTACCATATACTCCAATAGTGCAATATGATTTATTTACACTTAATCTCACACTTAACAAATGCTCAGGGTCAGATCCTCAGCTAGAGGAAACTGACAATATTGATTTCAATTAAATTACTGACTAAGTCATTACACGTTTTGGCTTGTATTTTGAGGGATGGGGTTTTTTTTGGGGGGGTGGATTCTTTTATTTCAGTTAAATATGGTCAATCTGATGAGTTTTGCCTAAGAAGCAAAAATCAATACTCTTCCACAAAGCTTATGGTCAACAGTACAGGAAAGAGAGGATATTATTTTGGTTCTGTGATGTTCAGCCTAGTATAAAAAGAACTTTTACTAATAATTTGAAAAAAATCAATCACCTGTAACTGGGAGTATAGGAAACTGGGCCGAGGCAAATATGGCACTAAGGAGAAAGACATGGAAATGTAGAGCCCAAAATACTAAAACACATTCCATGGGAAGAAATATTGTAAGAGGATCTTTTTGTAATGAAGGATGATAATACTTTGAAGGGTTAGTCAAAAAGACTGATTTTTACCCAAGAAGAATAATCTTCTTAGGCATCCTCAGTGCAGGAGGACAGCTTCAGTGATGATTAAGAACCTCTTTTTATGAAACATCTCCTTTGTGGAACCTACACCTCTCCTTTGATTAAAGAAGATACCTGTAGAGACTAGTTTTCCTGGGGTAAGATTAGTCTTTGCAAATAGCTTGCTTTAGCTTCCCTCAAATAGCCAAAGATAAATGCTGAAGTGGTCCAAAAAGGAAGTAAACTGCATTCCAAGACAATGCACAGCTTTCTTCTATAAAATGCTTAAAGCCCAGCCAACATAAATAAATAACAATTTTCAGATACTGCCCAAAAACTAAGTTCTGAAAAGATAAGCTTATTGTGTAACTTGTATCACAGATTCCACTAGAAGAAGTGTATTAAATAGCTGTGATAATGAGCTTGTATAATAAAACCTATTTCTTGCATTCACAGGACATGAACTCATCACAGGAATTTATGTCTTGTATAAGATGAAGTTTATATTTGTACTCAAACTGGAATTTTTTTGTTTTTATAGTGTATCCATGTATTATCAAGCCTTCAGTTTTACATTTCTTTTATTTTTCTCCCTTTTTAAATCTTTTTTTCTTTCTTTAATTTTTCTATCCTGGTAAATTACCTTTTTCCATTTTCCATCCAAGATGTTCCCCAAATTTATTCCCTGGCAGTATAGCATATTTGCTCCCACAACAGTCACTAGCATGCCAGAAAATCTTCTAGTTCTAAACTGAAATGACTGCTTTTTCATTATACAGAGGGGACAAAAGTTAGAAACATAGTAAAGATTTGAATGAACATGGATTGAACAAACATGATTCAGAAGTTTTCTTCACAGTCATTTATTGATACAGGAATGAAATTAGACAATGACTTAAAAAAGAAAAAAAAACAAACTAGTGAAAGCTATACCCTTCTTCCTCCTCCTTGATTTATCTCTCTTCCCTCCAGATTCTTTCCCTCCCAGAAGGGGGTGCAGAACTGCAGTATTCAGATTCACTTCAAGACATCACTGTTCCTTCTTTAAAACAGAAGGAAGTAGAGAGGTAAAGGGAAACAGAGATGTCCCTGAGTGTCCAAAGAGGCAGCTTTAGGCCTTCTATTTTCACCTATAGTCTTTCCATTTTTGTTTCTGCTGTATAATTGCTGCAGAAAATAGCTATAAAAACACATTTCTTTCCACTGGACACTTTTCCAAAAGCCTCTTGCTTTCAGGCACCAGATGCAACCACTGAATACTAAACTTCCAATCAGAACTACTCAGTTCTCTGAGGTGATGGGGTTAGAGGAGATAAAAAACCTCACCAGTAGAAGCCCGTCTTCTAATTTCCATCAAGGGATACTTTGAAACAAGTTCAGGTATTTTACTACCAGCATATCTCTGCACTAATGTAGCATTTCACAGAGTTTCTGCAATAACTGTCATTGGGTCTTCTCATAAGAGCCCTATAATAGTCATAAATATTCCTCAGGAGAGCCAGATAGACTCTGAAAGGCATATAATAGCTATCATAAATGAATAATAAAATGTAGAAAGGACAAGCCACCATGAAAATGGCAAATGAATATGATGACGTGTGTTGTACACGAGTTAATTGTGTGAGTTTTATATTTACAGAAAATCCCAGCTGTTTTCTGCTGTGTCAGCAATATTTATGGAAGACAAAACATCCTGTGGAAGGTTAAGGCTTTTTGCAGAAAGTATGAAGTACTTACAGAGTGGAAAGCTTGCACCACTGTTCTGTGTGTACTTCTTATGCATCTTCATAAATTGTTTGCTGCAACGACAAATTCTGGAAGTTACAGTCCAAGCATCATCTTTGTCCTGCCAGATGGTGCAGATAATTTTTACTTCAGCATAAAAACCAAATCAGGGATTTCACAAATAAGTTAACACATGTGGATAGCATAATACTGCACTTCAAAGCCTCCCTCTGAGCCTTTTTGAGCCTCCCTTTGCCAGTACTTTGACTGAGTAAGAATATTTGTCAGATGCCAGGTTTACTTAATGACAATTGAATATTTAATCATCTTGATTTAAAAGTTGTCCTTTACTTCCTGCATAACTTCATCAACTTCAGTCCACCAATGTATGGTGTAACACAACACACAACTTAGGAAGTGTAAGTAGTATCGTTAAAATCAAACCCATTGCATTTGCAATGAAGTCTTTAGTTTTAATTATGCTGTCATAATCAGGCTTTTAAACTCTTCTTAAGGGGATATTATAGCTTCATAATCTTGAAAAGACAGCCAAAACAGACGGCTATATACAGAAAATGTATACAGAAAAGCAGAAAGGGAAGAAAATTCAGATGACATCAGTGTACAGATCTGAATCGTAAAAGTCGTGAAATCTGAGACCTGAAAGAAGTTAATCTCTTCATGCAAGGACCAATATAGGAGCTTCTATTTCAAAGCAGCTGTGTATGTCAGCATAAAAACAGTCAGGAAAGCACATTGCAAAGTGGAAATACACTATGACTGTGTGCATAGAGAATAAGGGAAAGTTTAGAGGCTAGAAAGAATAAGGCTAATAGAGGCTCAATAGTCTCCAAAACGCTTTACATACCCAGTTCAGTCCTTTTCAATTTTTGCACAAACTAAAACCTAACCTTAAGGCAACTCAGTCAGCTCCTAAAGACTGACATATTCCTTTCTTCTTGGCTTTTTTATAATAATCTTAATATGTTTTAGTAAATTGAGAAGATACTGTTACCATTTGAAGTATAAAATGGTTATAGAGAGCAAACACTGATATGTTGAAGACTGTTCCTTATATGGTTCACTTAGATTGCGTTATGAGCATGAGGCTCTTTAAATAGACAATGTCACAAAAGACTGAATGATACAGCCTAGCTCAAAATTTCCTACATGTTTGTATCTGAAAGGGAAGGTATTGAACTTAGAAAACCTGCTCTTTTGATTGTGGGGTGGAATTTTTTCCTATTTTCCTGTTTATGAGTATTACTTTCTCTTGAGTATTGTTCATCTTAAAAAATAAGAGTAATTGAAGTCAAATCTGTGTTTAATTATGTGTGTAATTTACAGATATTTAGATATGTTTAACCTCATGCTGTGTCTCTGGCTTGTTTTATGAAATTGAAGGCACAGTTGTACAGAGGTGATTTTTGTTGGATGTGAAGTTTTTTTTTATGGTACATTAAGCCATGACACTAAATTGATCACAAGTTACAGGAATCTATTTTACATCTTGAAATTATTGTGGGTAACCATTTTCTTTTCTGATTCATAGATTTTGATTTTCCTCTTTTGCTTTGTTTGATTGACACACAAGAAAACAGAGGAAAAACGATGAGACGGATGCTCTACAGGAACATGTGAGCTG
This sequence comes from Amblyornis subalaris, assembly GCA_018881555.1. Lineage (NCBI taxonomy): Eukaryota > Metazoa > Chordata > Aves > Passeriformes > Ptilonorhynchidae > Amblyornis > Amblyornis subalaris. The sequence continues at coordinate 1,516,502 of JACAXG010000086.1, read as the reverse complement.
ATGAATGCCCTTGATCCTTACTAAATGGCATGACACTGAGTTGGGGGAGGTTTAGTTTGGATACCAAAAAAGGTTCTTCACCCAGAAGGTGGCTGGGCACTGGAATAGGCTCCCCAGGGAAATGGTCACAGCACTAATGACAGAGTTCAAGGAGCATTTGGACAATGCTCTCAGGCACATGGTGTGACTCTTGGGATGTCCTGTACGGGGCCAGAAGTTGGACTTGATGATCCTGATGGGTCCCTTCCAACTCTGCATATTCTATGATTTTATGATTTAAAGAGAATAACTTAGCTTTTTAAAGGATTGGACTTTCAGATGAACAGGAATGAATCTCCATAGCAATACAAATGACACAAGTAACCACAAAAGCAAGCCTAAATTTAAATTTACTTGTCTTTCTACATAGTAAAGTAAGTGTCCAGCTTGTGATATCGTCTTCTCTAACATTAACAAAACAGCACTACACAGGCTGCACTTCTCTTGTTATATTTCTCATCAAGTGCCCTGGAATATAAGCTACAAAGATGTTATAATTTGACCTGCAAAAAACTAAGTCTTACGTTACATGCCTGTAAGGATATCTGATTTTCAAGAATAACAAGAGCTTTCCTATGTTGGGATTATAAAGGGAAAAAAAAAATTATATAGGAGAAAGTCATGAGGTTTCCATGTAAGGCATTACCTGTCAGCTCTTCTGACTACCTTGTTTATAACCATGTGAAACATTCAGTTGTATAGTGGAGAGATTAGCAGAATCTGATGCTTACTGCTTGCTCTGCATTTTTGTATGCTGGTGAAATCAAAGGCTGCATAATTAGACCAATTTAACACAGGTATCAAATCCGTAATATTGAGTTTCTAAATTATGCATCCTGATTCAATGGGAGAAAATCTTTAGAGGGAAAAGACAATTATTAATATGTTTGACAAATACTCGACAACGTTTGAAACTTTTAGTCAATACTTACCTTATAACACCATGTCAAAAAGTTTTGCTCAAGTATCTATGATCAACATTTCAAAAGCCAAAATCCCAAGCTTAGGCATTTAAATTCATATTTAGCTTTAAGGCTTACTGTGTATCAAAGAACTCATATTTAGGTAATTTGGAATCTAGACAAGATGATCATAAAACCAAAACATACTTATTACTCTAACAGTCTTTCTCTGCATTTATAATTATTGTTATCCATCTGCAGACATGCTCTTCTATTTTGAGTATTATGTTTAAATAATATAAAACTACTATTATTACTTATGTTCAGAATGATCAGTAGATGAAATCTGTTCCTTGTATAAACTTTTCAGAAATGGCTGTGTAATTTGGAGAGGACAGTTTGTGAAGAAACAGACGTTTGGAGATCACAGWGGCACAATCCATATGTCTGGATTGTGTTATGATGTAGAGCACAAATGTACTCCTCCTACTTAATAAATTCATATGTGTAATTTCTATTAGAGAAGGACAAAGTATGTCCCACTTTTACTAAATATTTGCTTAGAAATTTTATCTTAAAATAAAATAAGGATATTTTCATAATTATTTTAATAAGCAATAAAATAATATAAAAAGAATTTGTGTGTGTTTGCCTGTATGTTGTCCTTTCCTCACTTCTCTTGGGAAATCTCTGCATATGTGAAGCAGTTAACTCAGTGATGTCTGTATCTGTAAAATTCCAGACAGATATGACTTCAAGAGAGATAGCTTGGAGGAATGACCTTAAAGAAAAGTGACTTCATCTGCAAGTGTCATGTTATGTTACTCTACGCACTAAAGGACCTCATATTTTATTTCTTTTATTTTGGTTCAGGGCCTACCTGTTTAGTTTAGGAAAGTTACAATTTATATAAATATATTGGTGAGTAAAAAGGACTTCACTTTCTCACATTTTGACACTGGCGTCACTCTATGTAGTGTTCAGTCATTCCTTGCTCCTTAATTCCCGGTTGTCAAAGGTTTCAAAATTAATGATAGAACATTCTTCACACTCCGAATGCAAAGAATCAGACTTTGGTAGGAAAGTATCTTGGAATCTGAATTGGCTTTTTCCAAAAAGATTCACCGTCTAATGATCTTAGATCTATTAGGAAAAAAGTAAATTCTGAAATGACTTTGGGAAGCTCTATCTAAAAGAAAAAACCCAACTCTTCTTTGTTCTGTGTAACAATCTTGAAAGATTGCATCTACTAGCCACAGATCCAAAATATGATGACTCTTGCTTTTCCTGGAAAAGCAATGCTTGTTCCTTGTGTTAAAGAGACAGGATCTCTGACAAAGAGGTTTTTTTAGTGAAAAAGTGTTCACTGATTGCGAATATGTAGTATTAAATGACATGTTTTACTTATTTGATAGGCAAGAAAAACAGAAGCAACACTAAGTATAYGTCTAGGACCTCACAAACAGACAAACAGATTTTTCCAAGTACAAGTAGTAAGGGTCTGTCAATGACAGCTTCTTTTTTTTTTTTTTTGATACAGTTTCCCCTGGCTCTTATTCATCCTGCTGATTTGCCTTTTCAGAGGGTTTTATAGTTATGTCTTAGACTGAAGAGTGGCTGTGCTTCTCGCTTATTCCAAAACAGGCATATTTTGTGTGCAACTGCAGTCAACAGAGTCCTTTTTTTTTTCCCAAGTGGTATTTTGCAAGACGTTCTACGAGCACATGCATTATTCACATCCTAGATATGTAGATATTTGTCAGACCAGGGAAGGGGAATGTATTTCCAAAGGCTAATTTTTGTCTATAAAGGCTAATTTCCCTAGGGTCCCTTATAGTTGGTAGAAGAAGATAGTATGATAGTATCCTCCAGAGAATGGTTCAGAGTAGGAGACTAATTAATCTCAGAGGGGGAGATTGTGCTGGTGTTGGCTGGGAGGGAGTTAATTTTCTTAACAGTAGCTGGAATGGGGCTGTTTAGGATTTGTGCTGAAAATGGTGTTCAAAATGCAGAAATGTTTTCTTTGTTGCTTACACAGTGACAAGGCCTTCTCTGCCTCTCACCCCACCCCTCCATCGAGGCTGGGCGCACACAGATTTTTTCACTTTTGCCCTTCCAGTTCTCTCCCACATCCCACCAGGGGTGAGTGAGCAAGTGGCTGTGTGGTGCTTAGTTGCCAGCTGGGGTTAAACCACAACAGAGATTAATTGCACTAGATTATAGTCAGCCTAGATTATAGTCAGCCTTGATGAATGATTCCCACTCTGAACATCCACCCAGGTTATGACAAATGCACAGAAGTAACCTCTACTCTTTATCATTTATTATCCCACCAAAGACTGTCATCTGAAAAAACTTGCTAATAAGTATTTTTACATCATTATCATAGACACAGGAATAGATTGCAATCTGGTCCCCAGAGGACTTCCATGCTCCTCTGCTGATACCTGTGCTGTGGCCGCATACTTCGGCTGGTTAATATATTTATCCCATGCAGTTACCTTTATCTCCACATCATTTCTATAGGGTAATCCACACCCATGTTCTTCAAGGCTAGTCTAGAGGTCTAGAGCAAACTAGTGACATCCGCAATAAGCAGAATTTGACACAGACTTGGCTTTAATTCCTACATGGTAATCATTTGAACAAAAGACATATTTCCTGGTTGTGTGGACCTCAGGTTTTTTTCCTGTTGAAAATGTACCTAATGGTACGAAGGCTTTATTGCAGCCTGTCAGAGTTGTACTCTTACAGCCCAAAGTGTGTTGCATGCCCTGGCATCACCATGTGTTCAAGGATTTGTGGATCAAGAGCACATGCAGGAAGTGTTGAAGAGTTGTGTAGAGCACATGGCAACAAGCCTATGGTTGTCTTAACCCTTCAGCCTTTTGGACGCTGTCAGTCAAAGAAGCTATTTCCCAAACCACTTCCAAGTTTTATTTTAGATGGAGCTATTTCTTTTCTTCTTCAAAAGGAAGTTTAAATAAAATCTTTGCAGTACAATCAAGAGACTAGATATGGCTAGTGCACAATTCTGACTATTGTCTGATCTCAGTCTTTTTACATTAGCAAAAGATATTAAAAGTAGACTAATGTCTCATGAAAGATTTATTTAGCATTGAAACATTGATCAGGAGTCTGTTTTATCAAACTAAAGAGGAAGAAAAGTGGGTCTTGTAATCCTGAATGGAAAGGAACTATCCAAGTAGCAGTTTCTCCATTTAATATTGACAGTTCTTAAGAAAAATTTGACCCTGATCACTTTAGAGCAACGTGTTTTTTCTATGAGTGTAGGCAAATTTCATTTACACTCATACTAACTTCTTTCTCATTTGCTCTACATCCCTGTGGCAAACACAACTATCACTTATGTGGAAAAATATCTTGAAACAGAATCCTAGCAAACTTTCAAGTGAGACATATGCACTCTGCAGAAGACAGTTCTTCTGCAACAGAGATACAGATAGTGGATTTCTTCTCTTTGTTTTATCTAGAGCTAAATTAAAACTACAATATTGTTGTTTAAATCTACATGTTTCATTTTGCTGTCATGATGAACAACCGTATGCACCAAAAAGCAGAGAGGTTTTTAGCCTCTGAACACACAGATATGTGTGAAGAAAATCTGAAAGCATGTAATCTTCAAGAAAAGTCTGATATATAGTTTGCATCAAGACCACACTGAGAGCAAAAAATGTAGTTTAGAGGGAAATTTGTATTTTTACCCTGAAATTAAGACTGCTGGACCAGAGCAAACTTTGCTTCTGTGAGGATCTAATGGGATGAAGTTATTGCTTGAGCTGCTTCTACCTGAAATACAGATAAAGGTAGAAAGATTATTCACAGAGCTTTACATCAAATCATATAATCTTAGCTATTCTACAGACATGGAGGTGTGTCACTACAGTAATTGTTTCTTCTTAAACACGAAAGAATTTTACTAAAATGTGTGCACTTACAATTTTTGTGGACAGCAGTGATTGTCTCTTACATACTTCAATGACATCAGGAGCATGGATCTCAGAAAGACTCCAAGGATTTCATTGACAAAGTCTATAGGCATGTACAAGAGCTCAATACCTTTTATTAATCCAAAGAATAATATGAGATGCGTATCAATGAACAAGCACAGGTAATTAAGGGTAAGAGAAAAAATAAACATTTATAGGACATCATTTTTGTAAGTTCCACAGAGACAAATGGTTTGTTTTTTCTTAGCAAAAAAAGCTTAAAGAATCTTACAGCCTGAAAAATGTGAAGTCCATGTGAAGTCACAGTAATTGCTTATTAAGTTCAAGATACATTTCAATCTGCAAGAGATAGTGTATGAGTCTTTTTGGTCCATATTCTAGTACTATGTTCTTAGCATGGGTAAAAAAAGAACAAAACTTACATAATCATTTTAGAAATGAACAAAAAAAAATACAGAATTTTTAAAACTGTGTTCTCCCAGCCAAGTTTGGAGTGTAAAAAGTATCTAACAAGCCTCTCCTAGACAGAATCTTTCACCTGGAATAGCAAGGGCTCATTTGTGTGGAACTTGGAAAGCAGATGATGTCAAACTTTCATAGCTCTCTGGCAAAACATAAGTGATTTTTAACTGATATTTCCATCATTTTAAAGATGGGCACAACCATAAAAATATTATTTTTTTATTCGATATAAAACTTTTGTGAAAAAACATCTGAGTATCTTGTTGTGACTGCTAGAATTAACACAATTTTAAGCCTGTGATTCATACTAGCACAAAGGGGAAAAAATGTTTTAAAATGTTTCCATATGTTCTTTCACAACTGATCTTTAATTTTGCTTGAAACGTAAATCTAGCCTTCTTAATTTGCAGCTTAAATGATTATGAAAACCTTTTTTCCTAAGTGATGAGAAACTCCTTTTCTTTTTCCCAGAAAATATCTGGCCACTTTCATTGAGGCTCATCTCACTCTACTTGTATCGTTTTAAATGTGTGTAGAATGTTCCACTTTGGTTTTAGAAGCCCTAAGACTGGTGGGTTTTTTCTGTCTTTTAACAGTGACTTGATCAGTGATCTTAATCTAATCCCTTAGAACTCAGAGCAGCAAATCACAAACCCACATTTTTTATTTGAATAGGACTTAACATTTAGCAACCACTTGAGTATTTTGCATTCTGTTGGTCTATGTCTCCCATCTGTGTAAAGAAAAAGAGAATGTTTATACCTTCTTTTCTTCCCTCACAGATGTTGCAAGATTTAATCAGTTTGAAGAAAGATGGGGTTTTAATTGCATTTCAGGGAATTGAATGGTTATGATACGTGAGAAAAGATACAGTCTGACCAGCAGCAAGACTCACAGAGAAAAGGTTGGGTTGACAAATTTAAAATACATCTCTCAAAGAAAGAAAAGGCTATGCTGCTTCCAGGCTCCCATTTTAACTATTTTGTTTTCATTTGGTGGAAAGTTTCCTTATTTTGTTTGGTAATTGTTTTGAAATTTATTTAAGAAAAAGGAAGTAGTTAAATATCAGTATTCCCTAAAGATATTCCCCTTCTGTTTTTTTTCCTCAATAAGCTCCAGAGTTAAGGAATACCATTAACACTAGTATGCACAAACAAGGTGACTGTAAAGAAGAGATATGCATAAAATAGAGGTTTTTTTCATCAGAGAAAGTTCCCAGGGCTACTAGCATTCAGAGAAATAATCTTTCTTTTCTTTCTGATGAATATAAAAAGTAAAAATATTAATAATTAAATGCAAAGCCCCCAASTCCAAACCATAAAATCCAACAAACCAGCAATGAACAAAGGAAAGAAGCTGTAAGAGTCATTTGGGACTGATTTGGAAACGCTTCCTGGTATTTTTAAATGCTAAATCTTTTGTGCATATGTATACATAACACTGATGCCTTGGGGAACTCAGCTGTTGGGATAAGTTTTTAATAACCTATTTTGGAGACTTAGAGAAGCATTCTTCAGTCTTCCTGCTTCCATCTTGCAGAAGCTTGTATGCCAGGAGGGGTCACGGGTGTCCTTGCAGATGTGACATTCTAGACATGACCTTTCAGAAGAACAATAGAATTAAATATTTGGAGCAGATGACAGGAAATATTAAGTTTCTTCTCTACAATGCAATTAAAATCCCATATTTCTTCAAAATGAAAAACACCATTGTTTATGATCTATATGTTGATCTTGTTCACCATTCATAAAATAAAAGTGAACTCCTGAGACAGATTATCTGGGAACTTTTATTGAAAGCATTAATGAAAGACATGCTTTTAAAAACTAAAGAGATGGGAAAATGGGTGACCGTTAGTAAAGATGATGCAATCCACAGACAAAAACAATGCAAAAGGTCAGAAACTGTAACATATACACATCCACAGTGGTTTTAATAGTTTGTTCTTAAGGGAACTATGAAAGACTTCAATATTATCAGATTTTAGGTCTGAAAATTATATTGTCTTTCCAGTAGCAACTCTTGGTACTAAGGAAGAAAACTTGTGAAACCTGCATGTGCTCTTACTGTGTGTTCACAGATTTGTTAAATTCTGTCTTGCTTTCTAAGCTAAATACAGACTAAACCAAAAATAAATAATTATTCCTGCATTATGAATGTTTAGGTCAGCGTACTAGGGGATTTCACAAAGATAAATCTTTTTTCATGGTTGCTTGGATTATCATGGCACTATGGCTCTGTTTATGTAGTTCATGTAAAATTTTGGTGTCTGTTCCTAAAAGTAAATAAAGAGGTTTATTTTTAAATCTTTGGTGTGTTCAAGATGCCGTTGTCTTTTCCACAACAAAAATAAATTAATTTAATGGGTACAATATTTTTTTTCCTCCTAGGTAGCACACAAAACAGACAAAGACCTGCTTTTTCAAATGTGTTTTTAAAATGAAAAATAGTGGTAAAAATAACCYCAAATTACACTCTTAATCTCTTTTCAGGAGGGATTTGACCTTGTCACCATTTGTTCAACAAACACAATGGTATACATTCTAAACAATTTTACATTACAGTTCAGGAATTATGGCATACAGGAGACCTGTATTTAATAATTTGGTATATCCTCACAGGCATCGTCTCACCTGATCTAGCTCAAGTGTGTAGATTTGTCAGTGTCTTAAGCAAAAAGGCAAAATGACTGCACAGTGGATATGCAACAGATGTTGAGTACTGGGTGAGGGCACCTTCTAGAGTGGACATCTAGAGTGTATTTCAGGGATCCACACCTTAAAATGTCTCCAGAACTTCTGTTTTCTATTGTCCAGATGCCCTGCTCCATCAATGCTCCAGCAGGGCCAGTCTCCAGCTCCCAACATCCCTACCCTCCCTGGCCTTGTGCCCTAATCGTGGCCCAGTCTTGGCCTGTCCCCATCCCCTTGGCAGAGCCTGATATCTGGTGCTGCTCCAGCGCCCCCAGCTGCCCTGCACCTGGCTGGATGGTTGGACCCAACGGCAATCCCCATGGCTACAACACCCTAGCAGTCACCCTGCTCTGCAGTCTCACAAAACCTTCCATAGATTTTGCTTTCAAAACTAAGTTTCATTAGTTGCCACAGCAGCTTTGAGCATTCGCAGCATCCTCTAGATGCAAATTCTGACTCAAATGTGTGGTTTGGATCCGGCTTCAACTAGCTTGGGTTTTTTACCCCTTGTTCTTATACTGGTGGGGAAATGAGCCTGTAAAACCTTTTTATCCTTTCTATAAGACCCAGGATTATATATCTTTATTACACTTCCCTTTCCTATATTTTGCAAATTAAAGAGGGTCYCTCCCTCCCCCCATATCTTTGATCATTTTTGTTTCTTTCTGAACTTTTCACAGTCTTCTATAACTCTCCTGCGATTGAAACACAAAAAAACAGGGAGTATTTAAGATGTCAACAACTGGTTGAAATAGTGACATAATTATGTTCTCATTTTAATTCTGTGTTTAATTCCAGTTTCAATATTTCCTAACAGGTAATTTTTTTAGTTTGTTTTAATTTTTAACAATATTGATCAATGAGCTCTTGGAAAGGGTCATAATCCCCACATCCTGAAGGACTACAGTTAGTTTCTTCTCAGTATTTTCCTAAGATTTAGAAACTCTGCCGTCCAAACTGTTTATTTTGGGGACAACTCAAATTTGGGAGCCTCAAATGCCTTATGAAGTGAGGTGGAATATGAAAACTGAGGGACAATGGACACCAACCGATATATAAATGCAGAAAGTCACCCTTTTGCCATAATTTCTAATTTGAATAAAGAACAAATTTAATCTATTCAGAAAATTTTCTGGTAAAATTAAGCTTTACCAGGAAACACCTCTTCATTGTACCTAAACCATTTCTCTTTAAAGGTCTTGAAATCAAGGCATTTCAGTGAAATCAAACACAGGACTGAGGAAAATCTGACAGACTTCTCATCTGCTGTTAGTGATTTACAATCCAAGGCTTTAAACAGTATTTTAGATACAATGTGTTTCCCCCCTGTGTATGAACTTTCATCATCCATTGTGCCAGGCCAGTTTGCTATGGGAAGTTTTTCAGACTCTGATCCCACTTGCCAAGCCCCACCTCGAAATAGGGGTCAACTTTTGGCTCTGTGGTCAGAGCTCAGCAGTCTTGAGAGTTCTATACTCAAGAATTTTATGCTCAAGAGTTTTATACTGGGCTCTTGGGTTTTCCACATTTTTCGGCACAGAGATGTTGAAATGGACAGTTGCAACAATTTCACAGGGCTAAAAGCAGCAGTCAACCCGACAAGAACATTGATTCCAGTCTAGCAGCTGCTGGATATCAATGGTATGTGACCATAGGAAGCCCCACTGGGCAGATTGGCTTTGGCCAAAGATTCTAAGATGTACTGACTCCTGAGCCAACTCATTCCCCAGCCTTTTGATACCCCAAGAATGTAATATTCACTTAGCAGGTGCAGGTCCAAATGCATTTATTTCACTTAATGGGAGCAGACAGAGGTAGGGGAAAATGCCTTTTATTCTTCTTCAGGATTTCTGTTCATGGAAAATTTAACAAATTTGGTTTCTGCATGATTTGATTCAAAAGCAAATATTGGAATATCATTATGTAAGTTTTATTACACAAAATAGAGTATCTGAATTTTGGCCAGTTGCTGTTCCAATCATTCCCATCTTCCCTGAAATAAGCATGTAGTAAAAGTAGGCTTTAAGGACAGAAGTAATAGAGTGTCTGATGTCCAGGGTGAATCAACCATTACGTAATGTTAAAAAGCAAAGCAAACAAAGAGCAGACAAACCTGCCAACCCCCTGCTGCCTCCCCCMAAAAAAAACCCAACAAAAAACCTCTAAAAATCTTTCAAACCAGACCTTGACATGGATTCTTTTTGTATTCTCTTTATTAAAAATAGAGATAAAGGATCTTTGATTGAAAAGCTGTATCCAGAACAATAGCAAGAAAGCAATATAGTTGTTTCACACAGCCATCTGGTCTTCCTAGTGCTTCAGCCGTTAGACCCTGTTAACCCTGATCTAGGTTTATTTCTTTTTTTATTTAACTTTCTGTTGTTGGTGGAAAGTGCTTACACAGGCAGTATCAAGCCATTTTGTACAAATCTGTACTAATACTCTTAAAACCACACAGCAGTCAGAATCCAGGATTAAGGCTTTAAACCAGATGAAATATATATTGGGATTCCAAACAAGTTTTCTTTCTTTTTATAATGCAAATGTGTTAATGCTCTGACCTCAAAACTGAGAAACCAAAGCCTAGATAACTATCAAGAATCTGGCAAAGCACTGTTCATCTAGTACAGGCACTCTGAAAAAAAGGATTCCCCCCTCCTAAATAACAACAAAGTGAGATACCAAATACTTATATCTCAATAAAATTATTTTGCTTCCCTTCTAATCATAATTTGCGATGAGTATTGCAATATGTTCAGCTTTCTGTCTGTTAAAAAAAAAATAATTTCTTAAGGTACAGTATTTTTTTAAATCTGTAGCTTCTTGAGTGAAAATATTTTAACAAAATACTGAAAAATGCTGAGACACTTTTCTGGCCTGCAAGTTTATAATAAATAAATAATGAATAGTAACATCGATAAATAGTTAAACGGTAGCTTCTATTTCTGTGATTTTGAAGCATATACATTGTGTCTTTCATGAATGCATTACTTTTACTATTTATTTCATTAATGTAATAATCCAGATTTTTAAAAAAATCACAATGTATATTCAAAACCAGCACTAGAATGCTACATACAGTTCTATGCTCAGACCAACAAAATCCAGCTTCTTGTATATTAGACATTCCAGATGCTTAGAAACTTCTTTTCAAACAAAGAACAATATTGATTTTTTAAATCTTTCTTTCATGTTTTCTGTTGTTTTCAAAACCCCCCAAAAAGAGAAAAAAATGGATTCTATATATACCGCTAAGTGAAATAAATATCCCACATTTGTGTATGGACAGGAAAGAATAAAGGTAAAACAGAAGTTCTGAAAGGTGCCCTTATTTGGTGACTCTTTGTTTCTTTCTTGCAGCACAAAGTAGCTGCAAGTGTTTTATATGCATTACACTGATACCATAGTACAAACATACAGTCTCACCCTATTTTCCCTTTTGAAGGTTTCCTAAACGTTTGATCATCAAAAGTCATGTCAAACCTGTAGAATTGGCATCTTTAGTCTGTGGTGCCATCTCTTCTCATTGCAGTTGTTGTATACTACCAGGAGGCTGGTAACATGCAGAGTGCTGCAGGAGTCTATGCTCCAGTCTGTCCTGTTAACATCTTTATCCGTGGCCTGCAGGAGATGAAAGACTGAGTTCTCAAGGAGTTTGCAGATGTCACCAAATTGTGACATGCTCAGGGGAAGTGCTGCTGTAGAGGGGCACTAGGCACAGGCTGGAGGAATGGACCAACCTTATGAAAACCAACAAAGGCAATTGCAAACTCCTGCACCTAGAAGGAAGAACAGATTGCAGGTTGGGGACTGACCAGCTTGGGAGTAGCTCTTCTGAAAAGGGCATGGAGACCTCAGTGCATCATGTGCTCACTGTGAACCAACAGCGCTCTGGCAGCAAGATGGTTAACACTGCACTCATCTGATTCACTCTACCACCGTAAAACTTTTCCCCATTCTTCTGCAATATCAAATGGTCAAGGAAGGCCTCAAGTTAAAGACAGGACAGTATATGAGGGCCTGGTTAATTATACTTTCCCTATTTATCCACCACAATACATTTACAGCAAAGAGGTACCTGTCTAAAAAGACACTCAGTCTGATCTTCTATGGACAATCATAAGAGAACACCTGTATTTGCAGGCAGCTATCAGCTTTCATATTTGTACAAATTTTAGATTTTCAGTGCCACCAAAGCAGTCAAAACTTAATCAAGACAATGTCTGAAAATCATGTGCACATGCATTCATTTCTTAGGAGGGAAAGAAATTATTTTCTTAAGGCAACATTGAGATTCAAAGTTTAATGTAGGCTAAGTAAAGTGCAAACCCCAAAACTATAGATTAATAGTGATAAAATTGATAGCCAGGCTTTGCCCCTTAGCCAGATGTGCATCTATAAAGATCCAGCCAATTTTTTTTCTTGCAATCTTGCCAGGGAAGGGAAAAAATGTATTACCAGAATTTAACATGCTATATGATTTTGTGAATAACCCTTCAAGCTGTCAGTCTTGTTGCCAAAACTACTGTGCGACAGCATTAAGCAACAGGAGCATGGACTCATTTCAAGCCCAGGTGCTGAGCGATTTTAAATGCATGAGCTCCTTGTTGTGAAACAATCATTCCCTCTGAAGCTGTGTCCTCATCATGCCATGAACTGTGCTCGTGGTGAATGTGCATTTACTTGTAGCTAGAGTTCACATGCAAATTTCCAAGAAAACAGAACTATCTCCTCCTTTCTTTACAGGATGCTGGCCTTGTAAGGAATAGAGCACCATAAAAACAGCTGAACTGGAAGGTTCAGCACTTAGGGCAAGAGTAGTAAAAGAATGTTAGAGAGCAGATAACCTCTGACCCACACACAGCCATGTACTTGTATCAGACAACAGATGAAAAAAACCTTCACATTCAAAAAGAAAATAAGAACATTGACAGCCATATAGGGCTTAGGGACTTATGTTTAGGAACTTATGTTACTTAGGAGTAATTTATGATCTGTGCAAATATGGTTTTCCAACACGCATATGTTTTAATTATTGCAGAGTTTTTAATAGATCTTACAAGTCAATTTCAAAACGAATTAAGCATGAGTAAACAGTATTCCAACTGTTTCTATAGCAAAGCTCAGATTAATTTTCGATTCTTAAATCTGCATTCATGCATCATGTAGTTCATCTCATCCAGGTTCAGTCGTCTAAAAGTTACTTTTCTATGTTAAAGCTGGATCCCTTTATACCACTGAGGCAAAATAGACACCTCGAGATGAGATAAATCACCTTTCAGGGATGCCTATTTTTTTCTTTTCACTATAAAGTAGGAACTAAAACAATGAGTTGAAAATCAGACACTTAATCTGTGATTTCCTAAGAATGTAGTTGGCAATTTGTTGACTTAGACAGTTTTCCCACACAATTGCTTTTATGTTTCTGTAAACCATAGGGTTAAAGAGTGCAGAACAGATTGTGGTAGACAATAAAAAATATGGGTATGCAGGGACAAGGAATACTTCCAGGTAATATTTTCAGCAAATAAGGAATTTTATTTTAACTTTTTAGATATACACATTGGATGAGATAAAAGCATTCACAGCACCTCACTTAAATGAAGATGTTGCCCTTATTTACTTCAGAATTGAAATTTCATTATCTATTCAAAACATCTGTTTTCTATTGTTATGTGAAAATTACCATATAGTGGATTGCGAGAATGCTTTAACAAGATCTGACAGCAGATCTGTGCCAGAGCTGGATACTCGTCAATGAGTTATGCTTGCACTGGGCAGTACAGGGTAGCTGGAGTTAGTCCATCCACAAGGCACAGTTCAGTGTCATGCTGAGAGAGTAGTCCAGCAAGGGTTTTTTTGCAACCTGTATCCTGTTGTGTTGGGTCTAGCTGAGATGAGTTCATTTTCCCACAGCAGCCCTCACAGTGCTGTGCTTTGCATTGGTAGCCGGAAAGGCGTTGATAACACACAAGTGCTTTGGCTGCTGCTGAACTGGGCTGGCACAGCATCAGTGCTGTCTCCCCAACATTCTCCCAGCATTAGGCTGGGGGTGGGCAAGATCCTGGGAGGGGACACATCTAGGATAGTTGATCCATATTAAGCAGAGTGATATCCCATACCAAAGTGAAAAGATGTCTGCTCAGATATAAAAGCTAAGAGGAATGGGTGGAATTCGTTTTTTACAGTGTTTGCCTTCCGGAGCAACCACTACATGTGCTGAAGCCCTGCTTTCCTGGAAGCAGTCAGACATTGCTTGCTGTGGGAAGTAGAGAAAAAAAATTTCAATTTTTTTCTCTTTTCTTTTGCACATACAAACTTTCACTTTTGCTTTAGTAAACTGCCTTATTTCAACCTATGAGTTGTTTTCCATCTTATCTTCTCTCCTGTGTCCAGCTGAGGAGGGGAGTGATAGAGCAGCTTGGTAGGCACCTGGTGTCCAGCCAAGGTCAACCCAACACGTCTATACAGAAATAGGGCAGAGAAATAAAGCAGAATGAATTARTATGTCATGTACACCATCACAGTGTTCTAAAAATAGAAACCAGATGTATTTATAAGAAGGAGGTAATATTTTTATTAGACTAACTGGTAGAAAAATGGCAAGCTTTCGGGCATGTAAGCACTCTGTAGGAGTCCTCTGCTTTTCCAAATATATGAATTTTTACATATATGCAATATATATTCATTATTCTTAGCTTTGCTAACATACCTGCAGAGGAAGGAAAGAATAATAGTGTTGTAAAAACTCAAGTCTTCCATTACTCACAACAAATACTACCTTATTACTTAAAAGCATACAACTTTTATAAATAACAACACAGCCCTAGCTCAAGGAAAGAAAGTTGTGTCGTTAATGTCCAACAAACTAGACATCAGGCATTCGCAAAACATAGATGAGTGAAAACTTCACCTTATTATTTGCTGCTAATTCATGAAAGGAACAACCCCCCCCCACAAAAAAAAAAACAAACCAACAAACCAACAAACAAAACAGCACAACAAAAAAAACTAAAACAAACAATCAAACAAAACCCACAAACCTCAACTTCGAGTCCATTCTGTTCCTACTAGCTATCTGTCTGAGCATTTTCTCTGGATAACTGTGTTGGGAGTAAATGACAGCACTCTGGCAGGGGRGTGCTGCAGAGGTGGCCTTTGTGAGGAGGGGCTGGTTCCAGCCAGCTCCAGCAGACCATTACAGGACACAACTGAGCCCCTCTGTAAGGATGGTGGCACCACTGGAAAAATGTGAGGAGGTAGGAAGAACATGTGAGAAAACAGCCCTGTGGTAGCAAGGTGAGAGAAGGAGGAGCGGGAGGAGGTGCTCCAGGCACTGGAGGAGAGGTTTTCCCCCAGATCCTGAAGGACCATGGTGGAGCAGATATCCAGCTTCAGCCCATGATGGACCCCACACCAGAGCAGTTAGAACGTACCTAAACAGAGAGCCCTGTCTGGAGCAGAGAAGAGGCGTGAGCAGGGAGGAGCAGCATAGGGGGACTCTTACAGACTGCCATTCCCCATCCAACTGCGCTGTTCAGGTGGAGGAGGCTTAGAGAAGAGAGAACTTTGGAGCGGTGTGAAGTTTCAGGGGAGAGAGGGAAGCATTGTTTAAGTGTTTGCATTTTTTCTCACCACACAACTCTATTTTTAATTGGCAATGAATTAAATCAATTTTCCCTGCGTAGAGACTGTTCTGCCCACAACAGTAATTGGTGAATGATTTCCCTTTTCTGTCTTGACGCATAAGTTTTGTCATTCCTATTGTCTCTCCCTGTCCTGGGAGGATGGGGAGCAAGTGACCAGATGGGTGGTGTTTCTGGCCAAGGCTAACCCACCACAATATATTACAGCAGATGAAGGCAATATTTCAAAAGCTTTCAAAAAATCTATATGTTTCTCAGTAATTTTAAGACCCTATTAGACAGTTTAACTAACACCTAGCCTTGTGCTAACTCAGATCTGTTTCCTGGTTCTCAGTAAATCCTCCATCAGCCTCTTTCTAAGTCACTTGCTACTGCTCTTCAGAAATCTCATCAAAGGACTTCTCTCTCTCTTTAGACTAGACGAAGGTATTTAAGGTGTTTAAGTCCCTAAATGCTTTAAAAAAACCTAGTCACAGGAGTATTCTTAGAAATAGAGATATCAGCATGCAGGGCAAAAGGAAAATTGTACTATAGTAAGACTTCTGTTGGAAGTCCAGAAGGGAATCACTAGTTCCATTAAGGATGTTCTCAAAATGCATTATGCCTACAGAGGCACTGTAAAGCTACAGTCACTGAGACTGTTCTCTGTGCTATTTGGTACAACTACTGACTTTTCTAAGCTACTGTTTATATTTTTAAGTGTGTGCAAATCCTTTTCTAAAGTTATTGTTGCTCTACAAATATACTTTTTCCAAGTTTTGTTCTCATTTTAAAATTTCTCCATTAAGAGAAGAAAAATTTTATACATATTAATTATTAACATTTCCATATCAGCAAGCTACACCAGAAAACAGGGAAAGAGGAGCTGTGTGTGAGTTGTGCTGATGTAACTTATCGTTACAGAGGACAATTCTATCTTCAATCCAGTACCTCAGTTCCTCAGAATCCCTCTTTTACATTAACAAGTTTTAGTTAAAAAAAAAAAAGTATTGCTAAAAAAATTATTTGGTTTTGGTGTCAAAGGGTGGACAGGTGGTTGGTGGGCTGATTAGATTAGATTCAGTCATAACACCCATGTGATAGATCTATTACTAAAAGAGACCTGTGGGAAGGAGAATTTTTTTTTTTTAAATGATTTCCCAGGTCTGGGATATGAAAGTATTTCCAATCATTGTGTCCAGCACACTGTACTGTGCTTCCATGAAGAAGCAAAACATTTACTATAAAAYATACTGAGAAACTGCACCTATCTATCTTCACTGCATACCCATAAGAAATAATGATCAAACACAAATATTTGTGTAGTGTCAGAAGACATAGAAGGAAATTTTGAAAGGGATTTTGATGATGATGACTGTAGTTTGAAGCATTCTAAATACAAATGTAAACTATTAATCACAATAGAAAGGAAGACGTAAAAAGCAGGTTGTTAGTGAGAGCCTGCCTAAAGACTAAATAAAGAATTTCAGGCTGAATGTTCCTTCCACACAGTATAGTGGAAACTATAAAATTTCAAACATAATACAACAAAAATCATCTTTCATTACAAAAGCCAAGATCTAATCTTCAAAATGGAAAAGTGGATGAAGAATCACCCTTTCAATCCGGATTGAAAAAAAAGTGTGTTCATATTACTCTGTGTTTCATGATTAACTTAGAGCTGTAGGAGCTCATCAACTCTAAGATCAAAGCACAAGTGTTTCAGCTCTGGCACATCAAGATGGAGACATGTAAAATCATGGTGCACCATTTTGCCCATCTCTAAATATGGGCTGCAACCCTTTTTCACCTCACGAGAGGTTTTGGAGCAGTTAAATCACTATTGGTTTTAGTAATATCTGTAATATCTGGATATTTCTACTTCTCAAGTTACTGAGTAAACGTTTATACTTGAGTCATCCTTTCATTGAGAGTGTCATTGTACCATTTCATTTATCTCTGGGTTTACTATTAACGTTTTCATTGTCACGAAGAGGTTCTTTGATAATAGGTACTGTTTGCTGTGTTATCTATTTAAATGACTAAATACTTACAGAGGTAATAAAAATTAAAAAAAAATATTAAGAATTAATAACTACACCAGTGCTTTAAAATTAGTGGCAATGAGAGCTATATGTAGAGGCTAAATAAAGTATTTTGGGTAGAACTGGATTCAGCATTATGTATATTGCTTTTAGGAAAGATCAATGGCCATATAATATAACTTTTGTAGAAATAAATATGATTCCGGTGGTTTTGACCCTCTTTATACTTAAAAACCACTATACAGAGCTTTGTGTCATCATTTTTTGAACTCATTACCTTGATAGATCCAAAAGCCACAGACAATTCTAATGTTATCAATCAATACTTCTAGCAAAGCTGAGCATCTTAAGTCTTATAAATTTAGCAGTGCAAGAGTCAGACTTAGTTACATGTAAATTCCATAGATTTCGTTTATATCAATATATTTGTACACTATAAATGGATAATATATTATCTTTACAGTGCCTGTTGATGATTTCCTAGAAATAAAGTTGCATGCATTTGGTGTTACCACACCCTCTAGAATTAATTATTGGTGACCTCTATGTAAGACCTTGGATTTGAAAGAGTCACACTTTGATTAATCCCATTTTTGCTTTTAGAGATAGCCATTAAAATATCAACACCAAGCAGCTCAGTTTCGTTGTTATGTAAAATTAAATGCTAGCAAGAGGAAACAAGGAAGGGGGCATTTGCATTTCTGTGTAACTATAATGTATCTATCACTGCATAATTTATATTTAAGCATGTAAAATAATATTCTTATCTCTATGGAAGCAGCAGAGAAAATGTGTTTCTGCATGAGTGTATTTGTGTGTGTCCAAGCATGCAAGTAACTGAATAGGACACGTTCTTGGTGCTTTAGAACCTATTGCTTTAAAATGATATTTAGATTTGTGTAAGAGAGTAATTTCATGTAAACATAAATAAACAGGACTATCTCAGAAGTTAAGATTCCCAGATAATTTTTTTAGAGATTTTTAGACAATAAAAAACACTGATGTGGTGGGAACTTCATCTGAATACTAGTCATCAGTCTTCCTCTGGAAGCAGGAAAAGGAATGAAAATTAGGATCCTAAGTTAATAATAGGAGCACATACTGTAACCCATTGACACATTTCTCTCGTAGAGGCTGGTGAGATGATCAAACTGGTTCATCTCTCTCTTTGTCAGTTATTGTTTCAGAGTCCACTTTGAGCATAAGAAAATACTGAACTTGACACCAGATGATATTCTGTTCCTTCATATCATATTTACCTGTGTGATAAGTCCTGACAAAGAAATGGGAACTAGTATCAGAGGTGTCTGTTTCCCAGATATCTATTACTTACTTCCAGAGGGCTCTCAGAGAACTGTTTTTCATAGCCAATGATTCTGCTAATGGCAGCTTACACATATAGTGCAGGGTATTCCAATCTCATTTTTTATGTTTGGAGATATGAACAGAAACCTTACAAAAAAAGTATGTTTTTAAAAAAAGTTTAAGGTCTCCATGTATAATTTTAATTCCATGTTGAGACAAAATTAAGACTTTTAAACAGTCTACCAAAGGGACCTATTTTCTGAGGTAGAGACCAATATATCCAAGACACGCTTGCCACTGGCTAACTCTGTGTTCTGACGCTGGGGTGAGAAACAGAGGGGAGAAGTTAAACCACATAAGGATATGTGTCTTCTGTGTGTCTTTCACAACCCATTCAAATGCTCAAAGTTCAGGGTTATAAAATCCATCTTTTCCAGATTCTTTCTGGCATGCTACCCCAGTTCGGAACCTAAAATAGAGATTCATAAAAATTGTATATTTTACTTGATTTTGAAAGAAAGACCAGAAAGTAGTCTTCCAAATCTTTTTCAATTCTAAATAATGATTGCTCACAGCTGAACTTCTCTCAAGTTTCACCTTTTTCTTCACGTGAAAAACTCTCCTAATGAAATCTTATTTAGACTAATGAATATTGCTCAGCAAAAGAACAGAAAGTGCTGCCAAGTACAGCTCTCTTTCCGAATGAGCATGTGTGTGCAACTTTGAGGTAAATGGTAGAAGATTGGGCAATACACATGTCATCGGCCTTCTTGAGCTTATTCAAGGTCTATGTTTACATTTTCATTCAAGTTAGAT
This sequence comes from Amblyornis subalaris, assembly GCA_018881555.1. Lineage (NCBI taxonomy): Eukaryota > Metazoa > Chordata > Aves > Passeriformes > Ptilonorhynchidae > Amblyornis > Amblyornis subalaris. Next base: position 1,496,644 of record JACAXG010000086.1, on the reverse strand, counting down.
TCCAGAGTTTCAATGCATTCATAATACAGGAACCAGAGCATGATCTGAGTGAAAGCAAACTAAATGGGATTTACTGACAAAACACTTGCTGAGGTAAGAAACCTCTTGTTTGAAGGTGTGTGGGCATACATGTATCATTGAGTAATGTGAGTTCAGCTTTAGATCATTTGCTACAGATGTCTTACTGTTACTCCTGACAGCTTTGAATTTTCAGATAAGAGATAAGGTTCATAATGATTCTTATTTTAAGAGACTGAGATGTAACAGCTGCTTTTCCTCAGCCAACATATGAGGGCTGAAAATTTMAATATGAACAGCTATGTATTTCCTCAGCACAGAGAATAAACATATGGAAATAGTAAAATAGAAAAACCTCTGCATTTTCTCCATGTCACCTACTATGTGCAGATCAGTTTACTTCTGACTCAAGCAAGTTAGAACAACAATCCTATGCAAAAAGATTAAAAAGAGACCGAAATAATTTTCAGGCAGAACAAGACAAAAAGTAGGAAGTTCCCTGGATCATTTATGCTACTGTTAGTACTCTAGTCTCTCAACATATCCAAACTAGCTTTTAACTAATTTGGAAGCTGCAACAGGCAAATATATCAGCATAGAGCTCAGCCTGAGCAAATGAATCCTACTTCTCAGTTACAGAAGTTTCCCAATGATGCTTTGCATTTCACTTTCCAGTGTTTGGCTGATAAACTCTGACCAACGTGTGTTTCATCTCAATGTGCTGTACACAGGATTTATATGGTCAGCCTTTTGGTCAGTCTTTTTGTTTGATGCTTTGGTTGAATTTGAACTGAGGGTGTTCTTTGTTTATGGGGAAAGATTACTGTGGGTAAATAGAGGGAATTTTTCATTTGGTAGTTATTATTGATATTCAGAATGTTAATTTCATCACTTAGAAATAGTGACTAGTGTTTTATACACCTCTATAAAAAAATCACTGCTTATGCTATCAGCTGAGATTTCTAAAGAAATTTTATCTTGTACACGCAGAGATTTATATTTAAATTATAGTAAAATATGTTATTAAAATATAATCATATTATTGCATGCAATATACTATATATAAGCTGCAATTATAAGTCATGATTTATAGCATATAACAATCCTATTTATTTTATATTACATATTTATATTGCATAATTAAAAATTATTGTTACTTCCATTTATATTCATTTGACAGCAAAAGATGTTCCCAAAACTGTATTTCTATCAGAAATTTTAGTTTGACTTGCTAAAACTGTTTTCTAGACTCTGAGTTAGTCTGGGCCTGCTGTGTATTTGTGTGCTATTTGCTGTACATTTTGGTGGATCTAAGATAATAACAATAATTGTCATTTTGTGTGAAGATAACCTTGCACAGAAACTGGAATATTGACTTAAGTACACAGCTATCACAGTTCCCTGATAGTATGGTTATCGAGCCAAAGGTCTTGTTTAGAATGCTATCATTATGGGGCGAACAGTTAAGGAAAGAACATTGTCAAAAGGCTTGTCTACATTATGGATTTTTTCTACAGGTATTTTTGCACCAATATACAGTTTATTTACTTGCTTTGAAACATGATCTTCACCCATATGGCTTTGGCTTGGTTTCTAACCAGGCTGAACACTGAAACAGTAGAAATTCATGTTTCACTAAAGAAGACTTCACTAAGAGACTGAAGTTTTATTGAAGGACCTTCATCACATCCTTTTTTAATTGTGGGTCCCAGACCTGCACACAGTCTCATGCTGAGGCTGCACCAATGCTGAGCACAGCGAGATAATCAAYTTTTTTGACCATCTAGTGATGCTGTGTCTGCTTTTCCCTCTTGGCTGACAGGGCTGACTCATGTTGAGCGTGCTGTCGACCAGCACCTCCAGATCTTTTTCTGCAGAGCTGCTTTCAAGCCACTCCTCTCCCTTGCACTCGTGCCCAGGATTACTTCATCCTAGGTGCAGAATCCAGCACTTCATCTTGGTAAATTTCATCCCATTATTCATAGCCCAATGCTCCAATCTGTCTAGAACCACCTGCAAGATCTGTTGCTCTCTGTGAGAACCAAGAGCAGCTCCCAGCTCAGTATCATCAGCAAACTTGCCAGTGGCACACTCAACTTCTGCATCCAGGCTGTCAGTAAATATATTGAACAGGGCTGGCCCTAGAGTTGAGTCCTGAGGACATCACTGATGATCAGTCTCCAGAGAGATGTAACCTCAGTCACCACAACACTTTGAGCTCTGCCCTTCACCTGGTTCTTCATTCAACACGCCATGAACCTGCTCATCCCACAGCTGGATAACTTGTGGGGAAGAGTGCTGTGAGGGACAGTATCGAAAGCCTTACTAAAATCCAGCAAAACTACATCCACTGCCTTCCCTTCACCCAGATTACTGGGGACCTTATTACAGAAGGAAAAGAAGTTCATGAAGGACTGTACCCCATTTGAGGGACCCCAAGCTGGAGCAGGGGAAGAGAACGAGGATGAAGGAGCAGCAGAAACAGAGACTTGTGGACTGACCACAAACCCCATTCCCCATTCTCCTGCATTGTTCAGACAGAGAAGGTAGAAGAGTCATGAGTGAAGTTGAGCCTGGGAAAGCAGGGAGAGATGGGGGGAAGGTATTTTTAAACTTGTTTCTTATTATCTTCCTTTGTTTAATTGGAAGCAAATTAAATTCATTTACCCAAGCTGCTTCCGTTTTGCCTGTGACGGTAAATGCTGAGTGGTCTTCCTCTTATTATCTAAACCCGTGAGCTCTTCATCATATTTTCTTCCTTAGCCATGTTAATGGAGGGAGAGTGATGGAATGGTTTGATGGGCATCTGGAGACCGGCCAAGGTCAAACCTCCACAATATTCGAAAAAATAAAAAGAGGAAAAAAAAGAGTTTTCTGATTATCTTGAACATACTATTGTACATCTCTGGGGTGTAGTTAAATGTTCCTCACAGACCTCGAGCAAAATCAATGTATCAGTCATAGCTGCATGCTTTCTTGAACTTCCTGTTGAGTATCTTGGTATTCCAGTAAGAAAGTGGTAGTTATTCAGCACTGGATCCTACTTATGAAAGGTTCTTTCTGTTGTCCTGAACTAATCCCTTTTCATCTAGATAGTTGAAATTCCGAAACTAGTGTGTCTGTATTTTCTACCTAAGGACTGAGATATATTTTCTGTGGCATGTATTTGCTAGGAGGGTAGGCTAAATTCTTCAGTGTATCGTTCTTCACGCTCATTTTAGGTACCTAATTTATGGATGTTCCTCCAAATGGTTTTCTGGAGATATCACTCTCTGTGCATTTCATAGAAAGAAAATTTACACAAGAGTTTCAAATTTCATGCATAGCTTTCAGATAGGAAAGGCAATGGTTACTTTTCTTACAAAATATAGGGAAGATATCAAGATCAAGATAAAGAAGCATGAGACCATTAAGTGAGATTAAAGTTTTTGCTTTGTGCTTTTGCACTTTGACATTAGGAAAAATGAAAGACAACATAAAACCTCTCAACTTTCTTGAAGGTTCTTGAAGCCTGTGAAAGTGAAGTGAATTCAATCTTTAAGGGAAAACTTGAATACCACATCTGTCCCTTGTGTATGGTAATGATTTTGACACTTATAAATAAAAAGGAACAGTGCAGTGCAGAATAATTGCTTATTTCCAAAAACTTCATAAAGATTTTTATTATGTATAGTTACCCTGCATGTTTGGATGAGCGCTTTAAAGTCTCCCTTAGCAGGCATTGATACAGTAGACCATAGCAGCACTAAAAAAAACCATTATAGCCTATTATGTCAATGAACTGTGCATGAAGAATTTCCTTGGCAGTATTTATTGGTGCTATACACCATGACAACCGTAGAATGTACGATTATGCTTTTGATGGAGGAATCATAACAGTTATATTAAGATCTCATGGAAATTAAGCAGCACTGTCCCATGCACTTCAACCAAAATCATAATAGCTGTAAAGTGTCTCCTGTGATCACCATGGAGGAAATTGAGAATAATTGTTACTGTTGAAGACCTGATCTTTTAGAATGAGGTTTTCCACGATACATTTTTTTCAGTAAATGCTAAAAAAAAAAAATTTAAAATGTGCAACAAGTTTTTATTTAAAACTCCAAATGAGCCGTGAGACTCAGATTGGTTTTTCTCTCCATATTTAACTAATTACATTGCACCTTGAAGTATTATAGGGGTCTAAAAAGACTGTGTGATCTTATCGACCATGTGTGCCATAATCCTCCCTAAATACAAAAGCTGTGTAAAAATAATCCAGCAAAATCCAGGAACTACAGAGTTAAGGCTTCTTATTCCACTCCTAATATATTCCACATGTCTGGGGATTGCATTTGATGTTCTTTGGTTCTGGGCTGACTGGCTAGTAAAAGGACAAGACATTGTTATGCCTCTCCTTTTTACCCTCTTCATAAGAAGGTGGACGATTGCAGAGTTTTCATGAAGTTATTGTTAATTAGAAAAGTGTAAACTTAGCACAGGTTTCCAACACAAACTCCTTCAATACAATCTGTTTTCAAAAGAATTTTTTAATACTCAATGTTCTGTATCTCCACAAATGCCTTATATGGAGTTCCTAAAAAAAAAATAGGTTTCCCAAATCTCTAGTCACTTCTGAAGCTTTCCGAAATCTGTACTGCTGTAGGAAAAAAGGAACAAATATAAAAAGGTTATATGATTCTTCCTCATAGCCAGAGCAAGAGCCATTACAGATGTTATTGTTTGTAACAACTCTTGGAGAAGACTGCTGTAAAGGACAAATTCTGCAGTGAGATTGAAATCTCAAGCTGTAACATGAAGTTCCTCAAGTATACAGAAACAGCACATAAAAAAAAATCTTGCCTTATTGGAACGAACACCACTGATTTTTTCAAAGTGAACGTTTCCTTTCAGAGAATGGAAAAAAAATGAATAAACACTAATTGACATATTTATTCTACTCAGATAAGCCTTTCTGTGAAACAGTGAGGTAAAATTATTCTTCACCTTTTCTTTGCTTTTGTTTTTTTTAATATTTTTTATTTTGTGAAAGTTGGTATTGTTTGGGGGTTTTTTKCATAGACAGTTTGCCTTTTGGTTGGTTTGTTTGTTTTCTTTCTCAATGGAAAGGATATTTCACAGTGAGATCTAGTTTTTCTTCTGCTCTAAACTCACATATCTGCAAAGCGAGTGAAAAATAATTTCATAGCTTGGTTGGTTAAAATTTGTGAGCAGTCTGCATAAGTAACCAAAATCTGAGACAGYGGATAAACAGGGTGAAAATACATTTTAAAAAATAACAACTCATTAACTTTTTAAAATTCTTAATTACACAATAGATAGTGGGAAAAGGCTATGAAGCAGCTAAGTGTGTACAACATAGTTTGCAAAATTCACTTTGCATTCGTATTACTAAAGTTAATCTGGGAATAAATTTATTCCCCAAATTGATACAACAACTTCCTTTGATACGGCAAAAGGTTTCTGCATGGAAACCACTGCTGAAAGCCTCTGTTTGTTAACTAGAAGACAGTGCCTTGGGAATACAGTGATATGTTTTTTCAATCGGAAGTTAAGAGATCCCTATAGCCAGGCTTGTGGAAGAAGTTCAGCCTCTTTTTAACAGTGGAGTGTAGAAAGGAAGTAGTGAAGGAACAGAAGCGTTTTTGTAATATGGTCCTTTTAAAAAACATGCTCTTTCAGAAATTGTCAAAAATAATTGAAGCTATCTCTGTAATTTGATAAAAGAAATAATTTATTTTGCTATTAACATCTGTTTTGATAACAAAAATTCTGAACCAAAATTAATCCAATCTTTCAAATTAATTCCTTCTGAGCAAAATCAAGCTGTATATAATTTATGGTGTTATTTAAAATAGCATCCAGTATTTGAAGTGGTTAAATACAATCCAAAAACTAAAATAAAAAGGAAGTTGTTCTTTCAGAGATGCCCTCTCCTCTACCTTCTTAAATATAGGCCCTAAATGGACCTTTTAAAGAATGACAATAATCTTATATAGACCCTTTTGTGGAACATTAAATAGGATCGAAGTATTATCCTAAAGACTGAAAAAGAAAGTAGCAATTACACTTTAGTCATGCCAGTTACAGAGCTTCTACTTGCTTATTTCCACATACTGCACTTATTGCCTAGCACACTACTGTTTCCTACACTGTCATAATAAACATAAATATAAAACATATGCATCTGGTGTATGGACTTGGTTTTGAAATACTTACAGCTTTCATGTTGTTCACCAAAGACGTAGGGGAGAAAATGGTTCTAAGCTCTTTGTGACTCCCTAAAGAGTCTTTGTAGAAAATTTAATGCAAATGTTATTCTATTTTTATGTCACATACTGTGCTTATAATAACTGAACAAATTATTGATTTTCAGTAGGGAGRTTATTTAAAACACTTAATCTGTGCTTTCTGGATCAGTATTAACCATAAGCATTAAGAGCACTCTTATTTAAAAAGTGTAACTTTTTATGTCACTGGAGCAACTGCTGAGTTTACAGTAACATGCTACTGACATTTGATATAATTGCCCTGGTAGTTGAAATATTTATAAGATTTCTGCATATAATTTTACAATAATATATTTTAAAAATACTATATTTCAGGTCATTAAAAGCTTCACCTGTGGGACTCACTGCTGCAAAAATTAAAATCACATTACCTTCAGAAATGCCAATAACTCATTCTGGGAAAAAAAAGGAAGAAAGAAAGAAAAGAAAAGGCCTAGCCAAGTTAAAAAAGACTGAGATAGAAAACAAATCTATACTTTCTAGATTGGCTAAGGTATTTACAATGTTACTAATAAATACAAAGTCAATAAGATAGAATTTCACTGACATAAATTTGTGCTATGCATGTGGATTCAGAAATATTAATACCTCAGAAAATAGAAAATGAAGACCTAGGTTCTGACAGTCATCTAAATGTTAGCAAATATTGATATATAGAATATACTCAGACCACCTTAGCTCTGAAGCAGTAAATTAACAGTAAATAAACTAACTGTGTTCAAGAGTAAAGTGGCAGAGAAATTTACCAGAGTGCTCTGGAAGAGCTGTGATTGACTAGAAGAGCAGGAAAAATATCTTTTTTCTTTCTTCCATATACCCATTTAGAAATTTTTTTTTCCTTGGAATGCAGTTCAGTAACTAAAGAGTAGGGAAGGAAATTGTAGGCAATGGAGAGGAGTAGCAACTTTGAGAGATACAAATGTGACTGTAGGCTTACTGATGGGGAAGAACATTGCTACCGTGAAACTGAATAAAGTGATTGCAAAAGTAGGTCTGAGCTTGCAAACATTATCAGATATACCTTTTCAGTAACGTTGTCAGCTAAACGTAAGGAGGACAGAGTGCCTCTGAAAACATACATGATACTCTGGAGATGTGGGACAAGGAGGATGCAACAAACTCCCTGGTTATCAGTTTGCATGGAAGAGCAGAAAGAGGGACATATTTCTCAAGATAGACAGGCTCTGAAATCCCAAAAAACACAGAGGATGATGAAGCTTACAGATGCCATCCCCTCCTTCCTTTTATTTGCCTTGCTACCCAGTTTTCCGGCCACTTTCACAGACTGACACCTTCCCTTGTCTAAGGCCCTCGCATTCAGCTCCACCTCACCTGCACTTCTCTAAATCCTCCTGATAAAGAAAATTCTCATGGCCTGGTCACCCACTGCAAACCTATTAACTATGTCTGCTGCTGACTCACACTATACATTAGTTAAATAAATGCTGTGCAAGGTGAGCAGGTTGCACAACTATTGCAAAGCTAAGGACACTTGTCAGAATAATGGTTTTACTGGTCTGTAGTAGTTACACACCAAATTAAAGCAAGACAAAGTTATTTTTGACTGAAAGATCAGAAGTATTTCTTAGAAATTTTGCAACAAAAGTATGTTATGGTGCATGAGTGCCACAATCAGCAGTACACAGAGGACACTCCTGTTATATGAGTGAGGACTGATCACTTTTACTTGTTGTCTTTCCTGAAATTCAATATAAGGACATATTAATGTACATCTAAATGTTACAGGGAATTGTCTATTGTGAGGAAGTCTGTCTCTAATTCTAGCTAATAAAAAAGAAATGCTAGGGCAATCTTCTGTTAATTCACTCTGCAAYAGGTGGGACCTGTTTTATTTTTATTGACAAACTCTCTCCACCGAAGAAGAATTTAGGTGTATAAAAGTGTTTTCAAACCATATCATGTGTCTCAAATTAGATTGTAGATGTTGAAGTATAATACTATACACTTCTTCACCCTCCAGCTTTTCTTTCCTCATGTTTCTATGAAAGAACAGACTCAAATTAACACCAGTGAAAGTTGAGAGTCACCTATTTCATGTAGTAGTATCTGCCAGGAGAGAAATTTTTCAAATAATTCAGTCTATGTGCATGCAATGCAATCCATGTAATTTCTGACCAATGAAGTTGAAATTATTTTGAGAAGTAATTTTTTTTAATGCAGACATTGATATTGTTTCCTATTAATTCTGCTAAGTGATGTGGTAAGAGAGACTCTCCAAAGACTTGCTTTGAACCTTTATGTGATCAACACAAAAATGCTAGTCGAATATTTCAGCTTTTTACCTTCTAACTCTATTATTCAATTGCAACTAACTGCAAAAGTGGAGGCTGCATCTAAGCTTATCTGTTGGAATATGCCATTGTGTGATCTGCTTGGTCTATTTATTTCTCTTGTTAAAACAAATTGCCTGTCCTCATACTTCCAGTTGTCTAAAACCTGTGGCTATGTTTTTTTTGCAATAAATGGCACCAAATTTAAACACATTTATAAAACTTTGTATTTGAAGGACATATCAAAAGCCAGACCCTCGCGGCTTTTGTTAGTTGTCACTCATGGTTTTAACTTACTTTCTTTCAATATGACATCATATTTATTAAAAGGAAGTAATGGATTATTTGAATATTTATATAAATTAAGGGAGGATGCAAGTGTTAAGTGGAGGGGGAATAACAGCTTTATTCTGTTTTATTCCCACTGAAAACACGTCATTTGTTCCTGAGACAAGGGATTTCTCTAATTATTATTAATAAAATGGAAGGAATAAGAGAGGTTAGCATCTACATTTTTAAGTAGATTTTTTTTGCCAGCAGGCAAACAAAAAYCAATACCAAAATCAAACATAACTTTTGTACCCCACTACAACAGTCACTAGTTCACAATCTGTAGTGAAGAAGGCATAATGAAATTTTCCTGAATGTAATAGCATGTCTTCTAATGATTGAATTATCATTTGTATTTCATGTTTTAAGAAATAATTTTTGTTCTTTGTTGAGTGCTCAATGTCATCTTTCCTTTTGTTAGAAAGTAAATTAAATAACTCAAAGAAGCTTTGTGCAGAAATGTTTGCTCCTTTGTTCGGTCCCAGAATGTTGGGAATACAGATAGCCTCCTTTCTTTGCAGCAGCAAGTGTAATAGCTTTGACAAGAACATGAGAAGGATAGTTGTGAGCAAAGACAAAATGCAAATAATATGGCTAAGGGCCCGGGTAGGGAACAACTAGCACRAGTGTGAGCTATTATTACCATGTCAAGCTTTGCTGAAGTAATTTCAAGCTCAAAAATAGTTATTCTGGAATTGATTTGGAAAAAATGTTTGAAAAATAGAATAAAATTAGGCTACTTGCCACTACTTTGCTGATAACATGGTATACAAAACAGCTCTTTCCTGCATTCAGCAGASATAGGTTTTCAGTAGAAATTACAAAATGAGTGTTTTTCCTAATAGGGCAAGATACTAATATCTTACAATGTACAAATAGAAAAATCTTTATGAAATAATTTCGACTTTTCTTTGTTGTCCTTTGAAATGACACAACAACAGTTAAGCATAAAAATCTATGGGTATTTCAAACATAAGCTGCCAGATCCATAAACTGTAAAACTTCAAGTGATTTAATTCAAACTATTCATAATTTTCAAACCTCTTATTAGCTATTGTTTAACTTTGGAGGTGCATAAACTGTCTAGATAATTTTTTTTGTCAGGGTTCTAATGTTGCAAAAAGTAGGAAGTCCTTAGATCACAGTGGAACTCACACAGTCCAGAGAAACCTGCTAGGCTGATTGAATGGATATGGTCTGAAAAATTCAGGGACCAAGAAGAACACTAGTTCCACATCCAGTGACCCAGCATTTAGAGCTGCTTAGAACATTCTTTAACTTAGAACATTCCTCAACACTTTATGATTTTACCACAGCTTCCGTGAAACCTTTGGTCAATGAGGATATTGGGCTTTTATGTCAAATTTTTAAATGTTTCTAGCCAAATAAGAGATTTAATCACAGGACACACAATTCATAAATGAATGCTCAACATCCCTCCTTCTTGAGAGCTTTTGTGTGAAGCCTAATAYGGCAGTCAGCCTTTTCTTCAGTATATCGATCACAGCAGGCTCTGCTGGAAGCAAAATGAATAGCATGAAACTTGCTTCAGGACTGCAGTATGAACTTCAGCTCAGAATGACTCAGTAATGTCAAGACTTGGCTAGTTGATTCCCACAGTTTTAGCTCAAACTTTGAGTCTGCAGTGACTGTTATCGCTAGAAAGCTGGGCGATAAGACACTTCAGTTTGACCACAGTTGTAGATGAACAGGAATTTCTTGGAAAAAATTTTGAAGTAGCAGTATTCAAGCAGCAATGAAATGTCTAAGTTTTTAGAAAGTTTTGTATTACTACTTTTTATGTCCTACTTAAAGAAATCCAACAATATGACACCACTCTAAAGATCTGCCAATACCTATAKGGCCACTCTCCATACTAAGCCCTGGGCCTTTGCCCAGACAAGCAAGTTTAGATCTTCGTTGTCAAGAAAGTATCTGAACTGTTATTAAATTTCAGTGAAATATTTCCACTGACTTCACTGAGCAATGGCAGACAGCTGAAACAAGTCATTAATGTCCAGAACCTTCTGATTATTTAGGCATCTCGATATCAGTGGTCTCAGTAGGAGTCATGTGTCAGATATGCTGCAAGATCTGCAATGTGGCAGAAGCACCTTTGAACAATAACAGTGATGTCTGAAACCTTCACACAGGGGATCTGACTATCAGGGTTACATAAATTTGACGACATACTTCATCTTTCCTAAGCTCTTCAAAAATCAAGTAGGAAGGCCAAAAGAAATGAAGTTTCCATTTCAAGCATTCATCCCATCCAGAAAAAAAAAAAAGTGCAGCAAAGCCACAAAACAACAAGATCCGTTTATTTTTCCTCTTGTATTATCTTGAAGCATACATGCTGCATGATGGTTGGCCTGGAACATATCACAATGAATAAGTACAATGGTCAGGGCTTTTTTTTACCTGAACCCAGTTCATAGTTCAGCTGCCAGTCCCWCTAGCCAGTCCCAGGGCTTTATGGACCTGCAAAATTTGCATAGGCAGCAGTTTCACTAAGAAGGAAAGGAAAAAGAAAAACTCAGGAAGAAAACAGTGTTTTGTTCAAAATAGGAGCACAGATCACATTCTAGCAGCACCAAAACCTACATTGCTGCTAGCACTGTCAGCACAGAAACAAATAATCATTTTGGGAGATATGATTTAATTTTTCTTTCCTAAACAGTTCCAAAAGAATAAGCAGGAAGAATAGCTTAGGTACCTTCTTCCTCTTTATCTCTTGCGACAGAAAGCTTTATGGGTTTCTAAGCCGCTCCTACTGTCCCCCAGACTTTGTCAGTATCGGTGAGACAGCAGAGGTGGAAGGTACACAGCAGAGTGTTGACAGCTCTGCTTGGCTGTGTTATTTTTCCCCACGTGTAATACCTGCGATGTCGCATCGATATAACTTTCTTTTCGCGGCACTCCTCCGTTTCCTGAGTTATACTGACTGCCCTTCAAAATCACAGCCTGGAGGTAAATCTGCAGTGTCTACTGGGCCCACTTTAAACAAAACTACCAGAAAGATGCCTCATGAGAGCATTCTGTATGGTAACACCCTGCCAAAAATGGGCCATCCCACTCAAGAAACAAGCTTAGTCAAGTCTGACTACATTTCAAGAATTTAGAATTACAATATTGCCCTCCTTCGTGGCAAATCCTGCTTATCGCAATCATTGCTTAGTGAGGTGTTCCACACTCGGTGATCCAACAGCTCAGAACTAATACTGTTTTATATTAACCTGTAATCTAAATTATAACTGCTTCAGGGATCACTTCAGACTATGATTACAGGTTGCACTACCAAAAATCAGTGATACAGGTGTTAAATTATCATGATAATGGTCTCCTGGTGCAGAGAAACAGCCCAGAATATRTTTCAGCTCCATTTTCATAACACTTCAGAAGATCCTTTTGCATGGAAGTGAGTGAATTCTTCCTGTTTTCAGAAGCATAAACAGCTGGTGACCTCCTCTGTCTCTGCATTATCATACAGCATTTTAACTTTAGTGGAGATTGCAAATAATTATCATAATAATTATATTTATTACAGCACTGCAGAACTGATTTGGAACTCATCAGGTAATATGAATTACTTCTTAAAATAAAGACTTAGGATAAGTCAACAGAAATAAAAGCCATGAAAGCCATCTAACCAAACTTTAGATAGATGCATTGCACATCTATTCCTGAACTAGTCAGGAGCAGTCTGACTAGTCTTTTATATATAGATCTAGGTCTTTTATATATAAGAGGAAAAAAAGAGAACTTAATGAGCACTATGCTCCTGACTTATTTTAGATAATTACTTTACTGTGAGATGAATTGCATCCAAGAGTTTCTATTTCCTTCTAGAAACTACAAGTGAGGTTGAAGGTGACTGCTCTGGATCCAGACATATTCATCAGATGAATCTTGTCTGCACTGTCAACCTAGCAGTACTTCTAAGCGGCAGGCTTCACTGCAGGGTCAATCCAGTCCAGCTGTGGAGAGAGGAACACTGTTGTGGAACAACTAAACCCCCACAAAATCAGAAATATTTACTCTGCACTGGATGGTTTTAGTGGGAAGGGAAGGAGAGAGATAAAGACCTTTAGTCTGATAAATCCATGTTCGGAGTTAGCTGGCTCCACAGTGTTTCAACTGAACTGCTTTCAACACCTGAACAAGCACCATTGCCTGTACAGAGCACAGCCATTGCCAGCACCACTTTACATGTTCTAACACATCTGTGCTCTATCCACTCTGAGAAGTTAAATGTCTCTGTGTCTGTTTTCCGGCACTGAGGTGACTGGTGTGGGACAACCCTAATTTTTATGCTATTATCCATATAACAACAGCGTTGCTTTCTAAACTTGCAAACAACCTGCAAACCTTGCTCGCTCAAATTCCGCAGCCTGGTGAAATAAAAGGGGAGAGTGTCAAGTGGCCAAAATAATTTCTGACACTTTCCATCAATTTGGTAACAGAGAGATTCAGGGTCTTGAGGGCACTTGCAGGTCTTACTCTCCATGCCCAGACTCCGTCAGGGATTCCACCTACCCTGCCCAGGACTTCTGTCTCAGTCCCAGTTGAACTGGCAGAAACTTTTACAGTTGCTTCTAGACCTGATGCTGAGCAAGAACCTGAAAACAGATATTTTGCACCAAAATCTCTTATGGGAATGGAGGTGCACACCATTCAACTGGAAGCTGGATTGTGACTGCATAGGAGGTTATGAGGTTGTCAGATGTTCCTATGGGTTAGATTTTGACTTGTAAAAGGAAAAAATAAAGCCCTAAATCCCTTCATTGAATTAAGACTTTAATGTATATAGTTGCAGATACTATTTAGTGAAGCAGCAATGGAATGTAATCCAGTTTCTTATTTTTTTCAAGAATTCTTTTAAGAATTTTTAATATGTTAACAGCGCAATAAGGTTTAGAGATAAATGATGACGTCAGTCACCTCACAAGTAAGTCTCTGTCTGTAACAGGGATGATGGAGCCTGGGACCCCTGGAACCTTGTGTTGGAAGACCATGACCAGGGGGATGATAAACTCCCAGGTGAATCCAAACTTGTTTGAGACTTGCTGCTCCAACTGGATACACATAAGTCTGTTGGGCCTGATAGGAGTCATCCCAGGGTACTGAAAGAGCTTGGTGATGTTTTTGCAGGACCTTTCTCAAGGATTTTTCAATGGTCTTCAGACTCTGCATGTCCTCATGGAATGGAGGTTGGCAAAGGTTGTTGCACTCTTCAAGAAGGGTAAAAAGGAAGACCCTGGTAATTGCAGGCCTGTCAGTCTCTCTTCAGTGGTGAAATTCTGCAGTTACTGACATTTACTGAAAAGCACTCGAGAGACAATGCAATCTTTGGTTATAGCCAACGCAGGTTCACGAGGAGAAAGTCCTGCTTAACAAGCTTAATTTCCTTTTATGACAAGGTCACCCATCTAGTTGATCAAGGGAAGTAGAAGTGTTGTTTTATTTTAGCAAAGCTTTTGATACTGTCTCTCATAGCATTTTTCTGGATAAGAGGTCTATTCAGCTTAAAGAAGAGAAGGCTGATCATCACAGTGAAAAACTTCCTCAAGCTGGGCTGTAGAGAGGGAGCTGCTGATCTTTTCTCTCTGGTGACCAATGATAGGATTTGAGGAAATGGAATGAAGCTGCACCAGGAGAAGTTTAGATTGGACATAAGAAAAGATTCTTCACTGCATGGGTGCTCAGTCACTGGAACAGGGTCCCCAGGGAATTGGTCATGGCACCAAGCCTGGCAGAATTCACGAAGTGCCCGGATGATGCTCTTAGCTGTCTGATTCAGTTTTAGGTAGTTCGGCAAGGAGTAGGTAGTTGAAATCTACATTCCTTATGAATCCCTTCCACTATGAGATAATCTGAGTCTATGCCTTAGAAACCAATATGGAAACTACAGAGATGTACTAAGATTTAGGTTTTAAAAAGCCTCAAATGAATATAACCATGAATTATTATAAGCCATTTACTCCTAGCTTTCTTTTGCCAATATGAATTTCTAGCAATACAATACTGTTTTGTAATACTACTACATTTGCATACTTGCTATGAAGGTGTTCTGCTTGCTTATATTTGGCACTGAAATTTTAAGTCCCTGTATTATCCATGAACAAGGCGATGTAATAATACCAATTTAATTCTTCAGGACACGGACACAAAATTGAGTGTGTTGCTGTCTGTGGAAGTGTTTATCCAATTTAAGCTTATTCTCACTGAGGTCATTTCAGTCTATTGAATAGCTCATAATGCACAAAGCAAGACAGACTTAACAAGGGAAAGAAAGAAGATTAAACAGAAAGAGAAGGATTACTTAAAGAACATGTTCTGTGGTGAGGAGGAAGCTTTGAGCCTTGTAAACTTGTAAGGTTTGACTTACAACACAGCACACTGCACTCATGTATCACATATGTACATGTACCAATATTGGTAGCACTGAGCTAGAGGCCATCAAGACTTTCTGACTTCACAGAATGCTTAATAGTAGAATTTATAATTCAGCTATTTTCAGAATAATAACTAAAGAAATTTAATCTTTAATTAAAGAACATCAAAGCACATCTTTTCTTCTAATAGGCAGCACCTGCAACACATGAAAATGATTTGTTGGGATTACTAGATTTTTCTAATGTTACTGAGACAATTGACTGCAACCATATGCCCATTTAATGTGCCTCTCAATGAACAAATACATAGAATTTGCAAGGTGATTCATTCATGAAAAAAGAGGGAAAATGTTCAGTAGTGCATTATAAACATTACTTAATGATCTAAGAAGAGATCTACACCAGTGCTGGACAAAATAATGATTACAGATTTAACGGCTTTGGCATTCAGAATATTTAACATAAAGCCATTTCGTAAAAATTACCTCAATGACATATCTAGATGATACTTTATCTTGAGCTGAACACCATAAATTTTTCCATTCTATGAGTATATGCATATGCCACAGAATGCTAATTTTTTTCATCCAATTTCTCACATCTGCACAAATAAAATAAGTATTCACCATTCTGATTCTGCTAAGAAGAAAACAGTTGGGTTTAGTCCAGATTTCTAGATCTAAATCTATCCAGTGACAACATAAATTACAGCACTTGGAAACAACTGTTACAGTATATTTCCTCAGACTGCATTCAATGTAAAGGCCTGGTTACTGCTAAGGATAATTCACATTTGTAAGACTTTGAACGCAGAGAAACTCCCATGACAGAGAAGACGAATGGGAACAATACTGTGTTGCAACTTACATAGCATTTACCATCCTGTGCACCTAAGGGCCATTAAAATTCACATTAAACCTTATAAGAAGTTTCTATGAAGTAAATACTTTTATTATTCTTAATTTACAAATGAGGAAATTGAGGCCCAAAAAGAACAATTAATTTGCTCAATGACACATACAAATTAGTGCAGCAAATCAATACAGACCTATAGTTTCAGTTCATAAATTTGAATCTTGTTTCAACATTTGAGCAGCAAATATCACATGCTTCCTTTCATTAAATTATCCCTTGTATTATTGTTGGTTTTGTTGTTGCTGTTATTAGACGGAAAGGAAAGTGTATAGAGGGAAAGTAAGATTTTCTCAATCATAAATGAAAAATTCTCCAGAGAACCAACAATGATCAAACTGAAGTCTGGACACAGGACTGAAACCCCTGAAGCTATTTCCAAACCTTCAGGAAATTCTAGCATACTGCTTGTTCCATACTGTAATAAATTACGAGCATGACATGCATGCCACATAAGAGCCACAGTTTATAACTTAATTTCTATTTTTCAAAATATTTTTGTAGGTCGTTCAACAAATGGTTGAAAGCTAAGTTAACAATTCCTGTAGGTTAGTACAGTTTAGCAAGGAGAGAAAAAGCTAGAAGTGGAACAGGAAAACCTTTCACAGTCACTGACTTCTCACCTTCGAGGAAGGATGCCAGTGGCCAGAAGCTCTGCTCGGAGAAGAAGTGATCTGCTACACAATATTCTGTGCACCCTTCTTGTACACTCTTTGCAGTGAGTGGGAAAGATCAGAAATTGATCCTATAGATCAACAACTGTGACTCAAAAGCTGCAGTAACCCTGCAGCCTGATGCTTTCTAGGATCTGTCAGCTCACTCCTTCAAGGACAGGCATTGAAATTTCAATGAAATGTTAGATAAAGTCCTGCTTTAAAATTCTTTAGATGGACCATCACAATGTAAAGACAGACATAACGTGAACAAGCACTGTGCAAGCTCCCGGTGCAAGCTTGTCAATATGGTTTATTCCTCATTAGTAAAAGTCTGCATTCCAGCTCTTCTCATCAATGTAGCTTGCAGGACATCCTCTATTATTTCAAAGAAAAGCAATATGTAATGTATAAAATCTGTATCTGCTTTCTTTTTGGTGATCTCCAGATGTTCCATCAAAGTCTTAGTAGTGATGTTAAACAAATCCTCACATGTAATCACATGGAAGTCTATTGATTATAATAAATATGTTTTAAGTTGGGTTGTATTTGAAAGACAAATAAAGGTACAATTTTTCTTTGGAGGGCCTTCTGCTGTCTCTGAATGCAACAACACATAGAAAGGAGGATGTTCTTCACTTGATAAAATAAACATTTGAATATCCAACATATTTAAGAGGATACCAATCATTTAAAGTGTCTGAACAAGAATTTTTAAATTTTCAAGAAGAAAATGTTGTGGTTTTTCTCTTTTCCTGGTGCAAAACTTGGTGAGGTTATTGGGCCATTTCTGGCATGAACTGTCATTCCGGTTAATTAATTAATTAAGAAATTAATTGCAGATTAATTTAAGGGGTCTATCTGCATGCATGTGAAAGTAAAATTTGTCAGAATATAAGCATTTCAATCATTCAACACCAAAGTTGTTGTGACTTTTTTTTGTCTATTAAATTAGTCAGAACTTTGTCTGCTCTTGTAAAACAAAGATGCATCTTACAAATTTTTTTCACTGACTCATACTTGGTGAGTGCTCTACTTTGATCCTTTTCTTGATGGGTATCTGTGTGCAGTTACTAATTGTTTCTTATGACTTCATTGGTGTACTTCAGCTCAGAGGGCAGTTCGATACTTTTTGCGATTGACACATTCTATAGATTTATTTACCCCATATCTTCTGTTCTTTTCCTAATAAATGATTTTAGAACAGCTACTGCTGACCTAAATGCTTATTGCTTTTGTTCTGCCCCATTTCTTTTATCAACGTGCCCACTCCATCCATTTATGGTGCTTCATAAGGGTGTTTTATAATAGTATTTTATTATTTATTACATTTTTTTTAGATTTCTTTTGTATTTCCTTTATGTAGATGCAGCAGGGGTAAGGTCATGTTTTATAAAAACTACTTGTACTGCCAGTGATTGTTTACATTATTGCCACTATTGTGTATACATCTTGCTACAGATGTTTATTAAAAAGGCACTGATATTTTCTGCCATAAATAGGAAGATTATATATATAAATATGCTTTAAAAAAAAAGTACTAACTTATGTGTGTCTCTCTTTGGTATTTCTCAACTGGTTTGCACAGTTTTCCTGTATGTGAAAATATGGATGTTGCATGATATCTGGCTCACCACTTCCAAGAAAAATACATTGAATATCAAATAGTCTGCAACAAAAATATAGTAGTTTACAACCTGTGTCAACAAATAATGTCTTCCTTGGGGCATGAATGTCAGAGCTAGAGCATAGGCAGTTTTTTATTCTGTAAAGCAAATGCTTTTAAGCGTATCTTGCATCCTTTTTTATACAATTAAGAGAAACAACAGAAAATCATGAACATTATGAAACGCTAATTAAAATAATAGACACAAGATAATAAATCAGCAATTCAAGATCATTTTTGTGCTTTGAACTAGTTGGTGTTGTCCCTCTAATTAATACCATGTCATGTTTTCATGCTTCATGTATCCAATTGCTGTGCCAAGTAGTCTTCATCCATTCAACCACTCCCCTCAGGGGTTAACAATTTTAGTCTCAGTGTGTTTAGAATGATAGTGTTCATATTCTAAATTCAAAGGGCATTTTCTTTTTGCTTTGAGTTCTATATGAGCTGCTGCTTGTTTTCTTTTTTTTAACAAGATAAAAGGATACCTGTGGTTTTACTGAAATTGTATACATTTCTGAAATCCCTTTTTGCTAAATCACTGAGTTAATTTTATTTGGATACACGCAAGTGCTTTGGTCAGAGACACAAATACTTGCAGGTATACATGCAAAGCTGTTCTAACATGTTTCATCAGCTAGTAAAATATTTCCTTTCTTACACAGAAAACATAAACATTCTAGTTTTACATAAAGTGATGGAATCTTTGTCCATGAACATAAGAAAGTAAGTGCTCAAGGGTTTAAACGTTCAATGAGATAAAAATGTAACAGTGCAAAACATCACAAGATGATAAAAATAAGGATTTGAGCAGACAAATTACAGAGGGCAATGAGGAAATAAGATCATATCATTTATAGTACCAAATTGAATATAATCTCAATATGAGAGAATATGAATATAATGCCCACCAGAAGAGAAGTCTGATCCTCATACGCTTGCAAGGAATGAAAAGCATGTTCAGTGTGATGTTTTCCCACGGGCAGGCAGGTGTTCAGCCATCGTCAGGAAAGCAGGACTCCATCACGTGTGAAGGTGACTTGGGAAGACAAATGCCATCTCTTTGAATGTCCCTCTCCTTCTTCTCTCAGGTCTATATGCTGAGCATGATGCCATGTGGTCTGGAATATCCCTTTGGTCAGTTAGGGTCAGCTGTCCCAACTAAGTCCCATCCCAACTTCTTGCACACCCCTAGTCTACTCACTGGTGGGGTGGGGTGAGCTGCAGAAAAGGTCTTGACTCTGTGTAAGCACAGCAGTAACAAAAACATCACTGTGTTATCAACACTCTTTCCAGCACAAATGCAAAACATAGTCCCACACTGGCTACTGTGAAGAAAATTATCTCAGCAAAAATCAGCTGATGATTCAACAGCGGAAAGTGAGCACATGATATAGTGAGCAATATCCAGCTGAGCAGCAACACTTTTTGTCTTGTTGTGTGTTAGAAAGTTCAAGGTAAAAGAAAAAGGCACCTGGAGGAAGGGGACAGGTGGATGTACAAGACGAGGAACGACAGTTGAGGGGAAAGGATCAGTAGAACTAGGACACCCAGAGGGAGAGTCTGGTCCACACAATTCCAGGCATCACACCAATGCAAAGTATCAAAGTAGACTTCCCTTTATACCCTACTGCAGCAAGTCACCCAGTATTCCTGGCTTTTAAGGTGGCACTGTCAGATTGGAAAGAATGTTAGGATGTATATGTCACCTTATAGTCTACTCCATGTGACTATATCCATAAAATGGATGTCCATGTGAATATCCATAAAAATATCTTTGTCTAAATAAATGCATGTATTTGTACCTGTATATATATACGTTTATACAACTGTACATGCACAACCAATTTTCTCACAGCTCCTGCAGAGAACAATTCCCAATATGAGAGGCATCTAAGATTAGAAAGACACCTCTCACTCACCATTAACTGTGGTGAGGTTAGATGACTAGTTTTAACTAGATACCTAACAATTTCATAGTTCAAATTAATTGTAAGCATATAAACCGAGTTCCGACTCTTAACTAGACAAATTTGTACATCTGTATTTTTACTTAAACAGTTGTGAAATAACAATTCTAAATTTCTGCTCAGTAGCTAGGAATAATTGTTTAGGATTAATGAATTTGCACTGGTGTAAAAAAGAAACCAGGATTCAGCAGCATAAGATGTCGTTTCAATTCTTATACTGTTGTTCACAGATGTATTTCTTCTGTTTCATTATAGTTGTTTATGTATTAAAAATGTAAAAAATCAGCTATAGTGTTTTTTGGAATTATTTAGTTGAAACGAGACTAATTTCTGGTATAGCTATTTTTTCCACTTGTATGTCTTTGTAATAAAACTTTGGTTTTTTTCTTTCTTTTCTATTTCTGATTATAATGGAGAAGTCTAAGTGCATATCTGCTATGATACATATTAAGAAAAGAACCTATAAAGAAGTCATCATATCATAGGAAGAAGTACAGACTATAGGCAAGACTGGACCGTAATAATACTGCAATCAATTCTTCTATGCAATTCATCAAATTTTGTGATGATAACTATATTAGAAATCAGTTGTCAACTGCTATAGATTTTCCAATGAGTAGATGTGTAAATCATAGATAAAAGAAAAACTAAATGGAAACTGAGCAGGAATAACAAGATAAAACTTGCTGCTTGAACTGATCATTGCTACTACCACTTTAAAAAAATTAATGGCTGATAGCAGGGATTCTGCCTCCTGTACTTACAGGAGCCCTACAGAGTGATGTACCCTTTTCTGAGCACTGAGAAGGATAAGGAAGGGACAAGTTTTTACTGGCTTGACAGAGACCACCTCAAAGAACAAAGAGGAAAAAAAAACCCCAACAAATAATTCCCATGCAGCACACAAAGGGCTCTCCCAAAGGCATTGGAAAGACTTAAAATTCACAGAGATTTTACCTTAATGCTTACCAGACAATGCTGTCCAACTGTTGATGGCATAATGCAATAGTGAAGACAGTGTATTTCTGTTTAAGATTCACATATCTGCATTAGAGGGAAAAACTTTGTACTACTCTACTACTTTTGTATCAGTATCTGGCATAAGATAACATAGCTTGGCTACAGCATGCAACTGAGTGCAATGCAGGTAATTTCTAAACAGCTTCCAGAGAGTCCAGTAGTCCACATAGTGCAGAGCTGCAACTGCCAGCAATGCCAAATTGGGTCCTTAAAGCAGAAGAGTGCTGTATCTGCAGTAACCAGCCTGGCCTCTTATAGGTCACATATAACACCAGAAATGTGCCAGATTAAATATGGAGCTGAAAACTTTTATTTTTATAATAAAAAAATACACGTTTAATCTGAAAAAAAATGAAATGCTTGGTAAACTGAAGTACTTCATTCAAAGATGTTTTAAACTGAACCAGAGTTTTGAGCCAATGAAATAATTCCATTTTGTCTTGGTTGTACTGCCCTATAGTATTCCCATCACCACTTTATCATATATAGCTACAGCAGCAAAAGCTGAAGACCAGATGAAGCTAAACTGAAGATGCAATAAAAATAGGAATGAATGATGGGTCGAGATACCTGCATTTCAACTGGTGGTAGCTGGTTAGAAAAGTGAATGCCACACCCTGACAGAAACAAAGTTTTTCTTTAGATTTTATTGTAATGCTTTTATGTTAGTTTATTTTTTAATAGCTTGCCATAAAAACCTAAGCTAAAATAAATGTGTTATGCAAAGCCACAGAGACATCAAAACAAAATGGAAGCTGTTTATATAACATCTGCAGCAAAATTGAGAATGCATGTTGAGTCAAATATACCAGAGCAGGAGACAATCCTTTTGTGTGTGCAGAGAGGCTTGAAAATTTTTTTCAGTTAAATGTTCAAGCATTTGCACAACAACAAATCATTCTAGATTTTAGAAGTGTCTGAAGCTATTATTCTCAGTTCTGCCCCTCAAATTACCCCAAATTTTCTGTTCCATATATGCGCATCAGTGCCCTGCACACTGATAGGGACAAAAATAGCTTCATTTCCTACATTTTTTTTTAGTCTTTATTCTTTCCAGCCTCATTGCAACTGGATAGGTGAAAGTTAAATACAGTGGAAACCAAGAACAGAAGATTCTGCAGAAACTTTAACTGTGATCCTTCATGCACACTAACTGGGTTTTCTCTTACCTGGTTACAAACTCTTGGACAAGTAGAAACCAATTTTGTGGATTTGAGTGTATGCTTATGTTTACAGATTGTCATAATCACCACTATCTTCTGCAAAACTTTTCTCAGTATCTTAGCTCTTTGTAGGTTGAGAAACAGTCTAGAAGAGTCAATGCTGCATTCAAAGTGACAATGGCTTAGGTAGCGGATCACTGCTAGAACACACAAATATTTATTTGACAAATGAGGATTCACTATATAACAGTACCAAAATGTGACCTGTAGGAAATTTCTTGTATATACTTACCTTCAATAGGCAAATTGTCATGAGATCTTCCCAAAAAGCTATAAAGAAAGATATAGAACTGAAAATGCTTTTCTTAACCCTCTTCTCATTTAAAACTAATTTTACCTAGAGTTTTATTTGTATTCTACAGTTAAAAGTTCCTGGGAAGAGATTTTATCCCATCAGCACTACTTACATACTAGTAATCTGACTAGCAATAAAAGGAAATCTGTGATCTAGTCACACCAGAAAATATTTTAAAAATAAAGAATAAATGATTCTGACAAAAATAATAGGTCTTCATAGAAATAAAAAAAATATCATACAAAATATCAGCATGTGGAATGAGGTGTTAAATTCAGCTGGTTTTTTTGACCTTTGGTTTTGATGGCAGACTTGGCAGTCCACGGCTCCATCGTGATCTCCTTCTCAATGTTGTGGATTGAAAGAGATACCAGGAGCTGACTTCTAACGTCAAAGGGATCCCTTAACTCGAAGAGAGACTCACCAATTATTCCCAATCTGATTTTGACAGTTTCTTTTTCCTTTATATAAGAGCTGCAGGTGATAGAGAATCTATATTTCCAATAAGAATTTAAGCATTGTAAACCCTACTGTTTTCTTTAATCTAATTTGCTTTTTAAACAGTTCAGAAAATTCTTTTAGATTAGTCAATGCATTTGGGCTTAAGTTTAACTTCACAGACATCTTGCATATACACACACTTCCTTCTCATCACTCCAAGGAAAGATCCTAGCAAAATCACATCCTAACTGTATAACTCCAAGAAATTCTTTACCATTGAAATAAGGGTAAATGAACCAGCAGAGTACGAAACAATGAAYCAGCAGAGTACAAAAAGATTATAACTTCTGACAGGTAAACTAAACATGTAGATCTATTGATTGGGGAAGGGTGGAGACGTTCAGAAAACCGTGATAAAGAAAAAATGCTACTTGCCCATCCTTGTTACAGACTGATCTTGCAGGCATCCCCATCTCCAGCACAGCTATTTCCTTTTTGTTCACTGTAGTGTAGTTTCTGAGCACATAATTTTATCACTAGCAAAGGTCTTCAACTTTTTCCAACATGTGGATCATATTTTCAGAAAGTGATTGCCTAATGGATACTTTCTTTAGCTGTGATCAATTGCAACCTTATGATAACGAGTTTCTTACAGGGATAAAGAAGTTAACCAAGCTCATACACAATTGAGGAATACATGTTTTATCCTTATAGAACCAGTTAGCCATACTGTCTGATTCTGTTCACTGTTTAATCTCTCACTCCTATCTGCTCTATTTCCTTCTCTTTCCTTGCTCCCCATATCTTGAACCTGCACCATCTAATCTCTGTGCCCCCCCCTTCAGTTCCAGTGTCTTTTGCTTTTTCTCTTCAGTTGCAGCAGTGGAATAAAAATAACTTTTTTTTTCTCCCTTCTGTGATTTCACCTGTGTTATGCCAGAGCTTCTACCAAATAAACTACCTGAATACATAGGGGGGAAAAAAGGCTTAAAGGAGGCCTTCTCGCCATGCAGTTCTCTGGATAAATACGCTTTAGAACACTCTCTGAGAATTTATTTAAAGATAAATTATTATGTTATTAAGGAAACAAAGCCATCAAACCTGCATTTTCATTACTCTCTCAGTGATTTTATCTGAGTCTTCGGACTACAGGTAAGTACTGTCATAACTCAAAGTATGTAACTATTTCAAGGTAAATATAGTAATGATAGTTGAAAACAAGATTCTCCTGAGTTAAAATCAGAGCAGAAGTCTATCTCAGCTGCTCTGGAGGAACTAATCTCTACTCACTGGTACTCTGGGGAGCCATGGCAGAGTAGCTCTCTAAACTAGTCACTAGGATCATAGAATTGGTTCTGCCCAAGGCATGAACAAGCTCATGGATCAGGCCCTGGAGCTACAGGTTGTGCACAGTATGAAAGCAGAAGTATGAAATCACAGAGACACATAAGATGTTAGTTCTTCCATCCTAAGGAAAGGGTTATCATATAGACTCAGAGACTATTAAAATGAGGTGAGCACAAAGAATTTCATAAAGCAGTACAAAGCTGTGCTTCAGAAGAACTCCCCAATGATTTTGCTATGGATTTGTCAGAGGGTGATCATGGCAAAAAAAGATCTAAACCAAGCAGAAAGGTATCTGGCACACTCATTGTAGAGGATTACTAAGCAACAGACAGAGCACTGAAACAACTGTGGTGAGGATGATGTGGAGTTTCTTGATGCACACCCAGCCCAGCTGTGTGATACCTGTAGAGTGAGCCTGACATGTTTTCATCATTGCACCCTCTTCATGCTGGCTCTGCAAACTCTAGCCTCAGGGCCTGTCCCTGCGAGCTCAAGCATTGAACTGCACCCCTTCTGTGAACACAAAGGCTTAAAAAACTATAAAGAAAGCATCAAGTATATCTCATGGACAATAAAAGACAAAAAATCAAAATACGTTAAAGCAGGTATTATGTATAGGTTGATATTTACAGAATCTTTGTATTGAACAATTAGAAAGGCTGCATATGACTACAGATGTGTTTGTAACTAAAAGCCTCTATTAAAATATTACACTTTTATATGAAATCCTGCCCCTTTATATCTAATTTAATTGTATGTGAGTAGACAAGGAACAATACATTGTTGATAACTTTCATTCAAAGAAAAGTACTTACCCATTGCCACTGCATGCCAGCTCATTTGTAACCTTTCCCACTCATTCACAACAGTATGATACCGTGTTCTGGGAATTAGTTATACACAACATGATATAGCAGAATATATTCTATAACAGTATTGGACAAAAATTTGTCCTTGGTTACATCTACACCACTTCGGTCACGGGTAAATAAGAGAATAATTTCATCTGGTGTATTTGTCATTGTTGTCAATGTCATTATTAACCCAATCTAGAGCATAATATTTAATCTGTCTTCTATCCTAAAGGGTTTTCCTTTCCCTTGTCCTTTTGGTAGTTCTGTGGTCACTAGTCACAAAATATTCCTACTTCTTGCTGTCTTTGCTTTGTGTGGAATCAGACACACATCCATCTCTGAGGTGGCTCTGAAATCCACTATATATGCATTGTGATTGCATCCAACAGAGGTGTCATTCCGCAGACTTGTCCGTCGAGCGCGTGCTGCAGTATCTAGCAAGACACAGTAATTAAAAACCCATTATAAGTGTGCGAGACTAGAAAACTTCATATCTATAGTTTCCCACTGAAATAATAGTTTGTGTCATACCAGAAACTTTTAAAATTTACTATATAAAGAGAAGGTGTAGAAAGTGTGATTTAGAACCATATAGTAATAGAAACATTTTGGTTGAAAAAGACCCTTATGATCATGTATTCCAGCCACTAACAAGCAACACTTTCAAGTCCTAGACACCATGTCTACACATCTTTTAAATACCTCCAGGGTTGGTGATTCAACCACTTCGCTGGGAAGCCTGTTCAAATGCTTGACAACCCTTTCAGTGAAGAAATTTTTCCTAGTATCTAATCTAAATCACTCCTGGCACAAGTTGAGGATGTTTTCTCTTGTCCCATCACTTCTTAGTTGTGAGAAGAGACAGACACTCACCTCACTTCAATCTCCTTTTGGGTAGTTGTAGACAGAGATAAGGTCTCCCCTCAGCATTCTTTTCTCCAGACTGATTCACAGACTTTGTCATAAATCAGGAGAATTTTGTCCAGAAGAACATTTAGCTTCTCATCTGCATGCAATACGTATTTATTATTGTATATATAACAAAAATTACATTTGTCTACCCTGTCTTTTTCAGAAAGGAATTGTTTTTTTGATCCTGAATTAAAGAGTTCGAGATCTCAGCTGTTGAGTTTATTCTGTGTAAGCCTCTTCAAAAGCGGTCACTTAACAAGCTTTGGGAGAATTATCTACAGGGGTAAGACCAATTCAGAACTCCTGAGAACTCCAGGAGTTCAGAGGTGTTCCTAGGGAAAACTGTCAGCATCTTTTGACAAGAAAGGGAAGCTAAGCTGTCCTAGGTCATATTTATCTAAGTGTTGTACAATGTTTTGTAGTTTGGGACATTTTGGTCAAAACATCCATCATGAAATGTTGGAACAGTGTTCCTTCTCGGAATATGGTGACCCATGACATTGCAGCATCCATAGATGAGGAAAAGCAAAGAAAATATATGTCTCCACACAGGAATGACGTGGTAAAGCTTTAGTGGTGTGGACTCAGGTCTGGTTCCATATATCACGATTCCTTTCTGAGGTGTACTTTGGAAACTTCTTTCGGATAAATACAGGAATGGAAGCACTGTGTCTTGCAGTGCAGTAGTTACAATAAATAGCGTTGAAGAATATGAGTTGGTTATCTGAGCAAGAATGAATACAGCATGGAGGCAGTTATGACAATGAATACTTCAGAGAAAACAACAAAAAACAGGAGCCTAAACCAGGCCCTACAGCAAGAGCATCTACATAAAACATCAGATCTCTTCATAAGTCCACAGACACTTCCTTTCCCAGGAGAGGAAGACAAACCTCTGGGTGGTGCTCTCACAGAGAGAATAGACGAGCACACACAATAGTTGAGCAATACCCTTATGACCTGGATACTCAACAGAGAAAGAGATCTCACCAGCAGGAAAGAACAGCAACTGAATACCTTTTTCTCACCATATGATTTCCAAGACAGATCACAGGTGATACCTTTTATTACTATTAATTTCTATTAACATTTTATAAATGTGTTTTTATTTTACTATATGCCCTTTCTTCCCATGAAAGGTTGGGGGTTTTTGAATGGATGAGAAATAGTTTCCCTCTTGGGAAAAAAACCCAAAACCAACACTAAAAACAGCCAACCAACCAAACAAAAAAACCACTAAACCTGTCGTTCCCCCCCCCCCCCCCCCCCCCAAAGGCTACTCTATTATCCTACTTCTCCTGGTGTGAACTGAGGCTTCTATTACTGAAGTTTTTCCATTATAGACTCCCAGAAAGAGCCTTTTTAGAATTGAACAATCTCTGGTAGAATTGTCAAAAAGATTAGATTTTTTTCCCCATTATTTTGTGTAGCATTACCTTCAGGCTTTGGATCTTGTTAAGAATTTCTCTACTAGTCTAAAGAACCCCTTGACATTTCATATTGTCTATTTGTGTAAGAATTTATAAAGAAGGATGTCACTGCTTTTAAGCAGGAATACAAATATTTCACACACAAAATGAACTTCCAGGTTGAAGGGCTGAGGGGTGATTTTATGTTCATTTTAAACTTAAACTACACAGAAAGCTACTACAGAGAGTCAACCTACAATAATTAGATGAGGGAGCTTGAGGTTGCTACACAAGTCTGTGTCCTGTTCCACATACATTTGCTGCTGTCATAAAGGTGGATCTAAGATTTCCCCACTTCCAGCAGCTTGTTCCTGTTTTCTCACTATTTGCCATTCTTCCAGTAATGTCAGTACCACTTTTTGTGTACTGAAATATAATTGAAACCATTTTTGTAACCTTTGTTAACAAAAAAAAAAAAAAAAATACAGAGATTAGCACAGATATGAAATAAGTAACTGTAAGGAGGCTGATCTCATAAACTAAGTTAAATTCCAAAAATTATATTCTATTGGGCGACATCCTAAAATGTAGATTCGTGTTCCAGCAGCACTGAAGATTCCAGGGTCACATTGCCACCTGAACTCTTCAAATTTTCCTGTGATACATACCTAGCAATGAAGGTGCAAAAAGAAAAAGAAAGTACATTATTACAAATTGTACATTATGCCGTTGTGGTGGGTCAACATTGGCTGCCCTTTCTCAAATGTGCTTCCCTCAAAGTGGTACCATCTTGGCAGAGAGGCTTAGCCATGCCCTGTGGTAGCTCTGTTGGTCTCGGCTGGAATTGCCTGTGTCCAGCACCAGACAGTCCTGGACTGTCTTCACAGAGGCCACCGCTGCAGCCTCTGCTGCCGATATTTTGTCACCAACAGATAATATACTTATCCACAAGCTAGTGGGAGAAAAAAACAAACAAAAAGGAAAAAAAGACAGGTGAAAAACTGGTTGAGAGGGATTTTGTTATTGCAAATTGATGCTTAGCACTATATTGTCAAAAATAGTTAAAATTGTCAACTGAGAGTAAAGATCTGACAGGTCCAGAGGTTTGGAGTTATTTCACGTATTTTTTCACTCCATCTTGTCAGTAATGTAATTTCGTCTCTTGTGCAGTGCTAATACACCATTGATTCCTCATAAAAAGGATTCCTTTCCTCATTACAAGTTTTAACAAGCTTTACTGGAGAATTGTGCTCCTTGTCCTGTGGAATTCTGGTTTGTGTTAGGTGGTGGGTATAGGTCCCAGAGAGCCACAGCATGGTCTGTACTCTCATCAGCAACTCATCAGCAAGATTAGTAAATTTGGCTTTTGCAAGTAAATTCTGCCTCTTGATTGCAATAGGCACTGTTATTTTAATGCAATCACAAGGCCAGAGGAATGAGGATTATGACAGTTTCTCTGGACCTTGTAAGACAAGTTGCATATTAATTATTTACATAGTATAGAATTAACCTCTTTCTGTTATTAAGCTCCAGGTATCGTAACTCTTCAAATCACCTGGGGTAAGTTGAAGACTTTCTCTAAGAGAAAAAGTCTTATAAAGGCTTTTTTGGGTGGGGCTTTGAGCAGCCTGGTCCAGTGGTCATGTCATTGCCCATGGCAGGGGGGTTGGAACTAGATGATCTTTAAAGTGCCTTCCAACTCATATGATTCTATGATTATATGACTCAAAGACAGCAGGAAAGTGTCTGCCACCTATCGTTTTGATTTTTTTTTCTAATTTTCTAGACTTTAAATATCAGCCTTAGCTTTGCAGAAACATCTTCCTCTTACTTTTAATGTGTATTGCATTTCCAATTCCTTTTACCATAAAAATATATTTTGCATTACACAGCTCTTCTTTTCACCTTTATGGATCAATTAGGTTATGCCTCTTCTGTGTTCCCAGACAAGTGCCAGTGAAGCAATTTCCAAGCAAACACAGTAGTTAAGAGTGCTTGGCATTTTCCCCACATATTGCTAAAAAGATAGATACAGAGGACCTTAAGAGAGATGAAGTTGGGTTAAATCTGATCTGCCTACAATGAAATATTTTGAAGATAATGAGAGGAGAAAACTGGTGTTAGAAATTTACTATTAATTATCCTAGTGATGAATTAAGTAAAGCATAAAAATACAAAAACTTCCTGTACTGTAAAACAAATGAAGTAATCAGAAAAATCCCAGAGCTGAAACAAAGATGATAACTGATTCCAATCTACTCCAGTATTCTCTAGGACCAACAAAAAAGAGGGTCCAGCCTGGCTAATGTTAACATTTGAACTGTAAGAGTTGGCCAGTTTAATACACTTAAGACTATTTATTAAAGCTGTGTGGAATTTTTCAGTGAAATTTCGGAAATATCTATATTGTCCACACTGTAGTTCCATTCTAATGATTATTTAATTATCCGTACAGAAAGGAACAAGCTCATGTAAGTCAAGAGAGGATACTTACCCCCACAGCTAGTAAAAATCTGGCTAAGGTGTTCACTGGGCTATGGAAAAAATGCAGAAAAAAATGTCTTTAACTTTTATTTCTCATATCATAGATAAATAATCAGATCCTCTGATTACTGGAAATTTCAAGGTGAATTTCTATTTCACCATAAGATCTAGCCTGCACTGGAAGAGTTTCATGAATTTACATTTCTTAATGGAAGCCTTTTTCACTGTGAAACTCATAGTGTATTTTAGTTCAGAGCATTAAGCAAGAACATGTGACTTGCAGCATCAAGGACTATTCATAAAGAATACATCAGTTGTTTGTGGAATACCTCAGCATTTACAGCACTATCTTGCGTTTTGGATTCCTACTCTACTTCATATATTATCGGCACTGAGTTTCTCAGAAAAGCTCTTAAGCAGTATTTATGTGCCTGACTCCTAAATCCAACCTTTCTGGATCCACTTACTGTACTATTCAGAGCTTCTCAGGGCAACTTCGAGAGCAGAATAACCTCATGTTTTAACTTGTCAGTGCCAGAGTACCCTCCAGCCTAGTCTGAGTTAATTCTCTGTGGAAGGTCTCACTTAGCTGGTACCCCTGAGAGCATGTTCCCTATAACCCAATCCCTCTGAATTTATTGGAGATAGACAATACTCGCCGGACTTCTAGAAATTATGTAGTAATAAATGCTTTCAACGCATTCACTTCTTAGTGGGTACTAGTGATCTATACCTCCAATATTCAGCAGGTGGATTTATCTCCAATATAAAAAAGGAAAGAACCAGTGTAAAGGGCTTCTTTCAGAGCAGCTTCAGAGCATCAAGGGGGCAGAAACAGCCTGG
Organism: Amblyornis subalaris; assembly: GCA_018881555.1. NCBI lineage: Eukaryota > Metazoa > Chordata > Aves > Passeriformes > Ptilonorhynchidae > Amblyornis > Amblyornis subalaris. The sequence goes on along the minus strand of JACAXG010000086.1, from coordinate 1,465,291 downwards.
AAGAAATCCCAGGGAGAGCAGAGGAGCAGGCTGGGTTTGACAAGAGTTGTAGCAGCTGTTGCAAGTCAGGGTTTTGGAAGGATTGCATCAGGTGGATTGTCCTCAGTTTTGGGGGTATTGTAAGACTGCTCGGGGGAAAAGCATGGCCCGGAACGATTACGCCTAATGCTAAGCCAGAGAAATCCTCTCTTCACGCCGCTGCACTGGAGTGTCCTTAGGGGCTGCATTAAGAACTGACTGTGCCTGGGTAATTTATAGATGTAGTTTGGTGTGACCTTAATACCAAGAGAGAACTAGAATACGCAATCTAATTTAATTTTGAGTCTTGTACAGACTTCACTGTAGACAAAGAAGTGTAGTATTTAGCTGGCAAATGAGGCCTAAACTTGTGGAAAATCAAGTCAGTGAATTTCTTAATGACATTTTCCACTTCCCCAGTGACCTTTATCTGATGGTCTAAAAGCACTTTACAAAAACGTAACATTTCTTACAACCAAAATTAGTTGGAAGATTATGCTATTTTGCTTCCTTCCCCATGGAAAATGTTTGTTTCTCTCTGAAAAAGTAAAAGCTCAAAAAGCTCCTGATTAGAAACTTTTGACTTGAAACAAAAACTCTAAGCTCAAAGATGTTGCTGTAGATTTTTGGTGAAGTCATATCAGCAATCCCTCATTCTCCAGTTCTCTTGTGTGGTCTGTGCTTGGTGCTAAAACTGTATCTTCTGTGGTGCTTCAAGTTCTCCACTTCCTTAGAATAAAGTTCTAGGAGGCTCTTGGGCATCTCTGACTATGCTGCATAACAACAGAAGTGATAAATCATGTGTGGAGCCACTATTTCATACTCAGAACCACTTTTCACTTTCTCATGAGCATAACTTCCAGATGATTATTTAAGTTATTAGAAAAATTCCATATAGTTTTATAGTTGGACACCAGTGGTAGTGGTCAACAGGATTATAGTGACTGACTCTAAATATCTCCAGAGCATCCTTGAGAAAAGTGAGGCAGTTTTATAAAACATGCTATGTATGTTTCTTGGCTGATTATTATAGCACTTAATCCTTCGGCTCTGAGGGAATGAGGTGCAACAACTGCCATGAACTATCATTTTATGTGACAAAGGTCTGCCAGCCCAATCTCTCACTTTTACCACTTTGCCATTTATAGATGTACAGTCTGGCTTAAGTCTAGCCCATGGGATTTTTGTCCAAAATCATTGCAACTCAGTGGTGAAAAGAGAAATATCCTCCCTACACTTATCAGATACACACATCTTGCTATTTCTACCATGCATGTTTTAAGATTGCTAGAGTGTTTTGTGTAATCAAATGAAATAAAACAATAAGAAAAATAATGTGGAGGAGGAAAATGCTGATGAAGAAATTATAGAATAGAATTGAATGGGACTCTTCAGTCAGAAGGAACATACAACAATCATCTAGTCCAACTGACTGACCAATTCAGAACTGACCAAAAGTTAAAGTATGATATTAAGGGCACTGTCCAAATGTCTCTTAAAAACTTGACTGGCTTGGGGCATTGACTACCTCTCCAGGAACCCTGTTCCAGTGTTTGACCGCCCTCTTGGTAAAGAAATGCTTCTTAATATTCAGGCTGAACCTCACTTAATGCAGCTTTGAACCATTCCCATGTATTCACTGGATACCAGGGAGAAAGGATCAGCTCCTCCTCTCCACTTCCCCTCCTCAGAAAGTTAGAGAGAGCAAGGTTACCTCAGCCTCCTTTTCTCCAAACTAGACAAGGCCAAAGTTTTCAGCTGCTCTTCAAAGAACATTCCTTCCAGTCCTTTCACCTGCCTTGTTGCCCTCCTCTGGACACATTCAAGGACCTTCACATCTTTCTTAGATTGTGGGGCCCAGATCTGCACACAGTGCTCAAACTGTGTGCTCTGACATTACCAGAACTATCTAGCATCTGAAAAAGAAATTAAAAAAAAAATGAAGGTATCAGCACAAAAGTTATTCAAAGATCACAAAGAGGCCGACAAAAGGTAATAAAAGAATAAGCGTGACTGAAGAGATGACAAAACACAGTAGAAAACACAGCGATCTGCTAGGAATAGCAAAGACGTGAAATGAAAGAAAAATTGCAGAAGAGGTTAAGATAAATAACAAAGTTTTCTTTTTTTCAAGAGCATATTGAACAAGAGGTCATTGGAAGTATTCTAAGAGCCAGGCTGGGTAATTCACTGACTGAAGAGACAGACATAACTAAAGCACAATCAAATGAATTCTTTGCTTCTGTGTTCACACATAAGGTTTGGGGATGGATGTCAGAAAGAGACATAAATTTCCCAGGAGAGCAAGAAAAAATATCGAAGGAGGTAAGATTCAGCCAGAACAGGTGATCAAGGAATTAGAACATCTGAAGCATAACAGATCTCCAAGACCTGGAAATATCCCCTAGACATTTCTAAAGAGAGTTGCAAAATAATGGGAGAAACATTTCCAGACGGAGCTGAAACCTTTTTGAAAACAAGGACAACATGACTAGACTATATGAACAAATACAATTTGGACTAAATAAGGACAAAACCTGCTTCATTCTGCTCCAGTGAGTGTGGAAAGTGCAATCACAGCTAAATCAGCATGGTATTCCCACAGCATAAACTCTGTGAAACCACTGTGGAAAGGAATTTACTCACTCAGAATACAAAAACCATTTGAATTTTTTTAGGGTTTTTTATTTCTTTGTGTTTAGGAGTCATACATTCCAAGTCAGTAAGACTTACTGAGCATAGGATTCATCTGACTAAAGGGAGATTTCTTGACCTGTGCTAGTTTCTTACTTCTTAGTAAATCTTTTGTTCAAACGTGAAGGCAGAAAGTGTTAATCAGACTGTGCTTTAGCTGTATCTGTCTCTTCAATCAGTAAATTGCATCTTAGCTTGCTGCTGAGTCTGAAATAGTCTACCTTACAGTCAGTAAAAAAAAAAGCAGGCACTTTTAGGGCTTGAGTCCAGTCAGCCTGAAGCAGACAGCTAAAATTGGCCAGTTGAAGCATACCGGAAGAGCGTGTCTAGTTCTCTCGTTTGTCACAGAATAAATTTGCAGATAGTAGCTCACGTGTACATATTCATATTACCGATGTTTGAAGGTGGGGAAGATAATTCCAACTGCAAAAATTTTGAAGCTATAAAGTGTTTCAAGGGCAAGTGTTAATTCAGCCAAAAGCTATTCCCCTATTCTTAGATCTTGCTGATGCCGTTCCTCACCACATTCTCTCTAGGCTGTGAAAAATCACAAATTTCATACTTAAAAGTGATACTAACATGTAAGAAAATATTTTTCTAGGGAAGTAACTTCTCATCACAGATTAGAACTGTTAGAAGGGAAATCAGTGACTATGTCTACTCCAGCCATTTTGTGCCTATCTGGTAACATGTTTGGGTGCTTATCATTACCACCTATGGTACTAAAATTTAGAACATTCTCTGGCATGAGTTTGGTCTTCTCCATCTAGCAGTTTTCTTGAACAATTCACAATCGATTTACCTGCAATGTCTATGAATGCCCCTGGACTCATGAGTACAGATAGCCAGAAAAATCAGAGTGCAGGATCCATTATGGAAAATTAAACAAACAATGACAATATTGTTTCATTTGGATAGAGGCATTGGTGGAGACTATGTTTGGTTCCCATTTTATTTGAATCAGCCTGAGCAGTGTCTTTAGAAGGCAACAATGAGAACATACCCTTTTATTATGCAGCACAAGCTGGCGTCTGCTGTGCTTGCGAACTCCAAAAGGGTCACTGTTATTGGGTCGCTCCAAAGGGCATATTCAATGACAAGAACAAAGGCGAAATCCAGATTATAGTGGACAAAGTTGGGAGAGTGGAGACAAAGCTGTGGGAGTCGGCAGCCAGCGTCTCTTTTTTTGCCCCCTCCTGCAGTTTTCTTTCTTATATCTTCTGAGCTGTGTATTCACCCTGATGGCTCTTCACTTCAGCCACTCTATTAAAAGGTCCTCCATTGTTCATCTTCTGTATGGAAGTGAGTGGAAAAGGATTTCCATGCTCTGTAGCTCACACTGCATCACTTCTGTGTGTGCCCCAAACAAAGATCAATGTACCACAGAATCTGCATAATTATGTCCTCTTTGACAGTAGGTTAGGGAGACAAGGCAAGCTTTCCTTGTCTCAGAGGAGCAGCTTGAGTGCAGCACACCACAAGGATGGAAACAACTGCAGGTTGTGTATGTATTTTTCATGTACACACAATAAAATATGCAAATTAGATTTTACCTGATATGCCACCAAAGGAAAGAGAAAAAACTTCAGAGGCAAACAAACAAAAAAAATCAATCATGTTTTTCATAAAGTCATATTACCTCCATTTTCTGTTGTTTCAAAAAATTAGGAAAATAAAACTGTAGCTTTACTTTTGTGAAAGTTGCTCTCTTTTCTGTATTTAAACCTTTTTCTCCAGCAGATTCACAATTAGAAGGGAAAGGAAACAGATATATAGAAAAAACTATTGTTTTTCTTCAATAGCTCTTTTCAAAAATACAGATAAAGAAAGGATTTCACTCTATACTGTCACAATAAAATGCTACAAAAAGCTCAGAAACAGGATATTCATATTGATAGGAAGGGTATTACAGCCAAGAAGTGCATCTTCATAGAATCCTGAAAGTACAATTTCAATGCTGTTGCTAGCATTTACCTCCAAAATAAAAAAAATTTTAAAATGTAGGTTTGTTGAATTGCCTGCAAATAGAAGTTGAAAGGTAAACACTTACCCTAAACATAGTCAGTCTTGTAAGGCAGAAAAAATGATGCAAAAAATGAGAGTTTAAAATACTCAGATTCCTTCAAGATAATTGTTCAAGTACTTGCAGTGTCAATTCATCCATTATCCCTCAATTATAGCTGAGTCTTGTGTAGCATGGGGCTACAGAATTCCGACACGAAACTCTAACAGCTCCTGCTGTCTCTGCATGAACACTGGAGACACAAAGGGAATTTTCACAGGCAGAAAGTTTTCAGTTTGCTAAAATTTGCTATCCTACCCATCTTCTCTCATAGACTGGATGTCATTTCCTGTTTAGTTAGGAACCAGTCTTCAGCCTTTGCATGTGGAGACAAATTTTATGGATTCTACAACTCCAGAGAGTTCAAATAAAATGTAACTGAAAGCCTCCCTCCTCGTCCTTTTCCCGCCATCTCTCCTGATGAAGCAAAAGTATTCTGAGTGAAATCCTATCTTCACCTAAGTCAAAACCAAAAGTCCTTGTTAACATCACAGGGGTGTGTTTTTGCCCTTTGACAATACAAAAGTGCATGAAAATCACTTTACATTTCCACTATTCATCTCTCCTTATATAAAATAGATACTAATATATATTTTTTAGCATTGCCTTAGAGAATGATTTCATGCCACCTTTTGCAGGCTTTAGTTGGTAGTGCTAGAGTGTTGATCTTTTCCCAGCTGTTGCAGCTATTCACAATTTTGGGTACTGGAAATCAAAGAGGAAATGTTTCTGGTAAATGTAATAAATAAAGGTAATGGTGCAAAGCTGTGAGAGGGTGCTAACATTAGTCTTGAGGAATGCACACCAGCAAAAACCACTTGAAAAATCAATAGAAAGGTCTCACCTTTCTTGAGACATCTAAGTGAGCAATACTTTGAAGGGAAAGAACATAATTTGGAAAAGTCACTGTGACAGTCCTGTGGCTCTTTCAAGTGGGGATATAAAATAATATACCTTATTTTGAGCAGATTTTTCAAAATGCAAGGCCTTTTCCTGTTTGCTTTTGCTTGCAGAGTCATGTTAAAGCACATACAGAAAATGTCTGATGGATTTTGGAGTCAGTCTGCCATCAGTTCATATATTTTTAGAAAAGTACACTGGTGATAGCAAACTGTGCAAGAACTATTACAAACAAATTTGTTGCTCTCTGCTAGTGACTCTGGTGTCTGCCGCCTCACAATATTATTTTTGGGGTTTTGTTCTGGCTTTAATTGTAGCAACAGTAATGGGAGAATTTTATACAGCAATTTAGCCTAACATAATAGCCAATTTTATTTGGTTTTTTATCATTTTCGTTGTAATTGATTTTTCCTTGTCCCCCAGATTTACACATTTGTTAAAACAGACTTAAGATACTGGGACTGATGCTATACTACCAAGCAATCAGGTGAAGTGAGACAATTCACAGTGAGTATTGCCTTCAGTGGGAAAATGTAATGCAAAACATTAAACACAAGCAAATTCAGAACCTCTCAATTTTGAATCTTTAGCCACTTACAGAAAAAAAAAATAAAGTGGTTTAGAGGCACCTAATTTCCTAAGAAATCAAGTGGAATGAAAAGATTGGTTTTGAACTGCCTTTAAGTCTTTGTGCAGAAGATTTTAATAAAAATCAGTGAACAAGAGGACCATAAAAACCCAGTAAAAATATTTTCACAGTGCTTTGTCTCCCAGGTAATTTGTCTTGTTTGTTCCATCTTCTGGGTTTTTTCCCCTTTTCTTTCATAATGTGTCTTAAAATCTTCAACATCTTATGTCAAACTTAAAGTATTTATTAGGGATCCTACCAAATAGATTCCTGTAGGATTTGAGGAGACACAATCTTTAAACTATTTTCTCTCACAGCATTCTGTTACGGAAGAAATATATATTTTACATTTCACAAACTAAAGCATTGAGAATCTAATGATGTCGTGGGAGGAGTGGGAGTTTCAGACAAACTCTGCCTTAGACTCAGATTTTGGCAACAGTTTAAATTTAAAATATCATTCTGGCCTGCAAGTTGTAATGATGGCAAATCAGGTCTATTTATAAAAATGAATTTTTATTAAACAGACGAGAGATAATGGATGAAACATCTTAATCAGAATTACTCACTACACAGTATAAAACTAAAAGGAACTACTATTAGATAACAGCATAAAATAAAAGAGTGCATGATATTGAGGTACCTGTATTAAAGCTAGCAAAAGAAATAGCATTGATTAGGAGCCAAATATAGCTTACCACCAAAATGACAATAATGTACACAGAGTCCTTTCACCTAAGCCCTGGGGAGTCACCACAAAGCAGATGTTCCTACTCACGGGAGAAACTCTGCACATTTCCAGGGAATGTGTAGAAGATTTCTGCTTTGTGGAAGTTTGGTGTCGCTTTTATAGCCGTAAAGTGAGGTGTCTGTTGGTCAGAAATCCAGCTTATCTTTCCAGATCTCACTTCGACAGGAAGATGTTTATTGACAGCTGGGAGATGCCAGACCAGTGTTAACCCCATAGCACCAAAATAACTCACTATCAGACAGCTTGTCTTGTTTGAGTTATCTCACTGGTTAACAATCAACAGATAAGCTCTTGGAGGGAGTGAGACTCCCTGCTACAAATTAATAGACCAAAAACATAATTCAGGCATCCGGCTTCAAATACACATGCAATGTAGAAATCATCATCCCTAAATTGTTATCCTTAAGACTCCCATTCAGCATATCTTAGAAATTCCCATATTTCAATGATTCTTTACTTTGTCACCTTATAAAAAAATCTTCCTAGGTAACTGGACCTGAATTGTAACATATGTACTTTAGGCATTCAAACTCTAGCATTTTTGAGCAACAGAGTACCTAGAGATTAAATAAAGCTATTTAGAGACACCAGCCGTTCCTTCCCTTAAATTCCACGGGGAATTTGATCTTACAGGAGCTCTTGGAGCAAGACAAATGTGCATATTAAAATTCTAGCATAGAGAACAGAACTTGAAAACAAGCATAGCTGAAAGAGCAAAGATTAATTTTAACACTGATATGGTCAGTTTTGTGATCGGGTTTGTTTGCGTTTTTTTCACAGCTGGCTCTCAGATCTTGTTTTCTGACCTTATTAGTTCATCTAGCTAGGGAATAAATAAATAAAAATTATGAAGTGTTTAGTGAGGCTCACGAGGCTTCCTAAGCACTTACATTTGCCAGGCCTTTTGTCAATTAGAACAAGGTGCATCTCAATATATTTCCAGTTAAATTTTTTTAACTGCAGTTTTAATTAGCTCAATAACTTTTATYACTTTATAGGAATATGTCATGAGGTAGGAGTGAATGGTGCGGGGAGGGGGACAGGATAATAGTGGAAGATCAATGGGATTTCAGAGCGCTTTTTTCTCAGTGAGGTGGCATCTATGTATCATCTTCCCGATTTTTTTTTCCTCTCTCTCTCAGATGATCCTAAAATCTCACACGCTATCATACATCAATTCCCACTTGGACAATTATCCCTTCAGAATCTGAACATTCTGTTCTGAGAAGTTCATTGGTTTTTTTCCTAGTAATATTAATTTACAATTACATAGGCAATAATAATGTTTCTTAAATTCTTCTTTCATGCTTTACATATTTTAACAGCCTTTCTGAGTTAGTAAGGCTGCACACTTACACCTCATAAAATCTGAATCAGTGCTAGAGTATGTGCCTGCTTTTGCTTTACTGAAATTTGGAGATTTTCTGCTGGTTTCCACAAGAAAACTGTTTGAGGCCTAGCTGCAGATAAAACAAATCATTCTTTAGCCAGTACATCTCAACCAGTCCATAATAACCTGTTCGGGTGAAAAAAGTTCAAGCCAAAAGCTGTTGATTTCCCTAGAGCCAATCAAAATGATAGATGCAGTGGTGGAAGATCACAGCTGACTGGGTTTAGTCCTCTCATCACTAGCTGCAGATGGCATGTAATTTAGGGATGCCCATTTGGTAAAATTTACCAGTTTCTCTTGAGATCACACATATGGGTTTGCATTTAAAAAACAATTGTATCAGGAATAGCATTTTAAACAACAGATGTAAGTATTGACAGTGAAAGAATGCCCGAGAAGCAGAATATATCCACACCAGAGAATGGAAAGAACTTGTGTTATGTTTTACAGACTCCATTTGACATTTTAACTTTAAAAAAAAGGACAGAAAATGACCATAAAAATCAATGAATACAGCACTTGCCCAACTTCCTAAGCTTCTGTCTTTACAGTTTACGGCCTTCGGGCATTTGACATAATTTTTTTTCCCCAACTTTATATTTCAAAGCCACAATCTCAAATCCTCACATAGCAAAGAACTGGCTTCAAAAGAATTATGAGTTGGGCTGATGTCTTTGCTTGCTTTGAATTCTAGATTTAGCTAAAAGGAAGCATGCAACCAGATTGTTTACTGTAATCTTTCCTTAATTCAGAGCACATATTTTTCTAGTGTCTAGAGTTTGACCAAATGACTGGTGCAGAATTTCAGCCAGTTGCATGACTAAAATAAAATAAAGTACATTAATAATTAATCCTGCAAAGTTATCTTATCAGTAAAATAGCTGTAAGGGTAAATCATACTACTGAACTAAGACGTTTAAAGAAAGAGTTATGTCCACAGTAAAAATCCACAAATAAAAAAATCTCAGTTTACATAACACAGCATCAAAATCACTTTCACAAGTAATCTGATTTCCATTTTACTGTTGAAGTGTAGTTATGGACATTTCTTGATGAGAAGCAGCTGTGTCTTCAACAATGTGGGCCATTAAGCCTCTCCACTCTAACACTACATATGAGAAGACAACATTAATAAGAGGTTAGGTTTGAACATGTACATTTCACAGCGATTGGACACAACTGTATGCATTCTTTTTCTCAATCTCCCAATTTGAGTAACCTGGCCTACAACAAGACATTAATTAGGACATCAGCAAGCAATATTCTGGGGGTTTTATCTGTTCATTAGTGACACAACTTTAAAAAATGGTAGGATTTGGTTTGGTTTTATTTCTGAGGTAGAAAGATGGGAAATGAATGTTCTGCTACAGATTCAGTGAATGTGAAATTGTTTTTTACAAAGGAGAAAACAAAATTATCTCAGTGATGAAATATTTATAACACCATTATTAAAGAAGAACCAAGAAAAAGCAGCAATAAGACCTTCAATATTTTATAATATGTAGGCAAATCAGCTGCTGTCATCCTGTTCTGGTATGTTGTTATGTAGATTTCTATCTAAAGCATTTTCAACTTAACCTATTGCATTGACAAACTGCTAACAACTTTTGAGCATGGTAAATCCTGTAAGTAGCCTTCATGTGCCTAGGCAGAGAGAAAAGCACTTATGTGGCAAGAAAAACACTTAAGTGGCAAGAAAAGAGAAACATGTAAAAATCTAAGGACATTCAAAAATACTATTTATGACTTTTACTGTTTTTGTCAGATCAAAGCAAAGAGAAGTGTTAGAAGATTCTGGCTCAAGTGTCAAAAACATGGGCTTCTTAATCTGATTCTGAGGACCTTTACAGATACTACAATATTATCTATAAAATCAAGTTAAAAAAAAAGATAATGTTTTGAGAGAACAATATCATTAATTTAATCTTTGGTTTCAGTTAGCTTCTTCTGTTGACACTAAATAAATAAATAAGATTAGATCATACTCTGTTGCTCTTTTTCTCTTTTTTCTTTCTTTTTTTTTTTTCCTTTCCCTTCTTAAATACCTTTGGCCAGTTCTGCAGCTGGCAAGGGCTGGAGGAGACAACACAACCAGTCTTCAGAGCCTGAGGCTGGGTCACTTAACATTAAGTGACTCTCAGAATGAAATAAAACCAAGTGTTTAAGGCTATGCATAACTCAGGGATAAGAAAGACAAACAGTGACACACATTACAGTAAGTCAAAACTGTTAACAAATAAAGACTGCAGGTTTGAATTTACACATATGATAGCATTTTATGAATCCTAGAACTTTGTAGTATAGACAGCCTCATAATAATTAATCTATATTACTATTGCTTTTTTAATAAGCTGCTTAGGATCTTTTGCAAAATATCAAGAGAATTGATGTGCCAGTGAACTTCTGAGCCTCTGTTAATGAAGAATGATATAATCAAAGGAAACAAATTCATTGTCTTGAAGGCACCAAGAAGTCTGGGAGTTCCTCATAGTTCACAACAAATGGGGCATACCACAGACAAGGAGGGAGGATTCCTAGCCTCTAGAATCTTTCTAAAAATGCCTTTTAAGACCTGTTAGAAATGTATTCAGTTATGCCTGAAATACATAATTTCCATGTCAGAAAGAGACATCATTTGCAAAGCAATATTGGAGGGAGACCTTGCAGGATAATTGAAGAAGCTGAAGGGAAAGGAAGCAGAACAATGAGAGCCTGTGTAAGAATCCCTCACTATATCAAGCTCAACATGAAAACTAAATTTGCCTGTCTGTTTTGGTGCATGGCTGTTTGTAAAGGGAATAGCTTGAGCTTTTATTTGCTAAAAGAACTGTTATTACCTCCTTTATCTACTACAGTTGCACCCATTGATTTCAGCTTAGGTTTTGTTCTACACTCTCAACCGGCCATATCCAAATGAGAACCTAAGTGCTTAACAAGGGATGTCAAAAAGTTTACATACTAAAAATGCAATCACAGTTCAGCTTGTGTCTGATTTCAGAGGTGATCCAACATATACAAATRCTCCACTGTTAGATGATCAACACTCCTATTCATCTAGGGACAGGTTCATCCTTTCTTACCTAGACATGAAAATTAGGCACCTAATCACCTTATACCCTCTTAATAAGTTGATGACATATAGATACCCACAGAAAACAAATCAGACTCCTAAGCTTTAGATTTTCTGCACTAAAACAGACCAGTTTTAATGTGGCTGGAAAAATCATCACACCTCAGAGCTGGTATTTGGATGTTAGGTGTCTTTCCTTTTATGTTGCAAAAATGGTTCAATTCAGGAGTTTCTACAGAGCACATGTAACACATTCCATTAGGACTGGTTTAATCCCAAAAGGTAGAGTCAGAGCTCTATCCTTAGTTTATAATGGGCTAAATAGTAGTATACTTCCTTTCCCTAAAAAGCAAGACACGAGATGAAATTCTTTCAAGTCTGGTAACTTTCTGTCACAATTCTGTCATGATCCACCCCAAGGTCCTTAACTAATGGGATATAGTCTATCTGAAATATTGGTACAGACATTCTTACTGTTGACACTGATCAGGAAAAAATTCAGTATTCATTGGCACCGACAGTATTTATTATATGTCACTTACACTTACACCACCTCTTTTCATACAATTTTTTCCAACATGAGGCACCAGTAATATGAGACTGCTTAGCATCTTTTCATTGATTAGATCAATATCAGCATCTAGACTATTGTGGCTCTCTCTGTTAAACCAGGTGAGAGATGTTTTAAAGAGAAAAAGAAAAGCTTGGAAAATCATTGGTGATAGGTGTAGCACAAATTATTTTTAATATTAAAGATAGACTAAAGGAGATAAAACTGACAGAATTGGTTAAGAAATAGAAAATGTGAGGATTAAAAAAATGCCAGTACATTAACAGAGAGGTGCTCCAAGGTTTCACATTAAACTCCATTCTTTTTAATATATTTTATTAATGATCTGAAAGAGAAGAATATGCAGTGAGGTAGAAAGATGACACAAAATTGTCAATCAAGACCAGAAGGTATTGAAAAAACATTGGCAAAGGAAAACCACCTTCTATCCAGTTTTGGGCTTCCCAGTTTCACAGATGATAATTGCTTCAAAACTACCTAAATCAACAGCCAAATTGTTTTAAAGTTGATGGATTCCTACAGGGCTCAGATAACGTGATGGAAAGCAGGAAGGCAGCAGCTACACTGACGGAAGTAAGAAGAATGTGCTGCAGCACATTCTCTATGGCTTGAGATCTGTTTCTGTCCTGGTTGGAACACAGGAACTCTTCAGACCCAGGGAACTTTTGTAAATAAGTCAATTAAATACTTGCATCAAAAACGTCACCAAGGTATTTGGAGGTATAGCATGATAATAATTAATGTGGTAAAAGCTATAAAGTCTTTTCATAAATCAGTAGTGTGGTCTTAACTCTAGCAAGAGCTCTACAAATTAGCACCCATCAGAAAGACTATTTGGGTATTAAAGCATGTAGAAGAAAGGCATCAATAGCCAGTGATGCCTTAGGATTTCAGCTTTTATATTTCTTATATACTTGTAACCCTGCAATTCTTAGTGTGTAACTCTAAAGCCCATATAAAAATGTTAGCTACTGCCTTTAGACAAAATAATCCATTTTCACTCCTGGACCTCAAGGACACCTTACTGCCTCAGGCCCAAGATCTGTAAACAGCCGTTGGTGAAGGGGGGAGCAAACTTGGGGTGAATTGCTTCATTACCTGAAGCTCTAATTGGAAGAGCCGGCCCCAATATGCTAATAGACCAAACTTATAAAAGTATGGAGAACTCATGACCAGTCATCCATCTTGGGTGGTCTATCTTGAGGAGTGGACCTCAGGGGGTCCACCTGGGGTGTAGGCTCCCCCCAAGTGAGCTTTGACTGCCCTGGATGTACCTGAAGGCCTTCAAATAAACACCACGGCTTTTAAACTTTTGATCTTTGTCAAGCCTCTCTCTTTTAGGTAGTCTTGATAAGGCATTACCAGAATTCAGAAAAGAAGTCTAAAAAAAAAAAGTTCAACAGAGGGAGGACAAGACCCCAAACCAGCAGAGAATTATCTTGCGTATTAAATTGGTGTCATGGGTGCATTAATAGGTTTTAATGGCCTGGAGCAGTGTCACCTGGCTGCTCCACTGGCACTTTGACCAAAGGCCCAGGAGCCAAATTCCAGCTCAGCCTGGGGCCTCCAGACACTGCCTGGACTACATTACAGGCGTTCCTGTCTCCAGCCCTGCCACCTGGATGGACCTCTATTGTTCTCGGGTTCGAATAAACACACGGAGACAGCTGTCAGGGTTCACCAACAGGCAGAGGCCAAAAGGAAGGAAGGAGAGTGAGCTGGCCTCTGCCCTAACTTTATTTATATGTTTTCAGAAACCACCGTGGATTGGAGGATGGGAATACCACCTCCTGCTGTCCACTGGTCAATAGAATTGTCTATCATATAGGTTAGGAATTCATAACAATCTTTGCCGGTTAGGTCAACAAAACGGTGTTTATACAAAAGTGCGTGAGAAACTATTTCGCCGAACTAAAAACACTGCACATCTGAAGAACTGCAAAATGCAGGGCCACAGACCTCATTCCTATACTGTGGGTAGCTTGTGTCATGGATAGATCCCTCAGATGCACTCTGCATCTCACAGACCCTGTCTCTGTCCCTGTGTCTTGCTGTCCCTGACAGGCCCCTGGGGATGTGTTCCAGAGCTGATAGATTGTTTGTCACGATTCGAGCTGATGATGGACAATGTTATCAGCCTCCAGCTCTGCCCACTGTGCTCAGACCCTGTAGGACTGCATCACCCTACCCACTCTAGGGTCACCTGGGCTCCCTGCTGATGTTGCTTCAGGAAGCAGCCTGCTGCTGCCATTCCTTGTTCAGCTGGGAAGTGAATTTTTAGATGTCTATCTTTAAAACAGCAAAATCAGCCTGAAAGCCCTTGTTTTGTCTACAGAATAGCCTTATACACCTCAGTCCTGCTATGGAGAACATCTGGAACTGCCACTGTCTTGGCTGACCTGAGCATCTAGGTACTGCTCACATAAACCCATTTGTTCTGTTGGACTTCACCTGTAAAATAGCACCCCAGTAACACAGGCTGACAGGGGTGAAGACTTGTTGGCTGGTTAATGTCTGAGACTCTAGAGAAGAGACAGTCTCTGGTAAAATGAGTAACTCAGTGCTCAGAGAATGGTCTGAAAAGTGTGCACTAAACAAGGCTTTACATCATTCGTTTTGAATAATGAGAATAGTAAATGAGCATCATCCCCAACTTTGTATTAAATGAGTGACACAGTTGATTATATCAATGAAGACAGTGCCACAGGAGGAGTTCCAGTTGCTGTAAATGATAGATACAGTTTGTGCCTTAGCTTTGGGTGTTTAGTGATTCTCTTCTCCTGAAATGAGCATTTTTTAAATGGATAAATTGAGTGTCCTTGAGAACATCCAGGGAAAGATTCTTTCCACCTATGTGCAGACACCTAAACATAAAACTGAATTAAAGAAACCTCATTACTATCATTTTGCAACTTTGTATTGTTTGATTTTTGCATCCTTTATGATTATCTTTCGGATACATTTTTTTGCTCCAACATATTCAATACGCAGATGAATCACTCATTATCTGTTAACATCCTGAAATGTATTCTAAAAAGTGAAATGGATTTCTTCTTACTTTTATTGTGCAGTAAGGAAGAATCCCAGCTATTGCTAATATCCATCACATAATGCATTATATACTCTTTTCTTTTCTAGCTTCATATGCTTATCTCTTGATGAAATGTAACACTTCTTGTAAATATGATCCTCCATGGTTGCTTTTTCTGAATTGCTTACATTTATAGCAAAACATTAAGGTCATATGAGGAGTTACAGTGCCTTGTTTCGTACCTTGTTTACTCCTGGCTTTTTCTTTTACTTTCAGGCAACTTTATGAATCTGACACTCTACAACTTGTTTATTTTGCAACTCCATTGCATCTTTCACAGCTGTCTCTGCGGAAATCTTAATTGCAGATTTTAAGGTTAAGTTCCTTCTTTTAAAATCTGCATCTTTGAGTGCTCATTACTGTGCAAAGTGGGCAACAAATCTCTTTGGGTATCACTCTTGTCAGCTTCAGACTGCCAGGATTCAACCACTCACCTGAGCTTTACTATGCTGACTAAAGTACACTCACTTTTTGACTGAAATTAGTTGGGAAAAACAACAACAAGGCATTACAAATAACAAGGCTTATGTTTTAATTTATAGAGAAAGACAAAGTATTTTCTTTCTTGTTCCTTCAAAAATCTCTCATTTATTTTCAACTCTTCCTGAGTGTCTGAATCAGTTTACCTTAGCCAAAAACTCAGATGTGGCTTGGGCAAAAACCTCTCTCGAAATGTGATGCAGATAATACTGACCTACTCAGAGTTCCTGTCCCTGTCCTTCAAATTCTCACCAATCCCAGCATCTGAAAAGGAACCTAGGCACCAGAAGCATATCCTCAGAGTCACTGGCACACTGGAGGCAATGCTCCACACCCAGCCCTGGAGCTCCAATCCAGCCCCAGAGTGGCCAGATGACAGGAAGCCCCACCTGGGGGAAGGGCCCAGGAAATCCAGAGGCCACTTAAACCCAAGCATGAAGCAAGCACATGTCTTGACTCTACCTGCTCTTGGAATTTCTATCAGCTGAACACCGCTGGAACCAGGAGTGGTAACAATATTTGTTCTTTCTATATATTTTCTGTCTTTCTCATCTTCTAATTCCTCCTTCTCGGAGTTTTGAGTAACTTAAAATCAGATGATCTTGAAATTTGCTAAGTTGAATGGTTAATGCTTTGAGAAGTATTTTATGTTCACTGAATGGTGCTCTAAACTTTTGCCAGAGTTCTCTGATTTTCTGAGTTGCCGGTAAAGTTTTTTTTTGTTGTTTTGACCCCTTGAGAATATCTTGTCAGTATTTCTCTTGGGAATATAAGTCAAAAAACCTGTAAGCCCTTTTAAGAGGTTCTTTGAGTGACTTTTTTTGGGGCCTTACATAAGGATGTGGCAAATCAGATGTAGAAGGGACTAGCTCTGAATAGTTTGGACACAAGTCACTGCACTTGGCCCTGGAGAACAAGGATCCCTCCCTTGCAGTGTGTAGCTACTGCTATCTTAATATCATCTGGGCTGGGCTGATAGAAATCACCCTAAGTCCAATTTAATGCATTATGTAAAGTTAAAAAAAGACAGAAACATTCATTGTGTTTAACTTAGGACACAACAATGCTTGAGTTTTATATAGAAAGAAGTATGCATCATAAAAGTTAATTTATATATATTTATTTATGTAAAGCCAGTATCTCACACAAGCCATCACAAAAGCTGAGGTAGTTTTCATTCAAGCAATTTACATGGACACTGTGGGAGAGTACGTGGTTTACTAGATTATATTTCCTTAAAGAAATTCAAATATTCAGAATAAATCCATCTCAAGTGGGAGATGATTAAGTTCAGTGCTGAATTCGGTCTATAAGGTGGCATTTCTGAAAATCCTACAGGTCTCCCAAGAACATTGAAGTGTCCATAGCAGAAAACAATGGATGACTCATTTAGACCGACATCCTGTAGGCTGCAGTGAATGATTAGGGAAAGATGATGAACAAGGCAAGGATAAGTGACCTTTTCTCTGGTCTTGCTTTCCTGTTGCAGGCATCAACTGTCTGGGGCTTCCAGAATTGGAAGTTTCATCCAGACTCTGTCTTAAGTAACTGCAGAAGGAACTTTGTTTTCTGAACATTTTTGGCACTTTATGAGATTTATCAACTTCCTGTGAAAATAAAATTCACTTTTTAATTACACACTGCATGAAAAAGATACTTCTTTTTGATCTCTATAAAGTTACTGTCTCTTCATCTGCTGAGGTGCTCTTTAGATCTTGAGTTATGAAAAATTGCAAATAAACTTCCCTATTCACTGATTCAACATTTTTTTTTTTATTTTAGCATATTCTTTGTGTATGTGTGTTTGACTGTTTGTCCTAGATCAGCTTTTCTGGATACCCATTAATTTACAATTGCTGTAGTTTACATTTTCCCCACTCTCTTTAAGAGGGGCAATTATAAAACTTAAATTTCAAAATCTGAGGGAGATATCCTACAAAATGTATCAACAGGAGCTGAACTTCGATCTGGTCTGAACTACCTCTCTCAAGAGAGGTACTTGCTATCTTGAGACAGGATAGCATAACAATCAGAGAAACTCAGAGGATCAGTTTCCCATCACTTTTCTGACCCTGAAGCGTTTGGGCACTGGTTCTATTTTCAGCTCACCACAAACACTCTCCAGGCTGCAGTTCTCTTTTCAAGCCTTTCTTCTGAGACTCAGTAATGCAACTGTGCTGGAGTTTGCAGGTCCCACAGATTTCGCAGTTTCAGAATTTTTCCCAGAGTCTTATGCGTATCTTGAAGTGCAGTTTACCTCTTCAAGAACTTGTGGCTGCTAAAGATAAATGTTTTACAGAAATGAACTTTTAAAAATAAAAGTAGTTATCTATACTTCCTCCATCATGAATGGAAAGAAATGATGGTCGGGTTTCTTGTGAACCCATGTCCATCATCGCTAATGAGCACTTTTAGCAGACAGATCAAAGACTTCCATGAGGCAGGGATGGAGAATACATTCTCTCAAATCTCTAGAAAAGAACCCTTTTGATAAGTTTTGTCGTGGCTGCTCAAGGCAAGGAGAAACATATGCTGTCAATATTGCTTGTGAAGAGTAACATAACTGACAGCATGACTACTGCAGGTAGCATTAGACATAAGACTATTCACAAGGTGGAAGAGAGCACAGTAGCTTGAAAGGATATAATAGAATCCTTAATAAATATGCGTTTGAAACACTAAAGGTGTTTGTTCTATAAATTGTGTGCCTTCTGGTTTCTGTGAAGCATCTTGTCCTCATGATCCTCTTACGATCCTCTTACTCCTTATCACCCTGGATTCAAAAATATTGTTCTTGAACTTCCAGCATAGGGTATCCCCTAACATATTACTTCAAGCATTTTGAATTAGCACCCTTCCCCTCCATTTATAGGCACAGACTAGTTAACAATGTGGTGGGATCCAAAGGGCATCACACATATTCTATCGAAGACCTGGGGCTGAGCGATTTGTGTCCCATGAGACCAGTCTACTCTGGAACGAGATAGCTAGCTATGAAAAATATGAATATGAGCTAACCTGTGCCTTAGGGTGCAGGACTGGCCTCAATCCTATTTTATTAGCAGTATAGGAATAAGCTGCATGAACTGGGTTAGGGAAATATAGACAAGTGAATTTAGAGAGGAACGAGTTTTCTGTAATATTAGATGGTAATAGCCTCAAATGGAATCCTTTAGCCACTGTATGATGCTATGTGCTACCATGTCATGAATGATTATTTATTTTTAAGGTGATTTTTAAGGCATTAGAATGGAAAAAAACCCAAAACAACAAAAACAAAGCACAAAAAACCCCCCACAAAATGCCTAAACATTTTCTTTGACATCTGTGTGTTTATATACTCTTTGTACAGGCTTAAACTGCTGGTGATAACAGAGGTTCAAAACCTAAATTATACAAAGAGCAGGGTACTATGAAAAGCATAACAACTGCAAAAAAAATGATCCCGAAGGATTAATTTAAATGATGATGTATTTGTGTTGCATAAGCAAATATAGTAGTCAAATATTTATGAACAGAGTAAATAAGCCCATTGAGAATCTTTGTTTAAAAAAAAAAAAAATGTGTCAAGAAACTTTCCGTGTAGCACTCTGATTTTATAAATCTGTGAATCTACTGACATTGTGGATCAGAGCAGAAGTATGTTCACATGATGTTCTATTCTGACATGTCCAGTGCCAAATATTTCAGTGGAAATAGCAATAGTTCCCTCGAGTGAAAAGTTATGGAATAAGCTGCTCATTAAAGAGCTTTCCTCTTGCTTGTTATAATTTGAAAATAGCAGCATGTTCCAAGGTATGAGGATATCATAGGCCAATCAGTGTTGAGGCTGGAAAGCATTATTGTAAAACATCTAGTTTGACCTTCTGCATATTGCAGAGACTTTTTCTCTAATTTTTCTGTCAAGTCAATGAGTAGCATAACCAAATCACCAGGTTTTTGTATTTTTAATCCCAGTTAGTAGGAAGGAAAAACGTTTTTTATATAAAATGAGTTAAACTCTTTTGTTGGAGTTGACTATAGTTTCTTCTTATTATTTTTGTTTTTAAGGAACATTGATTGGTATGGTTGAATAATCCTGTTATTATTATTTTAAATTATAATTTCAATGTTGTTTGCTTAATGTTCACTGATTGTTCCCACTCAATGCACATTATGAACAAAAATTTTCAAAAGTGACTGATTGTTTTGCAAGACAAGAAGGTATTTATTTACGGAAATCTGTGTCATTTACATTTCTGCACAGAAAATTTCCAGAAGCTATTCCATCTTCCCAAAATTATTTTAAAAGGCGATATTCCTGCAGTCTGCAATGCCATCTGTCAGAAAGGAATATCCTTCCTGAAATAAGGTGAAAACATCCTATATGGCTCTAAGGCTTGTGTCAGAAGTCTGAAAGGAAAGACCAAAAGCCACTCTGTTTCTGATAAAGCCAATGCTGAAAAACTGTTCTTCATTTGCAGACAGGATATGCTCTCAAAGCTTTATACAAAATGAAAATGCACCTTGTGTTGTTGAGTAATAAATTTATTTTGTTCACAGACTATTTGTTTCTGTAGTACACTGTTAAATGAAGTAAGTGTTCCATTCATTCCATGTGGCGTGTTAGGGCCCATAGTGTTCCGTATGAAGGATGTATTTGCATCAGGATCAAATATTAGCCAGCTCAAACCTCTAACCTGCGTATTTAACCCCATTCTAGATCTAGTACTAGCCTGGAAGTGATTTAATACACAAAAAAGGGCCTAAAGAAAGGAAGAAGTGGACACTATTTCATAGCAGCTGCTTCCTTTTATGGCCAAAAAAAACCCTACAAGAGAATGGAAGAAGAAGAAGAAAAAAATAGATAAAACATCTGAAAGTTTGATAAAAAGTTGCTGAAGGTTCTTCACAGTTTTTGTCTACAGAAGAAAGAAATTTGATGTAGTGAGTAAGGCAGACAGCAGTTGTCAAATTCCTATGCACCTGAACCCCTTCTTTGGGTGCTACATGGGAATGTAATTGCATGACTAAAGAGGATCTTCTACATAATTAATATGAGTAACACATATGTTACTTTCTCCTCCTCCTTTTTTTTTTTAAAGAAATAGCTTATTCTCTGGGGAAAAAAAAGTTGTCATTCTTGAGTATCTTTTTCACCATAATGTTAGGACATCTTTTGGAGGGTTTATTAAAGTTTCAAAAAATAGTATGCAGATCAGCCTAAATATATTACTTTGCCTTACCACCATATTCCTGTTAAAATGGATCAAATCATTACATTCTTTCATCATCATGTGGCTGTGAGGTTTCAGGATGCCAAAACCAGTAAACACTTATGGAATCTACAATAATTGAGAGCAACAATAAATTACATTTTAAGTGCTCATCAAGGTGAGAACAAGGCACTTCATGACTCTTCGTACATCCTTGTTAGGAATATTGCCAAGCTGGAAGAATGCACGGGTTCACGTAGAAGTTGCTGTGAGTGCATTTGTGCTGGAGAAACCCAGTGATTTTTTTAGAGATACGTCACCTAGATTTAAAAACAAAACAAAACAAAAAAAGCAAAAGTAGATTGCCTTAGATGGAGATTTTTGTTGAAACCTCTAATATATAATGCAGTGGTATTCCAGTTTGATAATTTAAAAGGTAGTGTGGATACCTGCTTAATTTCCTTTAGAGTTCAGACAGGATGAAGTGCTACATTTAGCTGCAGTTTCCTACAAGAAGAATTCCCTCTGTAAGGCACAGCATCAATGTCTTAACATTGAATATTGCAAATAAAGCAGCTGTTGCTTAATTTGTCAACATATGCATATGCTATAGAGCTGGTAGAAACAACATCATAGAACAACTGTCTGCTTTAGAAGTTTCACTTTCTTCACAGTTCTGTGCTTATGCAATGCAATTCAAGGAGCTGAAAAAGTTCGCCTTTGGCTCTAACAGGCCAGGTTAGTAAAATGTAATTTTTGGAGAATGCTCTAGCTGGAACACCATTGCTTGGTCTTGAAAAATTCAGTTATCATTCCATTTATGAAACCTACTTGATCTCCTCTTTCCATAATAAAGATATCAGCTTAATCAGACACTAAATTATTTGTGTGTTGTTCCTTTGTGTTAGGTTTTCTGGTATTCCACCATGCCTGGAACCAGATAATTTTGGCCAGCAAAGTCCCAAGGGATCAAAGGTGCATCTTACCTGTATATTTGTAGTAACCAAGATAGGAAGCACTTGATCACTCGTACTTGATCACTCATGCCAGGAGATGACAGGAGACCCAAGACCTGGCAGGGCCTCAGCTCTGCTTTCCCACCCTCGCCCCTTCACATACTTCCCATGGGTTTGGCCAAATCCAGTGCTTCAGGCAGCACTGCCCACAGCAGCTTGTCTTTCTCAAGGGCCCTCTGGGCACATGGGGCTTCAGGTCAGTCTGGCAGCGAGAGGGACCGAAGACACGCTTCATCCTCCTTGCAGATCCTAGAGGCCAGGAAGAGCCTTTTTTCTTTTTTTTTTTTTTGGTCTTCTTATAGTTCTTTTCTCTATGTGTTCTGCTGTAGGTGGCTCCAAAGCAGTACCCCTGAGTGGGACTAGGAAGCAGATGGTAATAATTATTGAAAGACATTATACAGGAAGCATCCAGAGAAAGCACATGCAGTAGAATAAGATGATTGGTAAAAAAAATGCGTATGGAACTCTGCTACACTGAGTGCAAATTGCATTTCTAAGATGCTCAGGTCCTTGTTGAGTGTGGTCATATATTATCAGGTGACTTAGATAAACCTTGAGAAAGCATAATAGACACAGAGATCCACTTTGAGATATTCTGAGTGGAAATTGCTTCCCCTTTTATTCTCTCAGCAAAGAAGACAAAYGGCTTTAGAAAAATTTTTGAAAGGTTTTGTCCTATAAAGATAAAAATCCAAGGCCTCCCACATATCTTGTTTCTTTCTCTTTGCAGCTGACATGGTTTGGTAAATTATTAAGTTGGCTGAATTCTGGAGCTATTGAAATGAAATATCAGGCAGAAATATTACCACAACATGTTTTTGGGAAAGGAAATCTGGTATTGTCTTTCCCTGGAACTTCCTATCATTCTTCCTATTGTCTTAGAAAACTGATGGACATCATGCTGTGAGAAAAAACTGACAGAGAAAAAGGAAACTATGAGACAATGGTACAGCACATCTGAGAGAGTTCTGGATACATATGCGTATTTAATTAAATCCACAGGTTTCTAGACGTCATCTGCATTCAGTGAGACCTATTAGTAGAAACCAGAGTATATGCTCAGAGTTCTGACTTAGCAAAGGCACCTTTGATGTCCTGAAAAATACAGCTAAGTTAGAAAAAATTAAATTCAGACATAATATGCATATACTTGGTCTGATGAATAAATCCTTGAAAGCTATGACTGAATGTAAAACAGAAATAGTTTGTTTAGTCATTTCAGGTTTAGAATAAATCTTTTTCTAATTTTTGTCTGAGTTTGATTTTGGTGAGGAATTGGAAAGATCAGGAAGTTTCTGCTATCAGCTGTTCTCTCTGTTTCCTTGTTGACAATGAGACTTAAATGCTGTTGTGCCCAGTTGTGGCAGTTTGACCTGGCTGGATGTGAGGTGCCCGGCAAAGCCACTGTACCACTCCTCTCCTCAACTGCATGGGGAGCGAGAACAGTGAAAGGCTCCCGGCTTGAGGTAAGGACAGGGAGAGATCACTCATCAATTACTATCAGGGTCAAAACAGACCCAACTCCGAGAAATTAATTGAATTTATTACCAGTCAGAATCAGAGTAGGATGAAGAAAAGAAAACAGGGCTTAGAAGCGCCTTTCCAGGCTTAACTTTATTCCTGATTCTCTACCTCCTTCCCCTCAGTGGCACAGGGAGATGGGCAATGGGGGTTGCAATCAGTTCATCACATGTTGTTTCTGCTGCTGCTTTGTCCTCAAGGAGAAGAGTCCTTCCTCCTGCTCCAGTGTGGGGTCCCTTTCGTGGGAGATAGTCCTCCACAAACTTGAGTCCTTCATGTGGGCTGCAGCTCACCCTCCATTAGAACTTCTCCAATTTCTTTTCATCTCTCTTAAACAGAGTAGTCCTAAACTGGATGTAGTATTTTACATGCAAGCTCACCGGTGCTAAGTAGAAAGGAAGAATAACTTCCCTTGATCTTGTGTCCAGGGTTTCTTATTAGTATATACACTATATAACAGTTGCACCTCAGTTTTTTTGTCTTACTCATAAAGAAGGAGCACTGTTGAATTGTCTCCAACCTTGTGTATGCCATAACCCTGAAGCTCTTTTCAGCAGGGCTTTAACTCAACTAGTCCCTTCCTAACCTCTGTTAATGTATGGTATCATTTCTCCATTGCTCCAGAACATTTCACTTGTTCTTATGGAACCTCATGAGCTTTCTTTTGCTGTAGTGCTAAAGTTTATTGCAATCTCTTTGGGTGGAGTTATGACTTTTGTCATGGCCACAGTTACTCTTTCCAGTTTCTTTCATCTGCAGGTGTTCTAAATGCAGTTTGTGCTGTTATCAAGGTCATTGAAAGTGTTGAACATTACAGGTCCAAGCATGGAATTCTACAGTATTAAAGTTCTCTCTGATCTCCAGAAAGACATTCAACCACTGATCATTGCTGTAAGTCCAGTTAGCATTCAACCCTCAAAACTAACTCACCTGACTGTTTTGTCAGTACATCATACATCCCCAGCTGTGGAGAATAAGAAAAAAACTCACTAAAGTCAAGGAAAATTTCATACACCATTTTCTCGTGTGATATACCCAGTCATTAAAATGCACATTGATGACAAATTTTTATGCACACTTTACTCTTGAAAAGTCCATGTTGAGTATTCCTGATCACTCTTCTTGTCCTTCACTTACTTGAATGCGGATGTGGATGTGGATTCCAAGAACATGTGTTTCTTGATCTTCCCGGGGACTRAGACCAGCCAACAGTTTCTTTGAGTCTGTGATTAACTCACGAGCTGTCTTTAGGCTCTCTTAAAAAATCACCTAGCTCTCTTTGACATCCTTCTCCTTCATGGCAGCTACCCAAAGAGTTCCCAAGCAACATCCTGAATTAGAAGAAATATGCAGTTGTAAAGTTTAGTATCCAAAATTTGCTGCTTGCCTTTCCATTTCACCTCCAGGTCCTTGACTTAATCATTTTGGAGACACTGCAATTCAAGCCACATCTAAGACTGCCAGCAGGTCTTCCCTATTTATGGGTAGAGCACTATCCCTGGTCACCCCCGCCAACACTTGCATTAGGAGATATGGTAGAAGTACAATTACACTGTTCTGGAGAGCTTTAACTTTTTCCTGAGGATATGAAATCTTTCCCTGGCTAATATAATTACATTGCATGTAATAAGAATGCATGGTTAATGAGAGACAAAATTTTACATGGATATAAACTACTGTTATTTTCTGTTACCAGAGTTCCAAGAGATATATTTCATGCCCAAATACAAGGAAATTTTTTTGCCTACCAATTACATCTCACACAGGGCAGTGTGTGCATTACAGCTTTTTTATGTGTTTGCTTTCTAATATTCTGTAAATAATTTTCATTCACATAGTAACTGCATAAATATTAGTTATAATGGAACTACCTGCATKAACAAAAACAGTAATCTTCCTGAAGAGCTTCAACTTATTCCTGAAGATATAAAATCTTTCTTTGGCTAATATAATAATTCAAAATGAAATCTGGTCCAAAAATCCACACACGTAAATACAGTTTATATCTACAAAAACTGCCCTTGAGCCACTAATAATCAATGACATGGTTTTTTTTCTTCCAATCCGAAAAAAAACCAGCTCAAGGCAAGACAGGCTCTCCATTCTTCCCAAAACCGGGATGGCAGTAGAAATCTGGCTTTGGATGAGCCCGCTTGGAGCAGCAGTTATTGTTTCTTTTTCCTCTGGCAGCCACGTAATTGATGTTCAGGGCTATAGAATACCACAGTTGACAGAACATTTGGAAAGAGTCCGTATAAACTTAAAGCATAATTTTCGATTTATCTTGGTATAAAAAGGGGAGAATGAGTGCTCCTGCCATAAGCTCTGAAAAGGCAGGGAACTCACCAGGTGAAATAGTTGTGAATAATATTGATTAGTTTAATGTTGACRTAGAAGAAAAGGACAGTATCACCTGGTAAACAGTCTAGTTTACTTAGTAGAGCTCTCTGTTTTCCTTGGAGATGTCCCAAGAGTTAGCTAGGGTGAGCTCCACTTAGTTGATTGGATCTGGCACAACTACATCATGTAGTAAAATAGTCTTTATGTACATTGAAAATTCAGGCTCTAGCTAAGCTGTAAATCTCTCATGGTCATATATAGTTTACCAAATCTCAATGTTTGCCATCAAAGACATTATAGTGCCTTAAGTAAGCAATCTTCTATTTTATCTGCCTTGAGAATGGCAGGAAAATTATAAGAATATAATGTATGAGAAAAATAACTTGGATTAGTAATGTGGACAGAAAAAATTAGTTCTGTTATGCAGAAGTGCTGATTATAATCCAGCCTTTCTATTTGGTTAAGATAAGGGCATTTTAAATACTTATGTAGATTTTTAAAATATTTCTTCAATCTGCAAATATAAGCAAAAAGACATTCACAGGGAAATAAATAATGTCTAGATGCTGTTTCAATATTTGTAATTTAATGGACGCTCCAAAATGTGATTACAGATACACATGAGAATGAAAAACTTTTAATTAGCTAACCATGTAGTAATATAGAATTTGTCCTTTGTTATAAGTGAATATATCTATGAAAAAGGTTTGGCTCAGAATGTAGTTTAGCTGAATCTGTGCAGCTCAGTTTTAAACCTTTTATTTTCATGTGCTTCTTCTCCTCATGTGCATGTGTGTTGATGGATTTTAAATTTTAATTTCTGCATTCCATTATAAGATAGGCACCTTTTTCATGATGCCGGTTTCCTTCCTTACTCAGAAAGCCAGAAGACAGCATATTCCCTAATATTATTTAAAACAACTTAAAAACCTTGGCTCCTGTAGGGTTTTTACTGTCACACTCATTCATGTTCTACTGTGAGTGTCAGGTGCTAGTTTTGGTATGCAGCTTGAGAAAGAAATCAAGCATAATCAAATGGCTTTTATACAGATTTTTGGGTGCAACACAATTATAAATGATCTTGAATATTATACCCAGAGAGGTCAATTAATTATCTTAAATCAAGACTAGTAGTTACAGTGATATACTACCTATTTATCTAAAATTCTATTAAAACAATATTCTTSCTGCCAGAAAATTTGACTTTGAAAAGTCCATATTTTAAGCAACTATCTGAATCATATAACAAGACTCAATTATACCAGGTGGTATTGACTGATATATTTGGTAATGTAATATAGATGCCAACCCTGACAAAATTTGTTAGTTTGAAAATAGGGCAAAATGCCATTTTATTGCAAAGCTAATGAAAAATATTGCTTACAGAATGATGAGACCCATCAAATAGATTTATAGTATACGACGTTTGTAAGATCTCAAATATTTCAAAGAGCTTGGAAGGCCTATGCAAGGGCAATATGACTATTGTCTACACAGTATAATGAACCAAAGAAAAGGAAGCTCTGACATTCAGACTTGCATGGTAGGGGCTAGAAACTTCCTGAATAGTAAAACTCTTAAAGAGAGCAGGCTGTTTCTTGAGCTTATGCAGGCGCTGTCATAGCTGGACCACCACCTGGATGTTTTGCAAGCTCCACAATTCAAAGAGATACTGCTTGGGGGGATTAAAGACTGTGAGTCAGATTCAGTGAACCCAAATCCCAGCAGAAGTTTGGCAGAGGAATGAGTCAGTTCCTGGGATGCCAGCATTAATGGCTGAGGTCCAGACACTAATCTCAGATGCATGGCACGTGTCGCCTCCTATCTCGATTAAGCCACGTCTGAGGATTGCACACACAACGCATAACAGCAGATTTTCTAAGGCATATGCTGCTTCCAGTGCCATACGTTTTAGTTTAAAATCTGGTCCATAAGGTATGAGTATTTTGTGGGGGTTTTTTTCCTTCAGTTGTTTGATGAAGAAATAAAAACAAAAGAAAAGGAAAGCAAAAATTTATTAACAGCACTCACCCTGTTTTACCCCTCTGGCTTCTTCATCTTCTATTCCTCTCCTTCAAAAGGATTCAATCAGTACCACACTAAAGATGCAAAGAAATTAAAGTAATAATAGAAGCAGCACAGGAAGATTATTTTCCTTCATTTGTTCTTCAGTATATGTGAGACATGACAGGATTCGATAAACTCACAAGTATTTACTCTTTAAGCTAATTCTGCAGTGTTGTAAAACATGCAAACTGCAGGCTAGAGAGAAATAAGAGAGTCAGCATAGCAAAACTCGATTAGAAAGTTTGATTTGATTATCTGTTCCTTATTTGCATCACACTGCTGTTTCACTCCGAGCTACCTGACTGGAATATTTTCACTGCAATCTGAGTGTGGAAACCAAAGCTATCAGCAGAATAACAGGCTGCAGGAAGCATAGCGTTTTATGCTGGAACATTCCAGCACACTAATTGCTGCTTTGAAAATCATGCTCCAAACATTTTCTTGCTTCATTTCATCTCTTGGTTTCAATGGAAAATGTCCAGAAACAATGCAGTTGAGCTTGAAGATGAGAAATGGGAGACTGAGTGGCTGAGAGGTACCGTATGAGTGGATTGATGCAGTGCCTTAATGCACTGGCCTTGAACTGTACGAACTTCATGGTGAATTCAGCCAGATTAAGGGGAGTGAGAATCAATCAGTTTCAGATGGCTCTAAAAGTTGCAATAAAAGGGAAGATGGTTGTCTATTCATTGTCTAAGACCTACACAGAAGACCCTCTTGTGTAATAATAATTAAAAAGACTCAACTAGAGAGGTTAGCTTGAAAAACAAGGAAGAAAACCACCTGACCCTTCTGTTCGTAGAAGAAACCCCATTAGCTAAATGATTGATTTTGTGCTTAACTTTTTTCTTCTTTGGTTTTTTTTTTCCTTTTTTCTCAGCATGTATTTTTCAGCCTCATTCTCTGAATTACATGAAACATCACAAAGTATTATCAATGGCGTACTTAGCCCAAACTGTGAGGGCTAAGTGTGAGACTCATTAAAAAAACTCCTGTCATATCAAATTTTACTTTTGGATAAGCTATTTTTAACCTTTCACATTATAGCATGACAGGCACAGAAAACAAGATACTTTTGGTTACTTTTAAATAAAAGAGTCCGTATAGGTTATGTGTCAATTTTTAAAACCATATCCCTGTTTCAGTCATGTATAACCACCAAGAAAGAAATAAACAATTGAAAGGAAAATGACACCACTCTGCTTCTGAGGTGATGAAACAAAGAATGCTCTTTACTGTCGCTGTCCCTGACTTTGAATAAGCCTCTTTCTTGCACACCAGAATCATATATAATGTAGATGAGATTGGTAGGGCCAGAAATCTTAATTTATTTATTGTATAAGTACAATGCCAGCCACCTCCTGTTTTCATTATACCAATCTAATGCCAGCCATTTCCTGTTTTCATTAGACCATTGTAATGCTAGACTCCTACTGTTCTCATTAGTGCAGGACTGTGTAATGGCAACCACCTCATGTTTTCATTATAACAAAACTGTATGGTGCCAGCTGCCACTTATTTTACTTTACAGAATAGCATTTGAATAGTGCATACTTTTTTCAAGAGAATATATACAGAGGTGTCAAGGAGCCTAGAAGTCTAAGGCCCCTAAGAAAGTGGTGGGAAACACCTTTCCTGGCTATTTTGTTGCTGGAAGAATGGCAGAGCTTATACAGAGAAGATATTAAAGGCTGGGGTTAAACTGTTGTGGAACATGGTTAAATTCTAGGAACTGCCTTTCTGATTTATAACCTATCTGATCTTCCTGAAGAAGATAGAAAGGTGGTTGCAATAGCTCAAGGTCTGTATTAGAATTATAGGGAAATTCGAGTTAAATTCCTGGCTCCAGTACACATTGCCTGAGCAGACCATAAGCTATAAATTCTGTCATGTTACTCCAGTTGTGACTGGTCTGAAGATAATAAGATTTTCTCTGTCCGAAATTTTGTTTTGTTTTGCTTTGCTTCTGTAATACTTTTGTAATACAAAACATTTCACTTCTTATCAGTAGTCCTTAAAAAGAAGCTGTGACTCCTTCTCTAGGGTCTTCAAATGCTATTGTAATGATATTAAATACTAGTAAGGACTGCCTGACGACACAAAACTCTTCCATTGAGGCATCTCAAAAAATACAGTTTGAAAGCTGAAAGGCTTCTGTTACTTAGGTACATTTAAGTTGTTGTTACATTGCAAAAGATTATGGCTATATTTACTTTTTGTAGTAGGTATCAGAATAAAATATCCTCTAATTTTAAGAGAAATAAAAGTATAGGATGCTGTAAAAATATTTTTTCCAAAAAGGTTTTCTAGTTTTTTATTAAAAGTTTTCATTTAGATGCTCAGGTTTGTGCTCATATYGAATATTATATAGATCTCACTCTCCCTTCCTCCCCCCCCCCAAATATCCTGTCATTGCTCTGTAAAGGCTGTGTAACTTCTGTGTGGATACCCTGTAATATCACTGCAAAAAAAATACCTGATTTATGGAAGGGGACTGCAGCCTCGGTTCTGTAATGAGTGAATGAGCTGCATATTAGTCATGTGGCAGAGCTACCACATCTACTGGTACACACACATCTGCTGCCTCTATTCTGAAGCCGTGGGAGCTTCAAGTGCTTGCTATCAGGACCAGAAAAAGCACTACAGTGAAGGTCCTTACTCTGTACCTGACTAAAATTATCAGTTCTGCACAGTGACTTTGGTTTTAATTATTTGTGTGATGCCAGCTTGTCATGTTTTATCGGTTGTATGTTTTAATGATTTATAGCTTCACTGTAGCTCGGAAGATGAGAAGAAAAGCTCACGTGGACATGAGTGGACACGTACTATGAAAATAAAATTTTACTGTTATTGTAAATACTGGTGGGTTGACCTTGGCTGGACTCCAGGTGCCCACCGAGCTGCTCTAGCAGTCCCCTCCTCAGGAGGACAGGAGAGGGAGAAAATAAGATGGAAAAAAACCTCACGGGAAAAGATAAGGGCAGTTTAATACACGAAAAGCAAGACCATGTGCAGAGGCAAAGGAAAACAAAAGATTTATTTTCTACTTCCCATCAGCAGGTGATGTCCAGTCCCTTTCTGGGAAGTAGGACTTCAGTACATGTAGCAGTTGCTCCAGAAGACAAACATCATAAATAATGAATCCCTCCCTGCCTCCTCCTTTCTCTTAGCCTTTATATCTGAAAAGATATCATATAGACTACCCATTTGGTCAGCTGTCCTGGCTATGTCCTGTGCCAAGGTCCTTCCCGTCCCTGGTGTACTATGGGTGGTGGAGTGAGGGTGGAATGTTGAGGAGACAGCACTGATGCTGTGCCAGCCCTGCTCAGCAGTAGCGAAACACTGGTGTGTTACCAACACCTTTCCAGCTACCAATGCAGAGCACAGCACTGGGGGCTGCTGGGGGGAAAATGAACTCCATCTCAGCCAGACCAAATGCACTGGGACTTACACTGATTTGTCTGAGAGAAAACAGCTCTTCCAAGGTGTTTTTGTTCTATGTTTCCAGTCTTGATGGAAAAGTTGTGGTTTCAAGAAAAGAAGAATGTTCTTTGTCATTCTCAGATTGCTGTGTTATTAACATCACTGAATAGAGTAATTGACAGATGTGTGTAAGTTTTGCTAAAATCATTAAAAGCTCTGGAAATCATAACCTGTCAGTGTTCCCTGGGAAACAAAGACCTTTCCATGTGTTAGGGGGTCTCTGTAAAGTAATGTAATGAGTCACCTTTAAAATGACAGCTGTCACCCATAGGATTTGAACCTCAAAGGAAGTGCAAAAATATGATGAAATACATATAAATGTATATCAAAAATATCCTTCGTTTGTTATTATTTTGATCACCTCACTCTGGGCAGGGTGTGATAATTTGTAATTTGTCTATGGTCTCCAGTGTCTGGATTAGGTCCAAGTCAATAGGAAGACAGTTATGTTTAGTAATGTTATAATTTGATAAAGCACTATATGCCCTGCATATGTCTTTGCACATTTTCTGTCACTGTCTTCACAATGAATAAAATTTTACAAGGATAGTGGCATGTGATAGCAGAACATTTGAAAATTACTTCTGAGTTGTGGAAACCCAATAAAATGGAAACTGAGTGAGGGAACTGAAGGATGTGAGGGGGGTTGGTACACTTCTAGTTCACTTGCAAAGATGGTACACTGTACAGCTTCCCCTTCTAAATTTAAGTAGTTTTAGTAAAGGCAAGTGATTTGTCATTTCTTTGCTTGTACAATTTTTTCCTGTTTCTGGTACATTTTCTGAACTAAGGCAGGTGGAGTCATAACATTTTCTGTGAAATAAAATGCAAATTCCGTTATGCTAATGGACCACTAAGAACTGAATTAGATTAAGCAGTGGTGGTAAATCAGCAATTATACTGCCTTTTTTTTTTTTTAAATAGAGAGATTCCAGCAGAAATAAAAATCAGTGCTAGTCACCACTAGAGGAGAAAGCCTAGGGCTGCTGATGTGCTTTACTGAATTTAGTATACATTTTACCACCACTCAGATGCAGTCTTTAAAACTAAGGATGCTGAGCAAAGTGCTTTGAGTCAGCTGGTAACACAGTATATTAATTACAGCTCATAATAACTTCCGTTTTTACATAATTGTTGCATGGTTGTACACGTTATGCCAAATAAAATCCTCAGTCTTGACTGGTGATTGTGATTAATATTTATGCTGCTGTTAAAAAAGAGCATGCTTTTAGCTTCACTGATGGTGAAGATTTTCTGGATTATTTATAAAATGCAACAAAAATAATAACTAAAGAAATTCCCAAAGTGAGCAAACAGGTGCTTCTTCAAATACAGTTCTGATTTTTATCTGGCTGCAAGAAAGCATTCTGTGCTAGCAAACACAGGCATTGAACCAGGATTGGTCTTTCTCCAGACCACCCTTCAAGGCTTGGAAGTGTCAACTAGCATTTGCTAGTGTGCCTTATAAACACTCAGGATGAAGGAAATAAAGTGAATGAGGAGAGCTGGCATCCACTTACAATAAGCTATGGGATTCAAGATTTGGCAGCTGCACCTGGTGGCTCCTTGCAGTTGAGTGTTGTCATTGCCCATAGAAGCTTGAAATTTTTCCAGGCAGGAGGTGATGTGAACATCACCTTAGACTACAGGAATTACTGRTTATCATCAGAGCTGTCTCAGGTTTACATTCTTGATCCCACAGTAAGCTTGGCAAATCTCCATGAAAGCTTTTTGAACAAGAGGGCTTGATTCAGGCATCCTTCAATTGTTTGTACTTCTCCTACTGTTGCAGTAATATGATGGGCCCCTGACATTTCACCTCTGCTAAAGGGATAAGATGTAATAGGAACTGGAAGTCTGCCTAAAGGACAGTGTTCCTTTTCCTTCTCTATCTTGATTTCTACCTCCAGCCACATTAACACTGCAGCTGCAGTGGTTTTACGATTTAGCAGTGCACAGAAGGTTATTAGTAAGTGAAGTAGGAATCTTTTAAAAAAGATGATTCATTTGGAAATTAAAGGGCTGACTGTGCTTGCTGTCATTATACAGGCTTTACCTGGATTTCTAAAACTTCCATTACCCTCTCCTATTTTAATCCACTGGAACAGGTGTATTTAGAAAGGAGTGGTGGTGGGTTTATAGTCATCAACAGTGTTACTCAACTGAGTTGTGGAGGGAAAAGTGTCCACAGGCAAGGCTATATTTACTATTTTTCCTGGGGATTTTTCTTTTTTTTGGGGGGGGAGGGTGGTTCTGGATATTACTTYTCAAAACCTGTTACTTTTTCAAACAGTAGGTGTTTTTTTCCTTGTGAAGGCTTGCTGTGTCTTACTTTGGCATGTACAAAAAGACGTACTAACAAAATCCACCTTCTGTTTGTATTGGATCCCTAAATGAGTCACCTAAATAGACTCTGATAAGGCAGCATTGGAGTGCTGATTGGCAGTGAGCTGGTAGGTACCAAGGAGCTTGGTTCACTTACACTGACTCATGGAGGTGGTAAAAAATTATTATGGAAGCATAATTACCAACCTCTGGAGACTCTTCCAGAAGAAGACAGCACAAAAGAAAGCCAGAGTCTGAACAGGACCCTTCTTCTGGTGCTGTCCCCTAGTACTACAGCCCTTAAACTGAGGCAAAGCCTCAGTGCTTTTAAGAAGCTTATCTTGTGGTCAAAGATAAAGGCTTATTAACAGTTGCTAATCTTTGTTCTAAATCTCTTATAATACAATGGTACTGTAATGTTGTTAAAATAGTTTCACATGTATTCTTTTCTGCGGTATTTACTATATTCACTTGGTATTATACAAATCCTTATTAAATGAAATAGCAGTGCTTATATTAATTTTGTTCTCAATTTAAAATGAGGCACAAAGGAATGGAGAGTCATTGCCGTTGCCAATACATCCTTAAGCATAGAAACTCAAAGGGTATTCAGAGTAAATACAATTTCTTATCTGGTCTAAGACATTCCTTAAACATATACTCATAATGACATATCATGACTTTGAACTTCGTTATAGTTAGAGTATATTAGATGTATTAATTATCCAGAATACACATATCAGATTATTTTTTCTCATAATTTCAGTACAAAAMCCAAAAAGAAATAATTTTCACTTAAGTTGAAAGGGCTATGTGTTTAGTTATCAAGAAAACATTCTTATTTAGAGCTGACTAGTTTATTGTGATAATAGGATCTTCCACTGAACTCACATAGTGAAAGAAGAATTTGTTCATAAAAATATAAGTATTTTAATTGGAAAATAAAAATATTTTTTAAAATAGTTCAGCAGCTTTAATCAAATTTTAAAGAACTTTAAGAAATAAATGGAGGTCTTACCTACAAATATTACGATGAATATTTTTATTATATGGTAAGAAGTATGAAATATCTTTGAAGACAAATAAGAAAGCTACTCTAAATTCTCTACATGAGATGAATTTTCAGTGTAAAGAATTTTAAATGGACATATAAAAAGGAAAGAGTGGTGACTAATAAAAGGGACACTTGCAGAAATCATTACAGCATGCAGCATCATAATCTATGCCTGTTGTAAAAGGCTTAAAAATATATGCATGGAACATTTTTCTATAGACAGTAATAACAGAAATAGATAAATGTCATTTTCTGATGGTCAGACAGGCATAGCATTTTTATTTCAATGCTGATGCCAGCCTAGTGATCCCTTTTTATCACTCTCAAATCAAACCATCGAAACTACTTCTGTATGTGATTGCCCTTAAAAAGATGGAAAATGTGCAGGTATTACAAAATGTAATTGCAAATTTGTTAAGGAGTATCTCTTCTTGCAAACATTTCTGTACTGCAATAGCAATCAATTGATTTCCAGATGCAACTTCAGTGTTGCTTTTAGCTTGGAAAACGTTGAGSATTACTGGCTGACTGTTCCCCTAGTTCTCTGGCAGCAGTTCAGTAGGTGCACTATAATAAAATTTCCATAGAGTTAGTGTTCAAAGTATTAAATAAAATATGTTTTCAGAAATGGAATTTTAATTATTCCATTGCTCAGTAGGTCAAAATCTGAATCTGTTGTCCAATCATCTATGTTTCAAGATGCTCCTATACTATTAACTCTTATCAAGATAAAATTCAAAATGTTTACAGATATTTTGGAGTCTTGCCCAAATCAAAGGTATTATCTCTAGCCTAAAGAACCTCAAGGGGGGATCCATGTCAGAACACCATTTTTAAAAACTAACAAAGGGCCCAACATTTGACTAGTATATGTTTAGGAAAAAAAAACTTCTTAAAAATATTAAAAATAGTTTGTCTCCCAGACAGAGAAAAATGTTTCCCCAAAATTTGAACTAAATGTTTTTGTGAGCCAGGCATTATCAGGAACCATCAACAATAAATAAACCAAGATACTGTGCTCTTTTCCCTGAATCATAACATATGCATTATGGAATATACATCTCAGAAAAGTCTTAGATGGCTCATTAATTCCCTGATCCATTTCTTCATGCACTATCGAAACTAAGGTGACCTTTCACAAATCAAACTATGCATACAGCAGACAGTTGTCCTTTCTACTGGAGAAATTTCATTTTTAGGGAAACATTACTAACTGAAGAAATAAGCTTTCAGCTGCTTTCATGTCTTAAACTCAATAAAGGATAAGGATAGGGTATTTATCCCATGAGTGAACACCCTGAAGCAGTAATACGTGGTTGGCTTAAAGGAGATCTAAGAATCTCTGTTTGACAGACTGGCCACTTTCCAAATGAGAAATCAATGACTCTGTATTCTGGGTAAAGAAAAGCCAGGATGGTTTATGACTTGTTCTACATATACTGTGGATCCAGCCAAGCTCTGAATCACACACGGTTGAAGACAGTAAAAGTAACATCCCGTGTCCAGTGAGGTCATCAGCAGCATAAGGTACATTCTGTCAGGACTCTGTGCAGACAGTGGCTTGCTAGATTTTGGAAATCAGCCTGTAGAAAGACAAATATATGTAGCAGGAAAAAGGGAGAGATAACAATGTTGGGTTTCTGTGCCCAGGATGGGCAGCTAGCTAGAGGCAAGCTGGTTTTGTTTCTGGCAAGGAGACTTGCAGAAAAAATGCAACAGGTAAAAGGTAATTCTGTCTGGAGGAGTAGCACATATCTTTATAATACCTGTAGTATTCTGAACAAACTAAAATTCTATTTAGCTGTCAAAAGCAATGCCTATATATTTAATTACTGTTAAAAAAACCTCCAAATAACCAAAAAACCCCAAATAACTCCCCACTGAAAAAAAACCCAACTAAAAACCCCGGTGTACAGGCTTTACACTATTTGGTATGTCATTGCTACAATCATACAGGAGCAGACAGAGAGTGCCACACATTCTGAGGGATTGAGCATAATGCTCAAGTACATCAAAACCCAACCAAACAAAAGAGGTTAATGAAAGTGTTAAATTATAACAACAAACTCAAAAAAACAGACATAGGATTTAGTAATATTTTTCCCAGTTTGTCACGTTGTTTAGAGCTACATGAATAAAATTACTCACGCTCTTAAGAAAGACACATTAAAAAAAAAAACAAAACCCAATCCTTTGCATCCTTCAGGTTTTCTTTCTCCACTTGTGTAGTCAAGCAGTGTTTTGATCTCTCCTGTTGGGCTGACAGTCTTTGAGAACGTATACCCCCATTTATAATGTTTTTGGTGAATTCACACCAGTGTACTAAACTGAAATATCCTTTATCCGGCTCCATGTTTCTGTGAGCAAATAACAGCCTGTAGGGATTCAGTGCATCAGCTGCTTAAAAGATAAACCTACCCAGCTTGATGAAAACTCTTTGCCACTTTCCTGTTGAGAGAAAATGGTTACACATTTCTAATAAATGAAGCAGGAACTGTCATTTTTTTGGCAAACTGATAACTAGCTGTAACAGCCGCACTGCCACAAGTTGCTTTTCCAAAGTAATTACCATCAGGCTCCCTGTGGTATGCAGTGTTTAACACATTTCTTCTGTGTTAATGAACGCAAAAGCAGGCAACACCACTATTAGTAATCGCTTTTTATTCGTAGTCCTCATTTTCCAGATAGGTCACATTAAACACAGCCATTAAACAATAGCGGTTGAGAAAATCCATACAATGTATGCTGCTTTTGTTTGATTTTTTTGTGTCATTCACCAGTCATTGGTGCAACTTTGAGCCATATGGGGAGACAGGGGCTGATAAATGAGAATGCCAACCTGTATCACAATTGGGCCAGMGAAGTCAAAACCTTAATCAGATTTCATTCAATTACACCTCAAGTCAACAAATCTTGATAGCCAAAACTCCCATTTAAATTAATGCAATAATAAACACTGCCTGATGTCAAAAGAAAGTAATTGAACAATAATGAGCGGGTGTGTGTTATGCTAGGCTTCAGACTCCTCCTTGACCTCAGCAATTTCCCTTCCATTTGACAGTAAGCAGCATGAAAACTTGTTTGAATGATGTATCTTGCTCCACTATGAACAAAGTTTGACTTCTAGGGGTAACTTGGATTGGGAAACCTGTATTCTTAAGGGGCAAATCACAGTTCAGGAGAATTGCTTTCCTCATAAATATGCCAATTAAAAAAAAGAAAAAAAGGAAAAAAAAAGGTCTGATTCTGAGTTYTGATTTGATTGGCCAATTGTATAAGGAACTCCCAGTTGCTGGCTTTTGTTAATTAAAAAATGATACAGAATGCCTTATTCGCTATTCACAGTGTACAGTACAAATTTATTAGTTGCTTAACTTGCCTCCCTTAACTCCAACTTTCCTTTTATAATCTTGTGGCAGATATTTCCTTTCAGTCTTATAAAGCATGTATGTAAGAAATGAGAGAAATAACTCATAAACTTTATCTTTCATTGCTGCCTCTTTCTCCAGTGTTGATAGTAGAGATACCATGGAGAAAAAACACTTTAAATTCTTTTGTGTGCAGTACGTCCTTCACACACAATCATGTTAATTTTGACTGAACCAGCAAAAATCACATTGTATAAGCTCTGCTGGTTTATTGGTTCATTATGTRTCCATTCTAAATTGTGAAAAAATATTTTTGACCTGGGATATTCTTATTGGAAGCAGTATGCCAGAGTTCTACAAAACGAGGCAGTTGTAAGCCAAATTAAATAAAAGCAAGATTTCCTAAACTCTTCTATAAAGCTGTGAGTCATGAATTCTGAATTACCTCAGAGTGGTAAATAAATAATCACTACTAAATACAGATAATGTGTTAAACAGCTAAAGCTAGTAAATCACTAGTGACAGAGAGCCTTAAGGTAAATTCCTCTTACATTGGCACAGCCCTTTCTCAGAATGTTGTGGTTTTATGTCTTCAGAAACATACAATGAATTGTACAATTGGTTACTCAGTGTTAAAATCATTTATAAAATACACAAATCTCCATCACTTGACTGCATTTACATACTGGCGTAGAGTTTGCTGAATAATGGATCTCACTGGCAGAGCTAAAGACTTGGTGCACAGACACTGAAGTGATGGGCACCACGGAAATACGTATAAAAGACTGATCAAACAATAAGAAATCCTCTCCACTATGGAATTTCAAGCTATCAAGCTATCAAGCAAAACCAATCTCGGGTCTCCTGGCCAAAAAAAAAAAAATTATATAACACAGACAACACCACATTTTAGATACATAAATTGTCCAAAACATGGAGAGTAGCTTGATAAGACATGTACAAGATCCTTTTTTTGCATGTAATTGTAGACATTTTTTTAACAGGAGCTAAAAGCAAACTGTCAGAATGGTTGTGCCCCAAAGACAATTCATTGTAGGACTGACTAACTAAAATCACCATTTAAATGCAATCCCCAAACCAAAATAGGCTGTTGGGTCAGCTTTCTTTCTTGAACTGATGAAAACTATGGCTTGTRGTATTTCAGATTGCCAACCTCTTTTAGAAATGTTTTTATAGTACAGACTAAATTTAAGAAAMCAAATACATAATTTTTAAACAATGTGCCGTAGTGGTATTTCCAGCAGAGTATCTGAAGTACCTAAGGGACAAATCCTGAGCTAAACATTTTATTCTTCTGATTTTTCTTGTTCTGTGCAAGTTCATTTTGAATGTGTGTTGTTTTTTAAGTTTCATCTAAAAGTAGTTTTGATTTTTTCAAATGTAATAAAAACACTCTTAGGAAAGACTAATAAAAAGTAGAAACTATATCCCAAGTTATTCTAAGTTATTCTGCAAATATTATTCAGATCAAGTGAAAACCTAACTAAAAACACCCCCCAGAATAAGCAGTATTTATCTAGAACTGCAGTAAGCAATTGCACATTCTAAAGAGTCAGATAAAATACTGCTCATGCCACATTGGCACTGACATGTTTTTCAGCTCTATAAACTTATTACCAAAACTTTGCGAATGGTGGCATCTCTGAAGAAGTCAATCAAATATCCTACATTGAACAGGCTGGCTGCATGTTCAGGGAAAAAAACCCAAAGAGGTTCCAGATGTTGGTTTGAGTGTAATTTTTGTTATTAAACATGGGTTTGCAATAGAAGCTTCTACAAGGACTTGCACATAACCATGACTGATGGATGTGTTTGTAGGCTGTTCGGTTAGCTCCATCAGCTCACTCAAACACATTTTGAACAGATTATGTACTGCAGTACTTCGTAGACCATACATTAAACAAGAGACTTTGCTCTGAGGCGCTGCTTCCCATATTCCATGGGGAAAAGGAAGCAGAAAAAAACAAAACTCATAGAGTTCGACAGCTACCGAGGCAACACTTGCCATTTACAATATAAGCCCAAATATTTTTGCAACACAACTATATATTAATTTAATAAAATACACAATATAGCTCTTATACACTCAACAATTTGGCTCATATGCACTGAATCTGCAATAAATCAATAAAAATATGCCATTTGATGTAAACACACTGAATCTTCTTACATTTGCACATTTAAATGACCATGTGATTTTTGTGGATGTCTGACATTTTCACTTTCCTGAGCTATTTTAGTGTCCACAAATGAATAAAAAAGTGTTAATAATGTTAATTTCTTTTCTGTATTACCCTTAAGGTAACTCTTTTTCCCCCAAACTTTATTTTACTTCCTTTTCCTTTTTTTTTAAAACTTATCACTAACTATTTATAGCTTTGTTGGACACTAAAACGCTAAATAGATAATAAAATCTTTTTTTTCTTTTTTATCAAGTGAATTAGCTTATGTGTGTGCAGGACAAGATGGACTATATCATTTTACATTTAACCTTAATATGATATGTAGTGTTTCATTAATGATGAGGATATGTTTTCTTGAATAATGATTTGGAATGGTTCTGTTTGTTTTATTGTTCTTTTTTTCTTTTTCCTTTTTCATATTTGTGGCAGATAACTTTGTACATAAATGTTTACCACAAATGAATGTTAATGTTTGGCGTCGCTTGGACTACTACAAGAACTCTTTATAGGACTTTCAGTAGAAGCCTGTGGCGGCTGCTGGAAATTCACCACAGATCAGCATTATTCAACCCTGTTTTTCTTGGGGTTTATACGTAAACAGTAAAGTCAGCATCAGCTATTGAGGACAGTCTTAAAGTATCAGACGTATTTCCATTCCATCTTTCTCACACCTTCCTATCAGATTGTCAAAATGGCACTGTCTTCTTTCATTTTGTTCTTGGTGTACTTGACTCTGTCCTAATGAAAGTTTGGTCAAAATGAAACCAGTGTTATCTGTCAAAAAGAAAGAGCAGTGAAAAGAACATACTTGTGGGCACTTCAGATGTTCACTAAAAGCCTTAAAGCAGCATTGGTCTTCCTTCATTCCTGTAATTCTGTTACAACCAGGGAATTTATTTATTTGTTTACTTTTAATCAGCAGAAGAGGAATGTAACTGCCAGCCTGTCCTTATTTTCCCCCTCACTTTCGGATGGCCACAGGGTCACTTCCCCGACAGTCCTGCAAGAGCTTGTCTATTTCTCTCACAACTTCCTCGGCATCCACCGACTCCCTGCCTAGATCCCGGGCTGAACGGTCTAACTGCTCCAGAACAGAGTCCATCTCACTCGAGTCTCGGCTCACTCGGGAATGCACGTCTGCAAAGGCCCTAGCCATCTGATCTGATGCAATGAAGGAAGCGTCCTTTGACTGTTTACTGGGCGATAGATACTGACTGTCAGTTGACAAGTACTGGCTGCTTGGTTCAGCCAAGGCTCCTGATTTCACTTCACAACCATCCAGTGGTCCTTTTGTTGAGGTGCAAGGCTCAATGCATGTCTTGGTTGGGCTGCTCGATGCTGAGGGAACCTCCTGAAGCAGAGGACTCAGGGCACGTTTGGCTTTTAAGTAAGGTTTAACATTGGCAATGAGAATAGTGTGCTCTCTCTTGTCTTTCCCAAATGTACAAAAAGTCTTTTTCCCAGTGGGATTCACAGTTTCATATGTCTCAGTCTCAACGTTAGCTTCAACAGTGGGTACAAAGAGATTTGTGCGATAATCTGCATTCTCAGCCTGACTGGCTGCAGGGAACTGTGGCATCCAACACCTGTCAGAATGACCAAGCACTCTGCATTCATCTGTGCAGTTAACACATTCTTCTTGCTCTGCAAAACAAAGGAGAAAGAGAAAAAACTCTAATTATAAGTGGATTTATTTAAACTAATGGATAGGCTATGATCAACACGTGATGGGCTTACTTGACATCTGGTTTCTTAATTATGGAGAAAAGGAAGCAGCTATAATTAAAATATTTCAGAAGGTTTGCATAAACCTGTTAGTTGAGACAATAGATTTATTTAACTCTGTTCTCCTCATATTAAAGCATTCACACAGCCCAATGGAAGTAAAAAGGGGTCATTAGAGAATCATTCTCAGTGGAATTGAGCTTCATCTGTAAACTAATCTGCTGTAGAAATCTGTTAGGCTTTGTTCTGTAAAACTCATACTAGAAAAGAGTGAACAGTACTTAGGGAACTCAAAAGGAATTATAAGGATTAATTTTTCAAATCAAATAACTGAGCAGTGACTGCCTTTCTGGAAATGCAAACACTTCATAAAAATCAGCAAGCTGTTTTTTCTTTTTTGTCACCTCCATTTCATTTATAATTGTTATGTTGTGTGACAGTCACAAAAATAAAAAGGTTTTCTTAAAAAGCCTACTTTTCCTGCTGAGAACAGAGAACTAGAATCTTCCATCAGTATGCATTAAATATAAGCTTGTCAAAAAGTGCATATTGCAATTTTATTAGACATGAGTATGGATCATGTAATCAGTTTTCCCCTTTTTTGTTTTGGTGCAAGTAAGTGAAAATGGATTTGCTCAATACATACAATTTGGAAGAATGACAAACCGTGACACACTATTTGAACTGATGATGTTTTCAGATAGGATTTCTATATCCTTATTTCTTTCAAAGAATATATTTAAATGAGATTCCTTTGCTACATTCTTAGAACACGTTTTGATACTTCCTGTTTTACAATTCAAAGAAAACTTTCTGCTTTAAAAACCTTGGCTTGTCTGTCATTTACATTAATAGATTACATTTGAGCCAAGATTTACCATCTTATAATTGTATTCACAACTCTAATCAAGTATCAGGGATAAGAAAAATAA
The DNA here is from genome assembly GCA_018881555.1 of Amblyornis subalaris. Taxonomy (NCBI): domain Eukaryota; kingdom Metazoa; phylum Chordata; class Aves; order Passeriformes; family Ptilonorhynchidae; genus Amblyornis; species Amblyornis subalaris. Next base: position 1,422,406 of record JACAXG010000086.1, on the reverse strand, counting down.
TAAATAGAATAAAACCTTTTATCATCTCTAGGTTTCAGTTAACTATACATTGATCTTTAGCTATTAAGCATTTTTCTTTCACAAAATGGCAGATGGGTTCAATATTAATTTTATTTGAGGAATTTAGTATTAAAAAACACCTGGAATTCCAGTTAGACAAAAAATTTTTAGTATATTTTAAATATAAGGATAAAACACACATACAGAGACATGCACAACAAATCTTCAGAAAAGCAGAACAAACATGTTGACCCAAAGATGGGGAGAGTTTAAGCAATTATCATCTTTCTAAATTAGAAGATAAATTCCTAGTAATCTTATATCACCACCAAATTAATGGATGATTGCCCTGCAGAAACATGACAAAAGTAACACCAAAGGTGATCTATGACAATCCAATAGTGTAAACAGTTTTTCACATTTCCAAAAAGATATGAATAAATATCACTTAAATTTAAATAAAATTGTGTCACAGTGATAAGTTTAACTGGGATGAGATAATTTGCTCAGAACTGATACTTGTTAATGATAACAGTTGTGTGAAAAAGTGTCATTCTGTTCCCTTCGTTCCTTGAAGATTTTAAAATCTAAGTCTGGTGTAAGCCCTAAAATAATACCAAAAACCAGAGAGAATTAGGTACAGGGACAGCAGAACAAAGTGATTGTTGAGGAAAATAATGTAACATAAAGGCTTTAAATATAAAATTCATAGAGATGAGTCAGCCTCAGGTGTGTACCTGGTAAAATCATGGAACAGATCTTCCTGGAAGATGTATCAAAACATATGGAAGACAGGGAGGTGATTAGAGACAGACAATATGGCTTTACCAAGGACAGACTGTGTCTGACTAATCTAGTGGCCATCTACGATGGAGTGACTGCATCAGTGGACAAGGCAAAGTCTTTTGTAAAGTGTTTGATATGGTCAAATATTGATATGGCCACAATATTATTGGTGCTGAATTTGAGATAGATGGATTTGATGATGGACTGTCAGATCGATAAGGGACTGGCTGGATGGTCACATGCAAAGAGTTGCAGTCAATGGCTCAATGTCCAAGTGGAAACCAGTACTGAGAAGTGTCCCTCCAGGGTCCACATTGGGACCAACATTATTTATTATCTGTATCAGTGAGATAGACAGTGGAATTGAGTGTACCCTTGGATCACAAGAAGCTGAGTGGTGGATCAGATTTGCTAGAGGGAAGGGATGTTATCCAGAGGGACCATGACAGGCTTGAGGGGTGGGAGCTATGTGAACATCACGAAGTTCAACAAGTCCAAGTGCAAGGTCCTGCACCTGGGTTGGAGCATTCACCATTATCAATACAGATTGGGGGATGGATGGATTGAGAGCAGACCTGTTGAGAAGGATTGGGGGTACTGGTGGATGAGAAGTTGAACGTGAGCCAGCAGTGTGTGCTCACAGCCCTGAAAGCCAATTGTGTCCTGGGCTGCATAAACTGAAATAAAGCAGATTTAGATTGTACATGAGGTGGAAACTGTTTGATATGAGGCTAGTGAGACACCGGAACAGATTTCCCAGAGAAATTGTGGATGCCCCATCATTGGAAGATTTCAAAGTTGGGTTGAACAGGACTTTAAGCAACCTGATCTAGTGATGGACATTGCTGCCCGTGGCAGATCTTTCAAGGTCCCTTCTGACGCAAAGCATTCAATAATTCTATGATCTCCAAGGAAAACTAATCCACACAGCTGGTTGTAGTATACAATAAAAATTAAAATTATCATGATGAAAAGCAGGAGTAAAACAATCCCAACCTTGGGATTGTAACACAGTGGCAGAACTGAAAAGAGTTTATGGAAGAAATTGAAGTCTGTTGCGTTTGATTTTACTTCACTTGAATGAGATAGCATTAGTATGCATAACCGTAGAGACAACATATGCGTGGCAATTGCTTAATGAAATGGGAGCCATACAAATGAAGGACATAGCTATACACCTCATTCCACCCATTAGTTCACCTCCACTAAAGTTCTCTGTATCTAGTTTTCCAGAACTTCTACAGCATCAAACAGCTGCTGCTTAAGTGACACTGCTACTCTTCTCTCTCTCTCTCTCTCTCAAAAAATAATCCCCAAACAACCAAATAACCTCCTCCTCCAAAAAAAACCCACCCAAACCCATAAAACTCCACGAAACAAACCAAATCGATGTATTTCCAAAACCACATGGGGCCAGAGTACTGAAGGAGAAGGTTCTGACCTGTAGTGTGGGATGGGCAATAGTTAATACTAGGCAGAGTTGATTACATTTTATCCCAGAAATCCAGCAGAAATAAACAAAAAAGTGCCCCAAGCCCAACCCTTCCAATGTTAATTCTAGAACTTTAGATTTTGCCGTTGCTTGCTATTAAATAACTTTGTTCTTTTTCTCATCCTCCTGATCCTTCAGAGTAAATTTGTGGCAAGCTCAGCCTCTAGCTTTAAAAGTAGACTTACAGAGTAAGGAGAAATAGTAGATGTTTTCTTTAGGATTTTCCCTAACAATATCTCAACTTATTTTTCTCTTGTATGGAATTCATGACAATACTGAGTAAAAGTTTTCTGGCACTTTTAAAGGTTTACCTGAACAACTGATCAGCTTTCCAACTAACTTTTGTTTTGTAAGCTTAACTATCCTTTGTACCGATATTTGTAAACAATTTTGTTACTTTTTAACAAAAGACAAAAATAAAACCCTGCTGCCTGTTAGCTACTGTAAAATGCTCAGAACTGCACAATCAATGGACCAGTATTTTTCTCTGCTCCTCTCTTTTCAGTTGTTCTATCAAAGCAAGATGCCTCTTTGCTCCTTCCTTTCTCACAGAAAAAAAAATACATTACAGTTTATTTCATTATACCAAAACAAGGCCACCTGTGGAAAACAAACTCTTTCAGGTAGTAGTTCTATTTCATATTATCTTAAAATACTTAAAATAAATATTCATATATATCTATATACAATTCTCTGCTATCTACATTGACAACATATATATATGTTGTCTATATGTGTCTATATATGAAATATAGAAGTGGGAAATTCTATTTTGACACTGACTCTTTTTCTTAAAAAAAATCCCTAAACTGMGATTGAAACTAATAAACAAATATAAAGATCAGAGAAGTTCTCAGTCACTGGAAATAAGTTTACTATACTAGGTATTCAGTCCTGTGCCAAAAACTATGCTTTGAGATTTTCAGCACTCATTAGGTTAATTTGTTGCAACCAAGTTATGTTTGAAGATTTATATTTTTAGCTCTCACACACATGCATACACATACAGTGGTACGAGGAGGGGCCTTACACGGTGTTTACATTATTCATTACTGCCAACAAAAATACAAAGTTTGCTGGCAATCTCTAGGTAAAAGAGAGATATATATCATATAGCTTATATATTTTATGTATATACTGCGTTCTTTCCCCTTGTAATTTCCTGTATTTGTTAAAGCAATTTTTGTACTTGCATTCCTATCCACTGTAATGACCTTGAATTGAAACCCACCTGCATTACATGAGCTTTGGTGCTCTAGCCCTGAAAATTTGTGTCTTTTCACTTCACTCTTTTRTGTCACATCATAAGGAATGGATTTTGAGTATTGATTATCATACATTATAAGCTGCTTGTCTCACCATTAGCCTGTAATTTTGACTGCTACAGCTAGCACACAGTGAACAAAATCGAACAGGGACTTTTGTAATAGTAGCAGAAACTACAAACACAAAGTGAACTATCACCACCAAGGGCCAAATTAGTACATATGAGAAAACAGAATCAATTCAAAGGTAAATAAATATATAAATATATGTATGTAAAACAGGTCATATGCTGTGCTGTACYGCAAGATGTCCTGGTAGAGGGACATGCACCATCAGTCTTTATCTCTGTGCTTGTCTCCCTCCTGTTGAAAATAAACCCTTAACAGTGCATGTGTGTACAATAAACAGAAGCAGTCTAGAGGTTTTCCTAACTCTCTGGAGCTTTAAGGGTAAACAGTCAGAAGTGCTTTATGCACTTAGGGGAGAACATGCACTAAAATAGAACCGCTAAATTATCAGCCGTAGAAAGAAAAGGAAACAAGCTCTCGGTAAACAACAGTCGCCTAGATAGGAAATGTATTCTGGAGAGAAATTTAGAGATGGTGTAGGATGAAAGTTATATTGGCAACATATAAAATGCAATGCAAGGTATGTATTTTGGTGTAACATAAGACATATCTTACATATATTATTCTATTACCAGAGGAGCTGTATTTAATATCTGCCTTCCACAGCAAGCTAAAAGAAAAAGATACTTTGATTGTGATATCTATTATTTTCTACACTTTCCTTATAAATATTGTGAACAGAATTAATTATGGGTACTGATTTCACCCTAAATATATTGCACTATAAAGTTCATTAATTAATGCTTTAGATAGCTGGCTCCTTTCAATGGCTAAAACAGTGATACCTTATTTTGACTCACTAATTATATGAAATTTGCATAATGATAACAAAGAAGGAGCTCAAGTATTACTATTTTTTTTAAACAGTGACTCAGGGTAGCCAAATCAAGTCAATAAATGCAATATTTTCTGAAATTTAACTGGACCCTAATTATATAAATTACACATACACACAAAGCAGAAAAACAAATATAAAGTAAACATCAGCATGCAAATATTTTCAAGAAGTATTTTATGTACCATGTGTGCAACATGAAGAACACTATAGTCTATATCAAAGTACTCCATATAAATTAATAGTGAATGTCTAGATTCCTGTATATGGGAAATCAGACTATAAATACATGCGTATGCACATATACATATGTGCTTATATATACATTTATGTAAATAATGTATGTACATATATTTAAAATTTGATTTCCCCTATACACAAGTCTGGATACATACCTAGGCATAGACTTAAACCTCCACCTACACCTATGCCATCTTATTCCTCACAAAACCTGTAAATTATTTTATAAAATTATGTTAGAAGTTAAACAAGGAGACAGAGTTCAGATCATCATATTCWATATCATGCAAGTTATAATGTGTATATATATATATAGATAATATACTATAATTTTAATATAATTTAATTATTATATAATATAATTATATAATTTATGAACTGGTAAATAGTCATTTAAGTGCATTCTTTTCTAAGAACTTTTTACTCACAAAATATATTAAAAAATTAGCTTTTTATTGCCATTTGTTCATCAATAAAGAAAATGGCTAAATAAGAATATGGCTAGATAAGTGCATGAATGACACTAAGTATTTTAAATGTCAATAGCTTTTGTTATTTTTCATTGTCCTAGGAAAGCCTGTATTTCAGATATCTTACTTATTTAAGCCTWTTTTTCTCCTTCAGTGGGTGGTCTAGTTTTTACTTTTGCATAAACACCTTCTTCTAACTGCCTTTTTTTTCCCCTCTTCCTTTCAATAAATATGGAAGCTAAAAAATAAGCATCAATTGTCCGGGATGGTTCATTGGTTGACTTAGTTAACTGGAATGACTATCAACTAACAGGTCCAAATATAAAATACACTGGAGGACCCATTTCAAAAATGTATGCACCTTCTTTTTGAAAACATGCAGTTTCACAATACCTTCACTCTTGAAATGCTCTATTCTTCATTGCATTACAGAGTGCACATCTTTGATGACCCTTTTTTCACATTACAAAGAAAAAGATCTGCCTATGAATGCATACACAGGGTTCATACTGACTTGTCTAGGAGATCGATTCCTTTCACCTTTGATGTTATGAATTTGTGTTCACTATTGAAAATAYTTCCATTTAGAATTTACTCAGTAATGAAACAAGGTGTAAAATTCTCTGTAGCTTATATTTCTGTGGTCTAACCGCAAACACACTATTCTTGACTGTAAGGGTGGTGAGGCACAGGTACAGGTTTCCCAGAGATACAGATGCCCCACCCCTGGAAGTGTCCAAGGCCAGGCTGGATGGGTCCTTGAGCAACCTGGTTTAGTGGAAGGTGTCCCTGCCCATGACAGGGCAGTTGGAATGAGATGATCTTTAAAATGCCTTCCAACCCAGGCCATTCCATAATTTCATGTAAAAAAAACCCAAACACCAACACCAGTACTTGCTTTAGACTAATAAAATAATGTTATGTTTTATATTTTTAATACCTTAAATAGATATGAAAGATCTGTATTTTCTGTACATATGTGTAAGCAGATGGACAATAAATGCCACATAATATCTAACAGAGAATGTAATTAACTCTGCTTTTCAGAACTTCAGCAGTTCCTAAAATATGACCAGAAAACCTCACAGAATTTACATGAAATGGTGGCTTACTTTTATTTTTATTTTGAGACAGGCAATTGCCTTTACTAAAGAACGGAACGGACTATAAGTAGATATTTATTACAGGAGAAAAAAAATGTGCGCTTTGGCATGTCCTAAACACTGGGTCTATATGACATTTCTATTGAGAACAATCAGCTAAAGCACTGCTTCTGTGGTTGGATTTCTGTTTAATTACAATTGATTTTGACATAAATGAGCAGAGGTAAACAAATACTTCTATACTTCTCCTGCTGTTATTAAACAGAGCTGTCTCCTATCTGAGTATTTATATTGGCTCGTCTGTTTAAAGGCTCCTTTCAGTCAGGCAAAGCAATTATGTAGCTCAGATTAGCAAAATGACTGGCAGTAAAATGAGAGTGGACTGCCACATTTTTAAACCCTTGAATCTCATAGTCTTTTCCTGATATTATAAATACAAGTTTCTGAGGTCTATAATCCTTACACAGTTTCCCACAGTTGGTTTTTGGGGTTTTGCTTGGTTTTTTTGTTTGCTTGTTTTCTGGACATAGGATAAAGACAACACATGTTTTATATTGTTATGMCATAAAACGCTTCAAAAGCCATAAAAACATGATGGTCTATGGATTTAATTCTAGTTCACATTTGTCCCAAACAATAAATATTGGGGGAATATTTCAGGATTACGTGGAGCAGTATGGAAAATTTAATATATTTCTCACAGAAGTATGCTTTAATTTCATGCTTACAATTTAATGACAATCACATATTTTTATTTAAAGACAATATAAAAGAAAGAAAATATTTGCATTACCTGAAAATTTTCCGTCCTCACAGCGGGCTGGTCCACAGATCCCGACAATGGGTCTTTGGCCTCTGCCTTGCTGTTCTGGAGGCAAATCAGACCTGTGAGTCACAGACAGGGATAGGCTCTGCTTCSAAAATTCACAACAATGTCAAAACTTCCACAGCAGAAAAACAGCTTCTATCTGTGGCCCAGACAGAGCTTACAACCCTTGAAATTCTTCCTTATTTTTCTCAATGATATGGACACACAAGTTTATAGTTGACAGTGAACTGAAAATGTCTGACTAGGAAAAAGTATGTCTCATTTCTTCCTGTCAGAGGAGAAAGAGGAGAATAGACACCCTGTCTTGATTTCCACTGTTTCCCTATCATTGACTGGCTCTGACTCTAATTTGCGGTGAAAAGACCGTACTTCAGTCGTGAAACAGTCATTTTAGCCTCTTCCCCATGCCACATAAAAAGGTCTTCCTAGCCCAGGGCTGCAGGAGGCAAACATACACAGGCTAGCTGTGCCAGCCCTGCACTTAGCTGAGAAGTTACTGGGAAACTTTAGTAATATGACAAATTCATAGTTTTAAACTGTAAATCTTTGTTGTAGAGCCCCAAAGCTGTTTTCTGAGAAAGAAGGAAAACTAAACTGCAGTAATTAACAGAAGAGAACAGGCTTGTGGATCTGTTAGAAAGCACATTTTTAATATAGCCCATTTTCCCACTCTTGATCAAGGAAGTGCCACAGATTTTACAATGGGACTGTTTCAGCACTAGAATCTAAAAATGCAATGACTCTTAAATCTGAAACCTAACTGAATTTGTGTAATCATTTGCATAATTTGCAWGATATTCACATTCTTTTTACTAACTTTATTGTGAGCTAGTCATAATTATAGTATCAATGATTTCCATATCTAATTTGCAGTATTTAGTAAATGCTGCATATTGTACTGTGGCAATGTTTAGGAGTATAGTCATTAACCAGGACCATGGTGAGCCACCCTATACAAATATTAACATATTGTATAGTTAGAGACAAAAGGTAACAAGTGATTATGACAAACAAAAGCAATGAATAGGWAGACAACATTAATGAAAATATAATGATGCTGTTGATATTTCCTGAAAATACCAATATAAAAGCTCCACAATTTAAAGGAGCTATCCCCATCTGTCACACCATCAAGCCACCAACAATGAGCTATATGTTATACCACTGAACCTTCCTCACTACCAATTATCTCTGTATACAAATCTTTAATTAGAAGGCACCAAGCTTTTTGGTTTGCAAGCTTGCCTCAAATTTGAATATGACAACTTGTTTGCAGATATTGACTGAGGAGGGTGCCACTGAGAAGAGAGACATAACAGGCTTCTGAAGAAATCTCTTTCTGTGTCCTTTTGATGGCTCTGTTTACATCCTGACTATAGGTAGGCTCTGTTGAATGGAAGTCTGTCAGCTTCCAAACAGATTCTGTTGTCCAAAACAGAATCAATGCAATAAAACTCTTCAAATGTTACCTCTTTTCCTTTGCAAAGTCTCTTAAAGATAATTACAAAGAATATATGGATGCTGAACCATTCAAAATCTGGCCACTTTGGTGAAAGAGAGTTTTTTCCTCCACCTTCCTGCCAGTATGCCTGGATTTACATTCAAAATCTCCTTTCACAGCCRTAATGAGACCAGGTCTGTTTTATACTGGTAGATGGAAAAGCTTCCTGGGTATTCGCTGCTACAAAAGGTTGATGTCATAAGCAGGTCATACACTTTGGACTTCATGGGAGGTACAATGCATCTGAGAGAACAAGAGGAAGAACACTTTTCATGATGCTACTCTCAGAAAAAAATTTAGATTGTCCAGACATCTTAAGGAACTGTCACTTGTACATACAGTTGCAGAAATATCTTCTTATAAAAAAAGAAATTATTTAAGTTTCATATAGAGTGTTCCCCCTACTAAGTAAAAAATTCATTATTGTATGATTAGATTGTCCCTTAGACCATTACTTAGGAGATTGCTGGTGTTTTATGACCACCTTCAAAAGAGATTTTCAGAATGGGATTACCCTTATTTCAATTTATGAAGAACCTACATTCTCTTAGCAATTTAAGTTTCATAATGCTATCCTACTTAACTTTCTGCCTGGATAGTGCTCCAATTAGATCAATCAGAAAGGATAATTAAGGATGCCTTTTTCAAATCTGACTCTCTAAATATAAGTATTTTGGCAAAGAGAATTATACATGTAAACAGATTCAACACTGCATTTTCAGATTCTCCGTGAACAGTGAATTAATTTCTGAAAGACGCTTACTGACGATTCCTTCAGAATATTCATATCTTCCGTTTCCCACATCCTTCATCAAGAACCCTAAGTTACAGATCACTTTCTTGTATTTCAAGAATTGAGGAGATTATAGATATTAACTCCACTAATACAGAAAAATCTCTCCTTTTAGTTACTTYTATGTGCAGCAGTTCAGCTGCTCAACTGAGAGTCACCTTTTTACTTGTCATCTTTTCATTTATTATAGCTTCAACTTCTGAACTGATGTCAGAATACTTTGATGTGACAAAAGATRTCTTTAAGAAAAATTGTCAATTTGGGAACTATTTCAGAAGATGTTGTCATTATGTGTTCACTGTTTTCACTAATATCTTCACCTTTGAAGCCTGCTAACTATTAGAAGATATTTTTCTGGTGTCTAGCAACCTCTAATCTGAGCCATATTCTTATAAAAAGTGTATTTAGTCTTGGAGACAAACTTAAAGGCTAATTGCAAACATCACCACCAAGTAAGATGCAGTCAGGGTAATTTCTGTTAGCTGTACCCTCAGCTTACTTATCTGAACACCCTACAAAGGAGATCAGCAGTGAGGCATTTGAGAAGTTAAACACTGTTCTGGTAAAGCAAGTAAAAGATGCAGCTGCTAAATTTAAAGCTGAAGAAGGATGCAGAATATGCCAGTTAGTATCAATCTGTTGACACCCTTTAAGAAAATCTTTACTCTGTAGAGGTGATGAAGATAATACACCCCTAGAAATGGGGAAGACATGCTATAARATGCAGTAAAACCTATTCTAGATATGGATCATTGTCAACTTTCTCAGGGTATTTAAAGCAATCTTTTCATTTACTGGAACTTATCACTATAATATTTACTCRGTTTAGAGTTTCATGTATGCTTTCCACCATGACTTGATTTTAATGGGTCCCCCTCCCAGGCTTATTGTTCTATTGGAAATAAAAAGGCAAGAGACCTGTAGAGTTATTATTAGCTTGAATTCTGAGTATCACAGATAATGGAAAGCAGAGAAATCTGAGCCCCAATATCTACTGCATGGTTCTTCAAAAACAGCCTCTGGGTTTCCTAATAAAAATGTAGCTTTGCTTTGTTTTTCTTTAAGAAGAATTGCTTTAATTCCMAAGGAGACAAAAATAAAGCACCATATCTGAAAGTAAGGCTCAGCCTGACCTTGAACAAATTCTGTAAGGAATTAAGTTTAAAAAATTGTCTTATGGGAAAAAAAAAATCAAATACTTTTTTTGTTGTTTTTTGTCCACCTGTTACACATGTGCCTGTGCTGAGGCACGATATGTATACCACTTCTCAGGTACCTAAGAAACCATSTAGCAGAGCTCTAAACTTATTTGTAAGCTCTCAAGTGACTCTCTGCAGTTCCAGCTGAAGATGGATACAAGGCAGCTAATTTGCTACCACCAAGGGAAAATGTTATAACATAAAAACATTCCCTCCCTTAGCTTCAAAACTGTCGAGTGCCTAGGGAGCCTGACTATTTGTAGAGCTGATACTATGCATATGCTTCCTCTGTAACTGTTACATGCATACATCTGGCATCTGTCTCTGTGTTAAACAGACTTAATTGTCCCTAGGATTGCTATGTAAAAACCCTCTAACCTAGATGGTTAATGTGAAAGAAATAAATTAGAGGATTGATATAATTTTCTTTGGTAACAATATTTTTGCGTTATTGGCCAGATATTCAGTGAGCTCTGTACTATGGCTATAATAAAAATATTTTAGCTCTGCCTTTTGAGTAATTTTAGATATAGATTATGTTCTTCCCTTAGCATGACATTTGCAGTTTCTACAGTCTTTTAATCAAATGGGGTTGTTTTAGCTGGAATTCTTTTTTCCATTTATTCTCCTTTTATTTTTTTTTCCTTTCTTGATTGTTGATGACCCCTCTTTTATCCACATCAGACTTCAGAACTTTTAATCATTTGGTAGACATTAACTGGACTGATTGTGAAGATATGTAGTTTCCTTTTTTTTTTAAGGTATTATTAGGGGGACTCTACATGTTAGTACATTATTCAACTCACTGTTGCCAGCAAAGTCAAGACTCAAGCAAACTGCTTGATTTCAGATTTCCATATATTTTTAAAAGATCAAAGAGCATGGAAAATCTTTGGTTCTTTGGTTAGACAGACCATGCAGAACAGTAATACTCTGAAAGATGTAGGTAGCTGCATAGAACTAATACTAAACTGAAGGCCTTTTGAAGTTACTTTAACCTTTGTGTCAATGTTCATCTCAAAATCCCCCAGCAAAGTAAAAAAAAAAAAGCTTTTAATTGAGAAAACACACAGAAATGAGTTCTTCCTGTAAAATAAGAGGAAAAAAAAGTTGCTGGTTTGACATCTGACATTATTCATGATAGCAAAGATGAAATATCCTCAAGGTGCTTCTTCTACTAAGATTTATTTCTTTGAGCAAGACTATAAAGCATAGACTTTCCTAATGCAACTGTACATGCCCAAGTCTATTTAGGATTCAGAGTAAAGCTGTTCCTACAGTTGAGATCTTCTAAGAGCCCGACTTCCTCCTACCATGTGCATTAAATCCTAGGGAGTAGGGAGACAGGCCATAGGTTTTTTCACCCCTTGTGTTAAAGCTTTATTATCATGCAACAGGGAAGCAAACCAGAGAGAGCTTCCGTTTAATCTCTGTTGAAGGGAGAATTCTTGTCAGTCAAGAGACTGAATAAAAGCCCACAAGATGTAGATCCAGATGCTGAATATTAGTTTCATCAGATACCTAATAGCAGCTATAAAACAGAATGGTTTCATTCAACAAACAGAGAAGTCACAATATCTAATTTTTGACAATTAAAATTAGGCTAGAATTCGTATGTCATCTCTAAGGCAGTGAAGAGGGATGAGTTCAGAGAGCCATTCATAATGTCAGTGAAAGGTCTACCTGTCTTCACATGCTTGGACTTCATGTCTGAAGTTGTGTATCTCTGTGTTAGGGATATATCAGTTGGTCTGCCTTTTCCTATTAGCCGTCTTAAGCTTTCCACTACTCAGAAGACAATTGTCTGCTTTGAGTCTAAGACCCCAATATTCCCAAACTAATGTAGGTGGGATTGAGGTGTGTAAACTCAGCAACGTGTCCCCTTTTCCCTGATGTGCTCCTAATGCACACTGTCTTCCCATTGGTAGGAAAATAGTCCCTTTGCAAACTAAGTGATTACATGCACATCTGCATGTGTGCMTGGGATATCCACAGAATATTCAATATCTAGTCAGACAAGTTTCATGATATTTTTCCACTGATCTATTTTCAGGAAAAAGGAAACAAATTTCCTTCTTCCCTAATACTGTGCTATCATGCTTATACCGAGCATGATTAAAACTTTTTTTTACAGAATTAAGACTTGTGACAAAGTGCTGCATTTTGAATGCCTGAAGGAACACACTGGGATCTGATGCTCTTCATTGAGGAAAATTGTAGCTGATCCAGACTCAGCAGCTGCAGCTCTGACTCCATGTCAGAAGCATAGCAGGGAGTGGCTTTGCTAATGTGTAGAAGCTTCCACCATTACAAAAGCAAGATGTTTGACATGGTGTGAAGTGTGTGAATTTAACAAGAGAAATCCAGATCAGCTGATCAACAATACTTCTTCTCCAGAGCAAGTTGGTAAGTTGCCAGCTTGACCAGAACATTATCCTGTCCGCTGTGGGAATCTGAGGTAGATGAGACCCAATGGTCTTGCCAACTTGTCTGTCCAGCCATGCCTTGCTTTTGCAGCCCAGGCTTTGCTGGCTCACAGATCTAGCTGAATCTTAAACACAGCAGAGTATTGGACACCTTGTAAATTCATTGGTATAGAGCAGCATATTTGGAATTCCCACCAGCACTGATTCCATTCTCAGAAACAATTCTGATCTCAAAGTTCTTATTTCAAAGGCTGAGTAGGACTGAGCTCCTTCATTCGTTAAATCTGTTGCTTTCAAAATCAGCCCAAATATTCCTTCTTTAAATAAATTCTCAAAACTTGGCATGTGCTTTTTGATTCAACAACATTAAATTGGTATTTCTCAGAGAGTCAGACTCTGATGATAAACAACTGTCAACAACTTTGTTCATAAAATATCAGTCACAGTCCTCTGAAAAGCTGACACTTATTTAGCAGTTAATTTTTCTTTAAACATCATCAAATGGAAAACCAATGATGGCAATCCTGTGACTGGATCTGCATTATCAAATGATCTTGTGATATTTTACCACAGCTACGTTTAGCCACTGCAGCCTATTGGTCTACCTGATATATAAATAAATTCAATTCCAGCTTGATGTTACAAACTGTCTTCAATGAGTTCATTTGCAGTTCATTGCACCTACACTTCAAGAGGCTTTTTAGGGCCATTACTGGACAGAGTAGTAAGGCTTATATTCACAAGATATATTGGGATACAATATGTCAGGATAGATATTTTCAGGTTCAGACCATGCTCTTTTGGTAGCTAAGGGCTATTAAAAAGAAAATAATCATATTTTTAAAAAAATTTAAAGCAGTATGGGAATAAAAAGGGCAGTTCTTTATTTCTGAATAAAAAAGAAGTCCTTATGTAAGTCTGATTTTCAAGACAAAAAACAAAAGAGAAGAAATAATATATTGAATATAAATGTTTATGTAAACCATCTTCCCTAAAGTTTCCTATGACTAATTCATTAGAAATTAATTTGTTTTCAATCTTTTTTTGAAAAAATAATATCTAAAGTAATATATTTATTTTGCTTACTGTGAGAATCTGTTTTATAAAACAATCAGCAAATGTTATTCTGGAATATAATTGGCTATTAAATTTCAAAGAGGAAATCAAAGAGGGGTAAAAATACAGGATAAAACATTTCACACAGAGAGGGATGTGTATACTTCAGTCACTTTTTATTTTCTGACTTTGGAGAGGAAAATACAGCATTTTCTATAAGCTTTCAGTGTCCCAGTTAGCCTGCTCTAACTATGATGACAACATGCATCTTTGATGACATGGATGAATACATCTAAAATTCAAGTCTTCCTTCTAGCAAAACTGTAATCCAGTACAGAAGGTCAATGACAATCTGCCTTTTAAGGCCAACTGTTTGTGAGTAGTAGAGCAGCATTTTCTTGTTAGGGTATTTCTCTCTGCTTTGCTATCAGATTTCTGCAGGGACATGCATCTATTTACCACACTAAATCCTGTTGTTCATCTTTTGCATATAATATATTCTTTGTTCATTTCCTAGAAGCAGACAAACAGAACTGGCTTTATTGTCAGCATTCTCCAAAGACACAGTCAATGCAGATCTAGCTAATCCTCTCCTACATATTATTGAGCAATCAGTGTCTGCCAATAGGATTTGGGAATCCCAAAAGACAATGTTTAAAGGGAAGGGTTAAATTCTGCTTGTGTAATGCCATGCTCTGTTCCTGAGATAATTCATCATATTCAAGGAATCTGTTCCTTGAGGGACTTAAGGCTGCCAATTAAAATAAATTAAACTAAATGGACAGCCATCGGAGTGAATGAGATCGCTGCCATGATCTGAAGCAACTTTATTAATGGTGAGAAGCTATGTTGGTAGAGACAGTTCTTTTAATCTGCTCCAAAGGCCCATATATTTCTTGCAGAAAGTTGCATTTGGGAGGTCTAGAGTTAAGCTCCCTGAGAAGCAATGATATTAAGAGAAACCTGCTGGGGTACTTGATTTAACATTAAAGTGAATTTATCAGCTACTCCCAAATTTTGAGAGACTAATTGAATTATCAAAGGCTGCAATGGGGAATGTAAAGCCTTCTGAGAACAGATTTGTAATATAGATAAAATCCTTAACTCATGCCATGTGATTATCTTAAAATGTAGAAACAGCCTGGGTGCTAAACCACACCTGAATTTAAGATTTCTTTTGCCTGTCTAAAGCCTCTCTCTACCCACCAAAATTATAGGAAAAGTCAAGTGTTTGGGACAGGAAAAAAGACAAAATCATTTTAAAACATCTATTCTGTGTCCCCTTTCAATGTCTTCAGGTGTGCTGGGTTCCCAKTAGGGTAAGTTCTGTCAAATTCGTTGCTCAACTGTTTGCAGGAGAAATTTTAATCTTTCACTTTTTAAAGGCTTTCAGGAAGAATATACAACTTCCCTCATTTTCAGTGTGACCACACTGATTAAAATCAAAGATGAATGCATCATCTGCATGAACTCAGGCATATAACAGTGACAGAAAAGATGTTATTAGCCTAGACAATAATTTCATCTGTGAAAATTCAATCATGTCCAAATTTTTGAAAGATAATTATCTGACAATTTATTTTTACTTTTTAATTACATCACTTGGATGTATGTATTGGTGTGGAGTTCTAGAGCAGATCCTGGCAAAAGAGGCTAGTGGACTGGGAGTGCATGAGTCTGAAAAAGTTACAGGACAAAGCCAATCTATGGTATCCCACTGACATTTTGCAAGAGATCCCTTTCACATACATACACAGTAATGTTCACAAGGGTATTGTTGAATCTCTATTATAGAGACAAAGCTGTGTCTACAATACATACATCGTCATATGCTTGTCTACAAATGTATGACAAGTACTTAATTACCCTATTAACAATTATAAAATACTTATAAAAGTAGAAAAAAGCCATGTTAAAATTGGAAGTATGAGAATAAAGCTTACAAGACTTGCATAGCAGAATAAAAGATATAAGACTAACTTTGCCCCTGTAAACCTCCTGTGCTGCAATCAAATGCGGTGACAACAACCTGGAGGTGTTCACTGCATGAAGAGGTGAAAAGAGGTGATTGTAAAAAGTGTGAATACAATTCTACATCCATAATGCATTCACTTCAGTGTGCAAGGACATCTGTTAAAATGCATTCTCTTACCAAGCAGCTTTAGAGATATTTGAGAAAAAGCAGGTAAAGAATCACAAATAGAGGATAATTTAATAAGATGCTATAAGGTATCAGAAAGGACATATATTGTAATCTTATTATATGATAAAAGTATATCCTGTCCCATAAATACAACTGTTGATAATTGTGAGTAATCGATAATTATACCCAAAACCAACATCTTATCTCTTCTGCACAAAGCAAAAAATCTGTAGCATTCTCAACAGATGCTGTGTTGTTTGCATTGTCCTTTTGTCTTATGGAGACCTCCTAGAGGCATGCAGAATCCATCCATCGGTAAAGTGGCCCTGGGAGCAGATCAGGAGAAGCTGAGGCACTATTTGTTATCCCTAATTTATTCCTCTAAATAGAAATTTTCTGATTTTATGAGAAGGGAAAGAAAGAGACAACATCCCCCTGCATTCAATTCACATATATTCTTTCGGTATATGTAAATCAAATGCCTTTCCAGCCTTCGGAAAGCCTCAGAAGTCAGTTTGCTTGTCCCTGATTTTTGGAGTGTCACTTCACTGGCAATTACAAATTTCACTGAATATTCTGAGTTGGAAGGGACCCACAAGGATCATTGAGTCCAACTCTTAAGGGAATGGCCCATACAGGGATTGAACCCAAAACTTGTGCTTTGGTCGTCTCGGTGGCCCACATCTTTCGACTTTCCATCTGCAACCAAAGCAAAATGAAACTTTTTCAAAATTTTGAATATTTTTTCCAGGATGCATGGGGCTCTGAGCAACCTGGTCTAGTGAAAAGGGTCCCTGTCCATGGCAGAGGGGCTGGAAGTCGATGGATCTTTAAGGTCCCCTCCAACTCAAGCTATCCTATGACTCCATGATGCTATGATCTTTGTTCCACTAATATTCCTATTCATGACAGTTTTGTCCTCCTTGAGCTACTCCAAGGGGCTGTTAGTCTCCCTGTGCTTGGTTCTGTTCACTAGACCTGTTCCTGTTGCACTGTCTACAAAGATAACATGGTTACAATAACACATAGTGCCATGAGCAATGGAACTAATTGAAGCTTATTTTCTGAAAAAGTTTTGTATTATTATTGACTAACATGTCTTGAAAGGCACAGTCTGCTTAAATCTTTCTAAGTAATTGAGGCATTGATAATGACTCTCTTCAGTGAAGAGTCTTCAGTGTCTAATAATCTGTGACATCAGTTTTTCACTTATATTGAACACTTGTATAGTCCATTACAGCTGTCTATATCCACAAAATTGGTAGAAACTTACTTTTGAGTCCTGCGTCCTTGGGTAGATACTGCTTCAGAAGTTATGGGTAATCAGGGAAATGCACAGGCACAGAATGCAATTTTATAGATTTATTACTAAAAAACCTGAAAATGTATCTAAAAAAATCAGGTTATTACTTCCATAACTGTTGTTGAAAGACTGATCTCCCTACATAGGATTTTTCTTTTTTTTCTTGAATATCTGGAATGGATTTAGGAGATCATTAGTGCTACCATAAACTACTTATTGGCCAAGTTTTCAAATACTGCTTTCTGAGCAAATCAATGTAAAATATGTTTAAATGACTGCTCCTGGAGAAGCAGATTATCCTGATTATCCTCAAGAAATTCACTAATTATCAGATTATCCTGAAAAAATTCACTAATATGTCCAGGTTGACTCTGAACTAACGCAGACACTTTCACTTAGTGTGCAGTACTGCTCTGTGTTGTTCACATTTACACCTTGCCAAGGAATGTGAAAGGAACATAGCAGCAGATTCTGCTCCTTGCATGCCTCCAAGAAAGGTATCCATGTGTGAGATAGGTGTCTAACTTCCCATTACAGCATATGGAGTCCTACTTAAGAGAGTCAACATCATGTGCATGTTAATGTAGATATTTACAGTTGATCTGAATCCCTTTGCTAATTAGGTGTATGAATATGGATCAAAATTGCTTTCCAAATGTCTAAATATAGATGTAGGTTACCATCTTTTGGCAGAAGTGCTTGAAAATACTTGGTTCCCTATCCTAAATACAGACTTCTGTAACGAGACACTTTGCAAGGAATTGTGTCGCTGATTATGAGCAGAGCTGCAGAAGTGGCATGTAATTGGTTTCTTTTTGTTTCTGTGTAAGGGAAAGTCCTATTTTGATTAATCACTCTTGCTACAAAAATGTGCTATTTTTTTCACAGCAGTTTTCAAGAAAGCTGTTTTGAAATTTCTTGGAAGACACGCTCCAGCTTGTTGTGCCCAGCTGTGTTACAGCACATAACAACACACTCACACATGATTAATGAAAACCATATCATCCTACACAAGTCAAGAAAGAACTAATTTAACTTGCTGAAAAACTCCTATCCCTTCCATAAGAAAAAATGATCTCCTAGTGCTACTTTAAAAAATCGAGCAGATTAGCTTCTGTACTCACATTTGGAGCAAAGGACAAGAAAGCAATTTCAAGAGATTAAAGGACTAAAATTAACCACAAGAGGCCAACGTATTTCTATCAGACAAAAGCATAAATATTAGGGGGGAGAAACACCCAAAATCTGAAGGAATACTTCTGCGAATAACTGTTTCTATACACCAGAATAGCAAATTTAGGCTTTCCATTCTCCAGCGTGAACTATATTATAGAGCTCCAGCCAACAATAAATATCACTTATGTGGATACAATTTTAATTAAGAAGCATCCAAGATCAGTTCACAAAAGGAAGGGAAATTTATGAATATAAATTTTCAGGTCAACAATCTTTAAACCTAGCAAGCTTAAGCATGCCGTTGTCTACCTGAGTAGAAAACAAAATCTTTTAAAATGGAGCATTTATCAATAGGTCATTATAAAGAATTCAAAGCACAAGCAAAAATTTACAAGTATGTACATAATATGTGTTGGCAAGCATGCAGTAAAGGGAATGTTTGGTATATACCTGCTTTACCTAAAGGCAAAATCCTATTAAAACAAAAATAAAATCAAAAAAGAATCTGTGATGTTAAAAATCTTATAGTTCACCTTATAAAACATCTTCTCCRCACGAAGTCACAAATCCCTTCATGCTTAATTTTAGTTTATTTACATGGTGTTGGTTAAGCTCAGTTGTGTTAGGTATGGCTTTGTTTGAGTGCTTTTTTTCTTTTCCAACTGATATTAAAAAAACCTGGAAAATAAAATGTTTTTGTCTAATAAGCTCTAAACCAGAATAGCTTTCAGCACATTTTAACTTGAAGACTGTTCTACCAGCATTGGTTCTGTCATAAATATATAGCAAGATTACACAGCTGTAATCACTTCCATAATCTCAAGTAAAGAATTAATTTTTCTTGGTGGGAAAAAAGAAATGTGGTGAATTCTAAAAGATCTCCAAAACTGGACTCTGGCTAAGGCCTAATTGAAGTTATTCCACACATCCAGAGTTTTAGTCAAAAGGAGGTGACCTGAAATGAGCACACCTTTTTATCCAATGCATGTCTGGAGGATCTCCTTTTAGGAATATATTTGTATATCTATGGTGACGAACAGGAGAAATACCTTCTGAAAATTACGTATGCTTTAATAAATAAGATATTGCCAAATATGTTAAAAGAAATATGTTATTTAATAACTACTTCTATTTATTTTTTATTCTTCAGTCTTTTGTTTCTCATCTTGATTTTCTGTTTGTCTGCCCATGTTTCTCTTCTTCTGTTCTTCCTGCAAAATGTGTAATGTTCTATCAATGCTATTTAGAGAGCTGGCATATGGTTTTCTGAAGTCACCACAATTTTATTTTCTCACTGAAAACAAAATATCCAGAACTAAAAATAAGCCATAGAGTTATCTCCAAATCTGAACAAAACCTGAATGGGTATCAGGTTATTTTGGTTGGTTATTTTAATTTGAATATTGTAATGACTTCTGGGTTTTTCCCTCATGACGTACAGATTTAATAAACTCATAATTGTATCCCGACTGCAGCTACATGACACTACGTGAGACATGGAGTCAGTCACATTCACTCACATAAGTAAAAAGCAGGAATATTATTTCAAGCATTATATTTTTGATCAGGTATAGAATT
Organism: Amblyornis subalaris; assembly: GCA_018881555.1. Classification (NCBI taxonomy): domain Eukaryota; kingdom Metazoa; phylum Chordata; class Aves; order Passeriformes; family Ptilonorhynchidae; genus Amblyornis; species Amblyornis subalaris. The sequence goes on along the minus strand of JACAXG010000086.1, from coordinate 1,402,082 downwards.
TCTCCCAACATGAACAGGAAGGTTGTAAATGAAAAACTTTTTCATTCTCAGCTGAAATTTGTGTCTTTCAGTAAAGCAGGTAATAATAAGACAAAATATTTCATGCTTTAGCAAAAACTGCCTTTTCAAAAAATTTACACTAGGTAGTAATGAGCTATATTGTGCGGTGTTTAATCTGTTCTAAAAAGAAAGTGAGAAGTCATTCTTCTGCCCTGCTCTCAGGTATTAAGTCCGTACATCTTTTATGTTGACAGTTCAGCTTCAGGCTATAAAATAGAAGAACCTGTTCTACATCTACTATTTAAAACAAGAGCCTAAAAACTAAACCTCCATCAATCTGCTGTCTTTGTTTTTTGGCTTAGCTGTGGCAAAAAATGAATCATAAGAAAGACTTGTTCTGATTCTACAAACAGATCCATCAACCCACTGGTACCCGTGACCCATGCTTTCCTGTGGAGATTGGTGCTAATGCCATAGCTGGAGTTTTAAACACACTGTAACACTGAGCTACTGCTATTCATTTGCAGTCTGTAATAAGAATGTGTTTAGAGAAGGTGCATGCACACAGCACACACACAGAGTAATACAGGTTCACACGGTCTTTTTTACACATCTGTACCTCTCCCAAAAAGCATGCTTTCTTTTAGACCTCTACCAGGACAAAAACAAAGACACCGATATAATTTTGAACAGGCTTTTTATGTCCAGATTTCTTTAATACAAAATTCATACAAATATGCAGTTTCTTCTTCAAACTAGTTGTAAGATCTACTAGAAATAACTGTCTATCAAGTTCTGATTGTCACTTTTTAAGCTGAAACTTTTCAAAAAACAAACCCTACACATTTTTATAATCTCACATACAAATTTTGGATCAAAAGAGGAGACAGCTAACAGATGAAGTATTTGCTCACCTGAAAGAAGCAGATCAACAGACTGAAGTCTACTTGTGATGGTATGTAGGGTGAGGATAGCAAAGGAAAGCAAAGTCGGGAATGCTTGAAAAATAAAATATTTTTAGTTAACAAGAAGAAAATTAAAACTTTGGAGAAAGGATTCATTTCACATCTGAATCCCTCTTCCAAAATGGTATCTGATTTTATCTTAATCCTGTGAATAGCCATGTCTGAAAAAGTGAGGCAGCAGCTGCAATAAAGCACACGATTCTTTCAGTTAAGGGCCACTGCAGAGTGTGTTCAGGAATAACTCTCAGGTAAATAATCTATGCAGGGTAAAATGGAGTGTAGAGTGTAGTGGTGATGCAAATGATTAAGTGTAGTGACTACATGTAGTTTCAGTCCCCATTTTTGGATAGCTCTGTCCAGACAGAAATTTCTTAATGCATTCAGACCCAGTGCCAAAAAATATCAACTAAGTGAAAAAAAAAATTGAGACATTCTTAAAAAAATTATAGTTCAGTTTGCTTTAAAACATGACACAAGTGTGAGAAATATAGAAAACATTCAAATATAGTTTGGTGGCATTTATTCTGTAAAAGTTGTGACAAATGTATCTTGTATGGATTATTTGGATATTTGCAAAGGATGAAAAAAGGAGCTAATTACATAAGCTATCAACAGCTTCCCATGAAAAGAGCTTATAGGGTTTCTGACCTGATATCATATTCATTTAATCTAATTTATGAAACTGCTTGAGGAAACATTCAGCGGCTTTCTTGAAAGACTGACTTGGGGATTATTGGAGCTGTATAATTGTTCAACTGATCAGACTTAAAAAGAAACATTTTGTTTTACATTAATCTTGCAGAAATGGGCAATGAATTTGAGAAATAGATTGCTGTCTAAAAGTTTTCCCAAAAAATGTCTAGCTGTGAGCAACCACAACTAATTTTTTTTTCTAACAGTCTTATTTTCTTATTTTCGATCTTTATTCAACATCTGTTTTTCCCCCTCCTCTGTAACGTAATTATGCAGAAATCCAGCATAAAACAGGTTGAGCAGTTAATAACAGGCAGCTTAAACATTTTTTCCCATTGATGCACTGCAGATGTTTCTTTCTTTTTCTTTTTTTTTTCCTTTGGCTTCTCATCTAATTTGTATACATTTCTATCCTGATCTTGAATATGCTCTCATAACATATGGAAGCACCTGAAAATAAGCCTGGAAAATGCACAAGTTTATAAGGCTTTTATTGGATATGTAGCGCCTTTAGCGGGAGRGCAGAGTTTGTCCAGATAATGTTGAGGGAATTTGACTGAGATAGGTGGTCTGTCAAAACATTCACTAAGAAAGACTTCCAGACCTTTTAAAGATACTCTGTATAAAGGTTTGTAGTCTTTCAGTATATGTCTATGTATATGTATTATTTTTCAAAAATAAGTTCACTTTGCTTTTTATTTGACATAAACTTATCTCAAAAGTAGTCATGGCTTCATGATAAATAATCCCAATTTTACAAATACTTCATTTCAGTACTTACTTCTTGACATCTAGTCTAAAAGAGATGGCAGAATGTTATACTGAGAGATATTCAAAACAGCCATTAAAATATGAGTTCCTCCATGCAAAAACAGGTACAAGATGCTGTTTTCCCCKGAATTTCAAAAGGATACTCTTATTACGATAAATAAAGGATTCTAATCCATCTGGAATAAAAAAAAATGTTTAAACAAGTTGGGGCTAACTGTGGAAAACGTACTAAAAGTCTAGCAAATCTTCAGTTCATACAAAGAAAAAAAGAAGATACAAATTACAAAGGACAATACTATGCAGAAATAATATAGATTTCATTTCATGTGGTACAGGTAAACAAACCACAGTGAGTGTGATTGAGTGTAAAACCTATTGTAATTAGACGACTCTATCTTCAGGTTCCCATAAATACCTTAATTGGAATTATTCCTTGAATGTTGAATGAGTTTATATGAGGTGAATCCTAGCAAGCCCAGTAAGGGTGAAAGTTTTCCCTAAGGGTTTAATAAGGTCTAACTGCTCCTGTTTGAAAACTGAGGATTGGATAACTTAGGGGTTTTTTCACACTGTCACTGATTTAGTTCTATATTTTTGGTATGTCAGAAAACGATTGCATATTTTCCATATATTCTGAATGCCTGTGCAAAAATGTTGATTTTAACATTTTTCCAGCCTATCTCCTGCATGATTTTTTAACTTTTATTTGGACTTACATATTTGTTGTATTATATGCAATATGGATGAGATACTTCCCTTTATTAATGAGACACCACATAATCTGATGGCTCCTGCTGCAGGAAAAATATCTGCTTTCATTTTTCTCACAAGAGGTGATTAATAGTTAAAAATTAGCACAGAAGAAACATGTAAATTCCTAGTTTATCTATGACACATTTATTCTTTAAGAGGGTCACAAACCTGCATCTTCTAACCTGCTGGCTTTAAAGTAAAAGAGAAATTCTGCWGTTGCATAATGGCATACCTAGTAAAGTAAGTTTGACAAAGATGAATAAAAGAATGTTTCTTAACTAAATATGAATTTTTTAAAAATCTAAAACTTTAGTATCTTTTCTTTGGGCAAAATTACACATGATAAAATTATAGATTATGAAATTATTTGATTTTCCTTTTTTTCTCTGAAAGATGACTAGTTAATCTCCTAGTCAGAAAGTTAAAAATCATTTTCAAATTAAAAAGAAACCCCAAACAACAAAAGACCAAAATCAGAAAAAAATACTCAACAAAAACCAAATTCCAATTTCAAATCCCTCTTTTTCATAAGGTAACAAAAAGCATTTGATATTTTTTAAACCGCTATCTAATGCTAGAAGCTGCTTTAATAATGAAAGATTACATGGATAGCTTTTGTAATGTGCCCAGTCAAGTTAGCCATAAATATGTGCATATAAAACAGAAAAATTCTTTTGTAATGCAAAATATTACTTTGCGAAAAAGTATTATTTTCATAAAGGAGTTCTTCAGTATACTTGAAAGGCCTGCCTTGATAGTTGCACTTTTAAATTATCGAAGTTGCAGAAAACTCTTGTTGTTTCACATTGTCCTCACCTGCCCCCAGCAAAGGAATCAAAGCAGAAGAGGCAGTTTGGAAGCAGGCAACAAAAGCTCAAGAATGTGGGAAGAAACTGAAAGACATCCTGCATCTGGTATATGCCTAAACTACCCTGGAAATCTCCTTAGAACTACCTGCCTGTAGTGTGTTGAAACTTACAGTGCCCTCATGCATGCCTAGAAAATTGGGATTCTTGGAATTAAGCCATCCAGACCACAATATAATGAAGTTTGTAAGATTATTGGGAGGGTGAGGAGGGAAGAAAAGTGGGAAAGAGAAAAAAGAAAAACATACAACAGCATCTTCAATACAAATACAAAGAGCTCTTTTATATGGAATTGACATGAGTGTGCTATGGTTTGTGGTAGAGTTTTTCTGCACAYTGTCGTCATAGCTGAAGGAAGGCTAAAAGAAAAATGGAGAGAGACTATTTACAAGAGTGTGTCATGACAGGACAAGGAGGAATGGCTTCAAACTGAAAGAGAGTAGGTGTAGATCAGATATTAGGAAGAAAATCTTCACTGTGAGGGTGGTAAGGCACTGGCACAGGTTATGCAGAAGTTGTGGATGCCCCATCCCTGGAAGTGCTCAAGGACAGGTTGGACAGGGCTCTGAGCAACCTAGTTTAGTGGAAGATGTCCCTGTACGTGGCAGGGGAGTTGGAACTACATGATTTTAAGGTCCAACCCTTCTATGATTCTATGAAAAGTATATTTTACATAGGTTTAATTTGTCTGTTCTTTTATTTTCCTTCTCTTTCTATACACGAAATTCAAGACTTTTTCCTACTATTCACCAACAGAGATTTTGTAATTGCTGTTAAGTAATGTTTCATGTACAACAGTAAAGATACAATTATTACATATACACAAGATCAGTGCAAGGTTCTACCACGACATGATAGCACTCAGAAGAAAGTACTGTCATCCTATCTTTGTGGAGGGAATTTTTCCTGACTTTAAAATATGCTATTTACAAAGATAACAAGCCTCAGTAAGAGTTTGCTGATATTTCATTTAAATTATTTTTAATTTTCTATATTTGTGCTGTTCTATGTATTGTGATAATTGTCTTCCTCCTCATGAGACCTGATTTGCTTTCTTACCTCCAGATTTCATCATTTTAGTGTTTTCTGACATTGTTGTCAAAGTTCTCAGGAAAAAAGTTTTATCTCGTGTCTGCTACTTGTCTGTGGTCTTGTAAATATACAATTCTGCGCAACTCTGCCTTTACAATGTTAATATTATAAAATATATATTTATATACATAAAAAGCTCTTCTGGTATGATAATTTAAAATTATAGTGCCTATTTATGAATCTTTTAATAAAGAATAGAAAAAGGAGTTAATAAAGGAGCTATAAACCTTGTTTATAATTGAATCATGCAAGCTATGTGTCTACCAAAAGTTTCAAACTTCAATATAGGTATTCACAAAAAAAGAAGTTCATACCTAACAAAATGGCGATCCAAAAAATCTGAACTATGCCCTTTTCAGCCCAGGAAGACCAACAACTGAAAACTCAGTCTGGACTTGGGTCATGGCCTAGACTTGGCACTACACTGTGATCTAGAGAGAAAGAGAAGTCATTAATTATACTCCTGTACTTCTGTATTGCTAAATACTGTCAACCATGACATCTGTCTAGCTTGTTAGATCTAGGGAGAATGTGCTATACCTTTATGTCAGAAATGAGCAATAATAGTACCTAAGACCCACACTTGTGGTGAACAATATAATTATCARTGTACCTCCAGGTCCTATCTAAATATCATCATTAGATCATATATCATTTATATTAGCTGATATAATTCACATGATATGGACTGAAAAGTGAACAGTGTGCATTAGCCAACAGCTTTTCCTCTCTTTATCTCAGGAAAATGATGCTACCTTAACTAGGGAGATACTTGGAAAACATCAGCTTATGAAGGAATATTTACTAGTTCGGCAGAGCAAATGGTCCTAAAAGACTCACAAAGGTATTGTGAAACTCTCACAACTATAGTCTCCCGGGCTGAAATTCTACCAGTATAAAGAATAAAATAATCTGTGTTCTAAGAGGGCTACATTGCTTAGATATGTAAATGAAGAAGTTGGCCTTTTTATGCTCCCTACCTAGTCTGTGGAAAAAGAGAGGCTCTTTCAGAGGGAATTTCAGTTTAAATTCTTTTAATACAGAGATTCAAACACTTTTGAAGTAAGCTCAATTTCTTTTTTGGTACCAAAAATTAGGAAGAATTGTTAACCTCATGAATGTCAAAAAGGCCAAGTGTAAAGTCCTGAACCTGGGTGGGGCAATCCCCATTATCAATACTGGGAGATTGAGAGCAGCCCTGCTGAGAAGGACTTGGGGGTTCTGGTGAATGAAAATGTGGACATGACCTGGCAATGTGTGCACACAGCCCAGAAAGCCAGTGGTACCCTGGGCTGCAGCAAAGGCAGTGTGGCCAGCAGGGCAAGGGAGGGGACTCCACCTGGAGTGCTGCATCCAGCTCTGGAATTCTGAACACAAGAAAGACATGGACCTGCTAGAAAAGGTTTAGAGGTGAGCCAAAAAAAAGTCAGAGGGCTGGAACACCTAGCCTGTAAGGACAGGTTGAGAGAGCTGGGTCTGTTCAGCCTGGAGAAGAGAAGGCGCTGAGGAGACCTTACAGCAGCCTATAATATATATATGGGGGTTTATAAGAAAGATGGAGAAAGACTTTTTAGCAGGGCCTGTAGTGACAGAACAAGGGCTGATGGTTTTAAACTGAAAGAAGGTTTGTTCAGATTAGATGTAAGGAAGAATTTTTTCACAATGAGGGTGTTGAGTCCTGTTTTTGTTAGAGAGGTTAGACTAGATGTTCTATAAATGTCCCTTTCTACCCACACCATTTTATGATTCTATGGCTACATAAGTCATGTTTCTTAACTTTCATGTTCTTTATTAGTATGAAGTTGTCACAAACAACAACCCATACAACCTTAGCTACAAAACTGTCTCAACCAAGGAGAAAGTGGTATGCCCTTGCTTCAGTCTTCACTTCTCTGTATGACATTCATGTAGAATTACAGAACTACAGTTCAACCAGAACTAAAAATTTTGACTAGAATTGGGGTCCTTTGGGACATAGGCTACCAAAAATGCATTAATTTAAAGTTGGTGCACACAGCTGTTTTCTCCTTCTAGAGAGAAAATGAGAGATCTTAAGTCAAGAGCTTAATACGCCGCTGGGAGGTACTCAGAGACTGCTGTGATAAGTATCAACAGAATGAACAGAAATATCTAATACGTAATAAAAGCAATGTAGGAAAGGGTTTACTTTCAGAGAACTACCTGCTCTTTTCATGATAACTTGGCAGTATATGTGCAAGGCATGCATATACATTTAAAATCCTTTTTTTCCTACTACACAGTGATTACAGCAATCTCCTCTTTGCGCTATGCCCATTTGACAAGCACGATTTCTTCAGAAATAGATACATGCCTTTCACTTCCAAATTGAAAATATGGCTGAAAGGCCTGGATTCTTTTAAGTTACTACATTTTGCAAGAAGAAACAAGAATACTAATCATGAGCATGAAATAACAAACATGAACAAAACTAGCAACAAACCACCCTGCTGGATAGCAGGACACTGGAATGAATACAGCATAAAGATTATTATATAAAAGATAAACAGTGAGGTGGATCATACAGTATTGTTATTATTACACTTTTTTCTTGTTGCACTCTTGTTTTGAAGAGCAAATTTAAGAAGTGATCTGGAAAAAAAAACCCTGAAACATTAAAAGATGGTTAGGGCAGGAAGGATTTGAGGCCATTAACCTTGGCAGAGCTGTCTTTGCCTTAAGCAATCTTTGTGCTTTCTTAACATGAGCCACTGATGCTCATTTAGAGACTGAGATGAAAATACAACTGCATTTCACTCATGGACTAGTACTCATGTTTTGTTAAATGTACCCACTTAGTCACTGACATAGACTTGCTTTCCTGATGAACCTTAAGAGAGAGTGCAATTATTCAAAGGTGAAAACTCTATATTACTCATATATTTCAGCAATTTAGTCTGTGTCCAGGATGATCGTGTAATCACCTTCRAGTGTATTGCCCTAATCTATACAGAACTGCCAAGAAGTTGCAGACTTAGACTTCTAAAAAAAGAAAATCATATGCTGTAAACAAGGACAATACAGTATACAAAATACTTACTAGAAATAAAAAATAAGATTAGAAGCAATGTTCCTGATCAGAAGGGAGTGTCATGGCTTAACCCCACATGGCACCAAAGCACCACTCAGCTTCGCTCAGTCACTCCCCACTGCAGCAGGATGGGAGAGAGAATTGGGAAAAAAAAAGCGAGAAAACGTGGGTTGAGACAAAAGCAGTTTAATGGGTCAGAAAAGGAAAAAAAGTGCTGCGTAATGCAACTGCTCACCACTCAATGACCAGTGAGCCAGTTCCCAAGCAGCGACCCCAGGTGCCCAGCCAGTTCCCAAGCAGCGACCGCTGGCCAGCTTTCACCCCAGTTTACATGCTGAGCGTTCCACCATATGGTATGGAATATCCCCTTGGCCACTTTGGATCACCTGTCTTCCCTGTGTCCCCTCCCTGCTTCTTGTATCCCTCCAGCCTTCTCCCTCATGAGAAGCTGAAAAGTCCTCCACTCAAGGTAAGCACTACTTAGCAAAAAATAAAAACATCAGTGTGTTATCAACATTATTCTCATACTAAACACAAAACACAGCATTGTACCAGCTACTAGGGAGATAACAAACTCTTTCCAAGCCGAACCCAGGACAGGGAGTCAAACTAACGGAATGAGGTTAGCCAGAAAAAAAGAATAAGAAAAAGAAAACTGTGTAGGGAAAGGTGGTGCAAAGATTAAAAAGGCATACCTTAAGCAAAATGAGAAAAAAGGTGATCAAAAGGTAAAATGCTAATTATAAGATCAGAGATAGAAACAACATACCATAATTAAAGGTAATAAGAGGAAAAGTCAAGTAACGACGTGAAAAACAGTATGCGACAACCAGAAATTATTTAAAATACTAAATAAGAAAGATAGAAAAGGTGATATTGCAAGAAAAAGTTATGCAACACCAAAACTCATTAAACAGAAGGAATGTTAAAATGCTGGGGGAGAAATATAATGTAATGATTGGATCAAAGCATTGTGGTAAAAGTCATACAAGTATTAATAAGAATAAAAATAATGATAACTGTACTGATATTAAAGAAAAAGTCAGAAACTAAGAACTGTTATGATGGAAACGAAGTAAATTCACAAAAATAACAATTTGATCCGCTTGAAAATACCACTAATATCTGTGCAATCTGACTATATGTATACTTCCTGATACATATTTTAGTGCCCATCAACAGCAGATAAAGTATTATGGAGAAATGCATGCATAATAATAACACAAGCCTAAACCATTCAGCTGTATCACAAATAATAATTATCTGGGACACTAAAAGATCATGGCAAAAGCTAATCTAATAAGTCTTCCATTATCCTTTAATACTTTAAAACTGTGCCGTGAGCTAAACAGTTGTCAAAATTGAGTTCTGTTTACACCGAGCTGAGTATCAGTGAAACAGAGATCACTGCTGAGCTCTAATTACAAAAACAAATTGTTCTCTCTGTAATCGAGCTGGAAAGGTTAGTCTGCTTCTCCTTCTGCCCCCCCCCCCCCCCCCCCCGACTTCATGTTTACTGGAGGCACAAAGACGGATGAAAGATCATATGCCATTTGTTGAGCAGATAGGAATTGTATGAGAGGGGACATAATACCAAGACCCCACCAGATAATGCTGATTAGCTGCTGCCTTGCAGGGATGAGGTCACAAGAGAGCCCAGTGACTATTTTAAACCAGACATTGTATTTCATTTTAACTCAGCTAAAGGCATACTCCCTTCTTTCCAAAGTGCAGCGGCTACCAGATAAGTGCAGTCCTTGGCAATCCTCTTTCTGAAGAGGGGTACGGACTGCAGAAGTTATCCAGAGAGGCACAGGGAACCTGTCCTCTGCTCAAAATCAGAAGGACTTCCATCCTTCGTGACGTATGTGTAAGAACTGCGGTTGAACACACTCCACCTTATGCAAACATGAGCTGGCTATGCATTTGTGGAAAGTTGGCTGCGTATGAATGCAGGGACCATACTATGCCCAAGCCTGCATCAGAGGACTGAGTTCAGATTTCATATTGTGAAGTACTGCCCACATGAATGTCCAACATGAATGGAAGTAGGAGGGCTCGCTAACTGTCATGTCTTCTAAGTTTTTATTCATTCCTACCGGGGAGAGTTAGGGTTGTATTTGTTTTTTTGCAATAAAGTCTTACATTCATAGGCAGTTTGATGTCCAGCTCCCACTTCCCAGCCTTCTTGCCAATAATTTCCTCTATCACAATCACAGGTTAGGTATTGTCTGGCACCAATACAGATTTTCATGTCTGAATATAAAATGGTGATTGTGTACTAATAGCCATGGCTGCCACCACTTCTCTACAGATATGCAATTCACTTCTTGAAAGAAATGCTATTACAATGCAGCTAAATATAACACTGGTCCTCAGCAGGTATCAATGTGGTGAGAATAGCCCATCACAGTCAGATGGTAAAAATTTGTTTTACACAAGCCAGTCTCTTCTTGTTCACTGTCAGAGAAAATACATTTTGCATCATCACTTACGTTGTTTTCCTTATCTGGCATGATAGCTACAATCTATATTTCTCAGATCTGTGCCCCAAGGACCGAGAGTATTGAAGTAGAAGGAAAGAAAATATGCTAATAAAAAAGCAGTACCAACCCATCTCATGAACAGAACCAGAGTCATCTTTGATTTCCAACATGCTCACAGCCCTTTCCAAGACAGCTGCTAAATTACTACTTTAAAACACTGAAAGCCAGCTGAGAAAAGCTCTTATTTTATGAATAACTGCTACCTAATACACACAGCCTAGCTCGGGGAAGAATACTGTGTCATTATGGCTAGTGCACAGTTCTGCATCTAGAACTCATATCAAAGGAAAGGTTACTGAGAAACTTTATTATGATAGTAAAGTGTACTATTCCATTGAATGATAAACTACTAAAATGAAAACAAAAACCAAAAAAAGGCAATTAAATCTACTTAATTCAACATTTTAAGAAACTCACCAGATCTAAAAATCTAAGGCTCATTTAAAGCAAATGGAGTGGGTCATTAATAGCTTATTGAAGATGTCAGTCAACTGGAGATATGGTAAGAATTTCAACACATGTAAGTACTGGCAGTCCTCATGCTTGATTTTTTTAATTTTTGTTCTACTAAGGAGAAAATTTCCATCTTGCACACTATTGGAACTAGAAAATCTTCCCAATGTAGATACCCATTTGTGATTCTTTCATAATGTATCTCCTCTAATACTAGAGATGTTAAGAAACTTCATGCCTTAGAAGTGGAATGTCTACTTTATCTGGGCTAATTAAATAAAAATAATTTTGAAGTTTTTTATTATGAACTTGGGATTTTTGAGACATGTCTAGGTGCATTGCAACAGCATGTGTATTTCGTTTGTAAAATTTGACTTTTATAGATTTAGGAATCTTTAAAATTCTTTTGAAGTTGTTTGTGTGTAGTACAAGTCTGAATTTTCTGTTGGGAAATTAATAATTTCACAGTAGCTATTTACGGTTTGCAAGAAAAATGCATTATTGTCTGATATCCTAAGAATTTTAAAGGAAAGAATTTAAAGTCATTAGTCTAAAAWAAATTTAAAAACTGATTAGAAATCTGCACTACTTTCTCAGCCCAGAATGATGAAAGTATTGGGTATTTACTAGCAAAATGGGACTTTTAATCTAGGTCTGTAATACAAACATAAAACACTATATAATGAATGAGTGGAGTTGTTAAGCTCTTATCTGTAAATAAGTTTTATAACTAAGATATGTCCTTTTAAATACAAAATAATACTAGTGTATTCATATTGAGTTTTATCTCTCATCTTTTACACGATAATTTACATCTTGCTGTATATGTGGCTTGGTATCTTGAAAGTCTAACCTACTGCTTAAGCTTTAAGGCCTACGCTTTTTGCATATGCAGAATGAGCATTCATTCATTCTGGGTGCTAAACAAGCAGATTAACATGGAAAAGATAAAAAAGACAAAATTGCAGATATTGTAAATAGTTAGAGACTCTCTTCCAACATCTTGCCTATATGTAGCAGAAACTCTTATTTAAAGGGTGTGATTATTTTAGAAGACATATGAAGACCTTTTTTTTTTTTTTTTTGCCTGTTGCAGCATCTGTGAAAAAACACATAAAAAGCTCTGTGTCAAGATGTGCCTAGTTTCAGAAAGCTGTTTAAACTGCAACAGGCTAAAGTGACTGCCTACTTCTTCATTTGGTCAAAAATATTTTTACTCAGATGTGAAAAAAAACCCATGGCATTTGCCATCTTTCTGGTTTGCTTTAAGCAGTTTTACAGTGTGGATTCATGATTTTTCAAGCTACCAAACACCCGTAGCAAAGACCTAGCTTCTGACTGAAGCAAACTTCTTTCTTTCTTTAGGCGGTGGTTCCACGATACGTAAAACTAAGCCAGATCATTCCTGCCTGGCATCCATTCTGTGTTTCTACCCTGTTTCAATTTTATGGTGAGTAGGTAGGTAGGTAGGTAGGTAGGTATGTAGGTAGGACATATAAAAAAAAATCATTTCACCTTCCTGAACCAGCTTGCTGAAAGATCACAAGTCCTCTGTCCTTTAAAATTCTCATCTAGAGAAAGGGGAATGTACTATATGGAACCGGGACTGTTTAACTGATTTAAACAAGCTAAAATTGTGAAAGTAACTTTCTAATGTTGGAGAGACCATGCTTGCTCATCAGGAGCTAATACTTATAGCCAGTCACTAGTATTTTTATTGCTCCTTTTAATGTTAAAAGTTTCCTTCTTGTTTTGAACACATTAATGCCTGCCTAGCAATGGTCATACCTGGGACCACAATTTACATGCTTGCCACATGCATTACAAAGAGTGTGTAAGTGGAGCTATGAGCCACAGACTGATGGACCCCAGCCTTACATCTTCTGAGTAATGCTGTCACAAAACTGTCACAAAATCTAAAGTGTAAGGAATAGCTGATTCAAGGTCAGCCAGCTGAAGAAGGATGTGATGCTGGAGGAAAAAAGAACATTCTGAATGTCTGTATGTGAGGATTATTTTCTGTTTGCTTAAATTATAGACTGTATGCTTACTCAAGCAGTACAAAATCTCAAGATCTCATCAGACGTATAGAGAAAGGAACCGAAATTCCTTGGTTTTACCTCAATAAGTATTGTCCTTTATTTTAATGTCAGATTGGATAGCAATCATCAGTGTGATAATCTCGTCTTGCTCATACTCTTGTACTTCACACTATGCAGAAATCAGTTAGGGACACAAGCATACCGTGCACAGAACAAGAAAATTAATTCTTTATGAGGACAAGCCACCTCAGCCTTTCATATCAACAACTCATATTCTACTTTGGTTGTCAATTTATTTTCAATGCCAGTTCAAGAACCTGGCCACAATATTTAAGGCTTTGCTGAGCAGGATGCATCCGAAAATAATTCTCTGTTCACTGCACAATGGGACAGCTGTGTCCCTCTAGGCCACTCTCATGAGTGTGAAGCTCTCAAGACTGGAAATAAAATGTTCTCAGTTGATGGCTGTCGTTTGATGGAAAAGACACATCACAAGGAATAAACAGGGGCTCCAGTCAGATTCTCCTACACTGAGGAAGCAGTCAAAGAGTAATAACAAAAGTAAACAAAACCAGAAGTTTAAATGCAGTAAATAAAAGCTGCCACATCTGTAAGCTAAGGGTTGGAAAGTCAAGCCTCTCATTAACACCTCCATGGCTACATCAAACTTGCATGGTGTGGATCTACTGGAATATACCATGCCTCCTGCTCTCCATTCAATACCTAATTCCCATTCTTCTAATGGAAATCAGGGTGCAATGGGATAAAAATGAATCCAACAGAGTTGTGGGGTCCCATTCAGGATACTGTCCCAGCAAACAGTTGAGCACAAGCAAGTCTCGCAGTTTCATCACATCGATATCTAAATGACTGAGGTGGTTGGTTCTCAAAGGCTGCAAGAAGAGGCACCTGGAAATGTGATTAAGGTTTGGGTAAGATCTGAATCCTATGGACTTTAGCATATTGTGCTTAATAAAATTAAAGTCCTGTACCTTTCTTTGTCTTTTTATGAGAAATATGACTTCAAAATTTTTTACATCCTCACACTTTTCACAAAGAAACAGGATTTCTTTTGTTTCCCTTCATGTAACACTACTGTCAATTTTTATTTAGTATTTGCCCAAACTCACCCTCCTTGCACACTATTCCTACAAAGCAGCTGGAAGAGCTACTTTGGAATCAAACCCATTTCTGCTGGATAGATCAAATGGCAGGATATGCTTGAAGAGTCACACGGCTGGCAGTCACCACTGAGAGTAAAGCATATAATGCTAACTCTCAGCATGCATCAGGGTGGAATTCAAGCTCAGCTGAACAGAGTTGCAGGTATCCTTGTCTACCTTTGAGCTGTTCAGCCTGACAGAGCAGTGTACCATAACTTTACATTCAGACCTGTTTTGTTCTTTTCAGTAAGGAAATCCTGAATACAGCATTGATGGCATCGCTCGTTTGAATCAGCAAGCAAGCTATTAATGGGACACGTCTGGGTCAAACATTCCACAAGTTTCAGCTGTTACTGTAACCTCTTTTTAAAAGTGAAATGGAAAGAAGTTATCTTTTCCTAAGGTTCCAGATGAAGGAATTTTAAATAAATATATATTGTAATTGAATGAGAATCTGAGAAAAAAATGTTAAGCCTCTTAGATAAACTGAAAGACTCCTATTCTTGTCTGAGAACATGAGTGACACTTTGTGGAGCTCAAAATGTTGATTCCTTTTCTATGGATTCTTTGGCTGAACCTGGGTTAATAAGTGTAAAAGTGCTGCAGCAGAAAACTCTCTATTTTGCGTTACTGCCCTATGTATAATGCCCATGCAGCTGGAATGATGCTGAGCACACCTTTGGACTGATCCAGCTCTCGTTCTGCCCGGCTATTGCAGACAAGATTCAGAAGGCAGTGTAGTCAGGATTCATGGCTGTGTGATTCTTCTGCTTAGCATAATGCTCTTCTTGGATTTTACCTCAAACCTTTACAAAAATTCTGTGTGAAAATGACTCTCGGTGATTACACATGCAGGTGACTTTTCTGTGCTGCAGGGTAAAAGAGACTACAAGTGTGCCTGTGGCCAGAACATGGAGCTTGGTTTCAGGGTCAGAGAAACCCTGACATCAGAGTACCATTATTTATTTGCACAAAGCAAGGCTGTGAAGTGGTTACCTAATAGGATATGGGCAATGGTGAATGAAGATGCATTACCAACATGCTTTTTTCATATATTATGACCCTGTGTTTACCAGACTCAACAAAGAAGCTGCAGCAAACCCCACAAAGCTACGGCAGCCTGGTCAGGAGCCACAGCAACCCAAACAGATGCCACCACAGTCCATAAAAGAGCATTGGACACCAGGTGGAAAAGAAGCCTAAGGCATTGTTTTGATGAAAAACCTCCATAATGCAATGATGAATACCAGAGCATGTAAAAGCACATCTACTTCTGTCTGAGGCTTCACTGAAACACTTGGAAAAATTAATCCTTATCAATTAAACAGACAAACTTAAAGAAGATTTGCTCAATCACATCAAACCACAAAACAGATATTCTTATACTCTTTTTGTTATACTCTTATTCTTTTCATTCCTTTTTTTCTAATTCTCATTCAGATTTAAAATGCCCCTGATTCTCTTTACTCTTATTCACTTTGGCACTGATTTAAGTTCAGGCAAAGTGACTGTACTTTAATCCCAAATAAAGATATAAATAAATAGATCTAAAGTGATTTGATTAATCCACCTGTAATGTTAATCTGGACAAGTTTTTACAGCTGCCTCAGTGTAGAAAAAGAGAAAAACACTAAGATTTGTGTAAGATTGAGGGAAAGTGGTAATAATAATGGATGTTTGCATTTCTGAGTGGAATTCTGCGATAGGGTGTGAAAGATCTCTAAAAGTATTTTTCCAAGGGTGAGGAAAGTCAAAATGAAAAAAGGGTAAGGAACAAGCCTAAAATAGGCCTTTGGCAAATTGTGTAGCAAAGGAACAATAAAAATATCATTGTTGTCTTTGATATGTGATATTACTAATATACCAAGGAAAAATGGACATTGCCTGTACATGTACTTAAAAAGGTTATTCTTATTTGCTAAAACTCGCAGGAAGAGTGAGAATAAAAATCAGAGGGAGCTGAAAATAGGAAATTGATGGCAGTCATTGGAGACTACCGATGTAATGTGGGGGTTTTTTTCCCGGCAAAAAGGAAGCAACAACATTGAATTTTACTTGAATATTAGTTACAGGTATAACTATCAAGTCTCTCTCTCATAAAAATTCATTATGAAGAGGCAGGCTTGAGTCAATCGAATCGCAAGCAAAAGATAAAATTAAAGATGAAAATGAGACAGCTAAGAATCTCTCTATAATTGATTTGGAATAAATGTGTCTTCTTTTTTTCTCTTCTGTTTTTCTGTAATGGCCTAAGAAAAAACTGAAAATGACATCACATTTCTGCAGCATTTCCACATTTCTGCAGAGATTCTGTTTCTACTTTCTGAATTTTAGATGCTAAAGCTCATATATATTTTGGTGTTGAAAATCGATAAGAAGAGGGTATATTTCAATTAGCAACCAAGGAAATGTTTGTCATGAGTGGATCACATCAAGAAGAGTAGGTATCACTCAAGCCAGCAAAGAAAAAAGGCTGGTGACATTTGAAGTGGCTGAGAATGTTTTTTAGATTAAAGAAAAGTAACAGGTACAGAAAAGCATGTAATCTCAGATAACTTGTCAGCTAAAGTGAAGTCACAAACTGTAAAATGTAAAAGGAAAAAAAAATAAGCTAGAGTAAAACTTGACCATATTCGGAGAGCGAGTAGCAAAAAAACCCTTCAGCAAATAAAATCCTGATTGAACAGGGCACATAAAAATTGGTATCCAGACCAAAACCAAGTATTTACTTGATCCTATACTTTTTTTAAGTCTAAAAAATAAGAACTCCAGCAGCTGTTTCTAAGTGAGGAATGTGATGTAACAGACACCTCACAAAGGTAATAGAAAGAAAATACCCAGTGGAACTCAGTGTAATTATAATTCCAAGATACAAATTATAAAAGAATGATGAAGTACATTGCATTTACAACAACTAGTCAGAGTTCATGAGAGGATAAACAGTGCTTACTTGATTTAATCTTTAGCATTCAACAGTCCATGTGGAAAAAGTAACTATCTGTAAGTTACACTGTAATGCTGGCCATGAAACTCTCAAATTCAATGTCTAAAAGAAGAAAGAGAAAAAGGGAAGGAAAAAAAATGGCTACAGTATCATTTAACTTAAAAAAACAAAAGGGAACTACCTGAACATGACAAAGCTTTTTGAAAGGAAATTCAAAAGGACAACTAAAAGACTAAATGCTTGCAGATAGCATGACAGACCGCTGAAAGATACTATATTAGGAGTTCGGAGAAACTGTATACCACTCATCAAAAACACTTTTAAAGGACGGAAAAATAGCCAGCATGGTGAAACAGCAGACCAAAGGAGGCCATTAGGAGAAAAAGATACTCTTTAAAAAAAGTAAAAATTGTGAGCAAATTAGGGTGAGAAAAATGCATAAAGTCAAATGTTACAATGTTATAGGGAAGTATGAAAAAGATTTTGAATATTATTAGTTCACGACACACAAACTAAGGAGAATTTTTACTAAAAAATGGGAAAAAATGAAAGTCTGCCAGAGAATCAGTGGATCAGTGAGGCTGACAGACAATCAGCATATACACTGAGCTGAAAGAAGATAAGGTCACAAGTACCGACTCCTAAAAAAGAAAAAAAAAAAAAGAAGAAAAAAAAAGAAGTTTTGGAAAGAAGGAGCCCAGGGAGATTCCTACAATCCAGATATTTTGGGGATAGAAATGAGTCATAAAAACTGTCTGCAACTAAAAGATTAATAGACAAAATTAGAAAGAAAGTGGGTAAAATGACTCCTAACAAATCAGCAGACCATATGGAAGCCAAATATGTAATTGGAGCATTATAAGCCTATCACTCAAATTAGCTTTGGTATCAAACGAATGTGAGTAGTAAAATCTGAGACTGTGAGGAACTGCAGATAGATGTCATGATATTGAGTGACTACAGTAAAATGGCATGTGAGATGCAGTGTCAACAAATGCAGGTAATAGACACGATGGAAAACAGGAACAACTCTCAATACACAAGCAAGGGACTGTAAAACAGATCTCTGTGTTAGTCTGGACAGTTAAATGAAGATGTCAGCTCATAGTTCATCAAGACAGCAGTTAGAATAAAATGATATCTCGGAAAAGCATAGAGATTAAACCCCAAAACATTACTCTTTTAATCCATAGCTGCTGTGTCTAGACTTCTGTATTCGGTTTTGCTCATGACATGTTCAAAAGAATATAATAGAACTGAAAAGACTGAAAAGAGCAACAAAGATGATCAAAGTTATGAAAAGGCTTTCATAAGAGAAGAGACTAAATAGACTAAGATTTTTCAGTTTGAAGAAAACACAACAAAGGGAAAATATGAAAAGATTTTTGAATCATGATTGTCACTGAGAACACTAATAGGAAACAATTATTTACTGTTTATCCTAAAGCACGATCTAGGCACTGTCAGTGAAATTATCAGGTGGCAGATTTCAATCAAAAGCACTGTGTTTGTACACACACCAAAGTAGAAGAGATTGTTGTGCAGGATTGTACAGAAGCTAAGGGTCTGTATAATCATTATACAAATTCATGGAACAAAAATCCAGACAGGTTGGATGAAAAATGTCTCTTTTATTTTCTTACATTCTTTTCTTTAGACCCTTAATTGCACAGGGTTGTCATTGTCCTAAAGTCTTTGTGCAAATGCTGGAGTAACAGGAAATTCCACYAGGTGACTCAGATGTTGCATTTGGGTGGATGATTGAATTACCTTCAGCTGCTGTAAGTGAAGGGCATACATATACAACTGCATGATGAGTTGTAGTTTGTTACTTCACATGTAACTTCCCCGTCTCCACCCTTACTAGACAGGGTTGTTTTCGTACACTTTTAAAACCCTACAGATTAATATCTTACTTACCAAAGAAAATGTTTAAATCAGTGTGGTAGTTGCTGAATCAGTGCTTGCACTGCACCTTCCCAGCAATTTTTATTACTCTTGCTTTCATATCCATTATTCTGAATGTCAGGGAGCTATTTTTAAGTACTGGCTTAGTTCAGTTTAATAAAACATATTAAATTATCTGCACCAAAAAAATTAAAAGAATTTCTTATTAAGAATTTAGTTTTATAAAATCAAATGCATATGTAGCTACCAGCATGACTGCTCCAGACAAGATACATTTTACAGGAGTAACATTTTACAATCTACGCCGGAACAGTGAGAAAATGAAAGATGGGACCAGGATTATAAAAAGTCACAGAAAATATACAGTTAAAAATTTCATATGACCAGTAGAAAACTTGCCTACCTTTTCAATATGACTACTATTATTACTAAGTTACTGCTTTAAGATCAAAGTCCTTCCTTTTCAAAATCTATTCTGTTGTTTCTAGCACTAGAATAATCATAATATTGAATTCTTATATTTCTCAGAATGAAATTTCCTGATTATTTTCTATGCTAGGGAATAAAAAACTTAGCTAGCTTTCAAAAAGCTGAGGCATCTAAAGCCCAAATCAGAAAGAATATTCAGGGATTAAATTGGCCCGTATTAGGTCGGTTGGTGCATAATAATACAAGACAAGGCATAGAGATACTACAAAGTGTGTAAAGATGCAAATTGAAGAAATTTTGACACTATTTTCAGTAATGCACACTTTTGCTTTCCTGTTCTGCAAACTAGATAAACTTAGAATATTTTGTGAGCTATAAATTTAGCAAAGCATAAATTATTATAATAGGAGTTTAATCTAAATTACATTTCCCGTAATTTCTGAAATATAAATTTTTAGTCATTAAAATTGTCTACTTAATATTTTCACAAAAATTCTTGATGTTTTTTATTTTTAAATGGGTGGGGTTACCTTGTTTGTTTTATAAATGTCTTCTCTATTTTCTCTTCCTCTGTAAAAGTAGTTAAATATTCAAAATTAAAAACAAACAAACAAACAAACATTTTGTTGTGGATAAGAAAAAAGTAAACTAAACCATCAGAAGAAAGTACTCAAATTTTCCAAAGTAAAGGGACTACCTTGGGATAGGGAGAAAAAAAGTCCAGATAGGATGTTTACTGCACTATTTATTTATCAGTTTGCATAGCTGAAAGAGCAAACACAAAGGCAGAAGACAATCAAAGGTATTTCAGTGATGAACAATATAGAAGATTTACTTTCTGAGATAGTTCTGAGTGGCAGTTACAGAGTTAAATAGTTGTTATTAGGGTTAATCTGTACATAAGAAGGTGTGTAACATATTCCTGACAACGCTGTTCAATTTGCTAAAAAGGCAGTTCAATCTCTCTCTGTGTGTGAGCCTTGCAAGAAAGCAGACTATGTTCTCTATCAATAACACTGGTGCTGAACAGCAACTTGTGAGACCAGATCTATATTGTGAAGCATTGCTGGCAAAGCTATGTCGTCTAGAAGTGTGAAAAATTATGACAACCCCAGTTCACAGAGCTATTTGGCAGAAAACTCTGACATTCACAGAGTTATATGAATAGATACTTAGTTTAGTTTATCTCTTTCAGGGACACAGTGCAGCAAGGTTAGAAGGACACCTCTTTGTGCCAGCATGTGCAACATCTCCAGCAGCTGGCTCTGGTGATGGAGTTGAGAGGAGAGTGGCAGGTGTACTCATGCAGATAAACCTCACCTTACCTCAATAATGGCACATCCTACAGTGGGTGTGATAAAACGGGATAGATCTGAAGTATCTTAAACAAATATTTACTTAGATTTAATAGGATTGCTACTGTATGTTTATGAAATGCCAGTTGATTCTTAAATGTATTTGCCAGGGATTAACAGCTATTCCAGAATCCATTGCTATTTAATGAACATACAAGAACTGTCTTAGACGTTATAAGGAGCTAGGTTTAAAAAGTTCATGAATTACTTCCATTCACCAAATGATAAAAATTTACTGAAGATTAACACTATGTAAGGTGCAGACATTTTATACAGAGATTAATCCTTAAATTAATATTTTATTCATCCATTGATATTTAATTAACTTAAATTAAAACAGTTCCAGCAGTTGGATAAATATGTTAATTTATTTTTATTTTAAGAGGTCCATGTAATCCAAGACCATGCCTTTCTATTCTTGTGAGGCATTTCAATAAAGCATTTCAGCACACAGGGATTTTTAGAAGTTTGATCTCAGATTCTAATTCCAACACACTGTTCTCCATTGCTTCTGACACCAGCAATTTGGCCATAAGAATTCAAAACAAAAACCAAGTAGATAAATATTTAAGCAAAGCATAAAAAATTATGCACTTTACACAGGCACCCAATTTTGTGAGGGAAGAAACTGTTCCCAACTGCAAATACATGGAAGAGGGAACAATAGCCATGCAAACAGAAATCATATTTCTGCCATAGAAGAGAGATTCACCACCTCCACAACATGACTGATGAAATGGGAAAGATTTGCTGAATAAATTCATGAAGATGTCTCCAGAATAAACTTGGGCTAGAGTCTTTAGTACCTGTAACACAAATAAGAAAGAAGCCCCAAACTTGTAATAAACAATAGTCAGTGTGAAAAAAGCTGGTTCCCTCAAAACCCGAGTTGAAATTCATCTTTAATAGGTTTAGGTAGGTACAATTATTTAACTCTGTCTCAGTTAGTCATCTTTTGCTGACAGTACAGAGGATGTGCTTCATTAAACAGGTCGGAGGAATCATACTCAAGAAGTGCCTTACTCTCCTCAGTAATTCTAGAGAGCTCATTAACTAATTAACTATAAAGAATTAGGGTAACTAGCTCAGATGTAGGTGAGATAGTAGGTGAAATGGTAGAGACAAGGTTCCTGAAAACCTGTGGCTCTTCTTTCCTTTAACAGGGTTGAAAATGTTGAGGTTTTGGAAGCTTTCTTTTCCTTCTTTTTTTTTTTAACTAACAAAACCTTGAGGTCTTTCCAGCTTGTTGTACTTATAGTGGACTAAATATCTAGGAGAAAACCGAAGCCTTAGTTTTGAATATATTTTGGAAATGTAAAATTCTGTCTAAATGAAGGTGCTATTAATTTGAATATCCTGGATCTCATTAAGATTTCAAAGAGTATTTTTAGGTACCTTAAACTTTTCAAATATTTAAATTTTTTAAAAATATTTTCCGGAGTATTATGTTCACACATCTAAAGTAAAAATATTATCTATGTTTTGAGGAAACATTTTTTTAAATACAAAAGCTTATGCAAAAGAATTATATTACCTGACATTGGATTAAAAATACAAAGTTATGTTTTGTAGATTTATAACAAAAAAAAAAAAAAATATACTGTATTGATTAAAGATGGGCAAGGTGATTCAACTGTGCTGAACCTGATGAATTTCTACTGCAAAAGAACAAGCACCCTTCTGATATAGAATATATTGTAGTTTAGAATTATTTAAATGCTGCTTGTCTCTAGGAAAATTACAAATTTTTATCACTTTTGGCAGAGAATTAAATTTAACAGAAGCATACTACCTCTAACAGTAGGGCAGCTTCTTGTTTCTTAGGAAATCTGAGTGTGTTTTGMTTGCTTGTTTGGTTTTTTTCTCCTCTGTGTTATATTATCTTCCACATCCCTAACTTGTAAGTTAATCTTTTTTTCTTCTTTTTCTTCCTCTAACTCTCTCTCTGTATTTCCATACTTCTGCATATCAGAAAAAGACATTTAATAAAATTACAATAATCTCAACTTCTACTGACATCTGAATTTATGTCTTTAAAGAATTTAAAGAAGTCTTTAGGTTCTAAGTAGCAAAGAAGTTTTCAGGCTTTAAATAATGGCTTATTTTGTCATACTTAAGAAGGTTACACATCTGCTGAATTTACTATAAAATAATGGTGAATTAATCATTGGGGCAATATTTCTCAATAAAAAAAGGGAAGTGAGTTCATTCTTCTCAGTAATTGTCTAACCTGTCTTTGAGAGACTCTTTTCTTGTGCCAAAATTTTAGTGACATATGTATTTCTGCTATTCTCCATACACTAAGGAAAAAAAAAATGTGAATGCACAGAAAATAAAATGTATAAAATTAAAAATAAAGGAATTAAAATATGCATTAATAATAAAGAATGAATAAACAGACTCTAAATGGAATAAAAATATGGATATCATCAATGCTTTTGTATAAAGAAAAGGTATCCATTGGACAAATTCACAATTTTAGRAGTGTATGTCCTAGGCTTAAACACCTTGAGAGATTTTATTTCCACAATAAATATAATGAAGTAAGAAAGTAAGAGAAGCTTTATTTTGSAAGTCCAAATTACTTAGCTTATTTGTTTATTGCAAACATGAATGCCAAAGAAAAAATACTTTTTGTTATTAGATGTTATTTCCAGTGATTTAAGGATATGCAGTATCAATTTTACTTTTTTTTTTTTTTAATAATGTTTATGGTCCAATTCAGCAATGTACCCTGGTTATTCATGTACTCTGGTACTCTTGAGAAGCAAAAAAGCAGCCACAGCACACTGTCAAGTTAAGCTGAGTTTAAAGCTTTCCTCACAGCAGTAGCTTCAGTGTTCAATGTAGCTTTCTTTCTCCATCGTGCTCTACTCCATGTACTTCCCCTCAAAAAGAAGTAATTTACGTGAACTTTGCTTACAACAACAAAATACTGTAAGGATAAGGGATGGAATCCTTATTTTAAATCAAACTAGCAATGCTGAAAAGAAATTTCACTTGTTAAAAGTAATCACAGACATGAAGTGCAGGAATTTTCCATAAAGTGTAGGAATATTCATATTCAGCAGCACACACAGGTCCAATATACGCTTCTCTGGGCCATGAAGATTACAGATGTGCTRCAAAGGTCTCTCCAGAGGGCCAGAACAGACACGGTTCCATCTCTGTGTTTCTGTTTTTCCTTTTTGTGTTTGATTCGGACCTTGGAAGGTTGTTTGGGCCCTGTAGCTGCCTGGAGATCTTGTCAATGTACAACCTAAACTGCACTTTTTGTATAAGAACTGCATTCATTTGTTCAAATAAAAATTGGGTCAGATAGTGCTATACATTATTAAATAGACATTTAAAAACTTTATTTTTAAAGTACCATTTTTCAATTATATAGTCTATTTTAATCTGACAGCTTTTGCCTCAGAATTATTATTCTTTCCCAAAACAAGTTTTATTGAGTGTTTTGTGTAAAGAGATTTGTGAATTGTTCTCACAGTTGCAGTTTTAAAACAAGCAAGCATAAATTGTTTTAAAGCATTAAATTTTCGATACTGTTAAGATATAGATTTATATAGATTACAAAATTAAATTTTCAGGTATATCAATTAATGGTGTCTTATTTTTGTGTTTATGAGTATGCATGTGAACATACATAGACACATACTACATATACATATTTGGCATCAATAATATTGCATTAATAATAGTAAAAGAAACAATAAAAGACTATGCATTTTTTTACATTTAGTCACGTGAACATCCCCACTAATTTATATGAGACAATTTATGCATAAAAACCTGGAAGAATAGGGTGCTAAATTTAAAAATTACATATATTGTCTTAAATAAAGGGGTTTTATCTGTGCCCCAGTGTGACTTGGTTATACTGGGCATATGCTCTTCTTCATTTCATGCTGCAGAGGGGAGCAGATGGAATTACATATAGCTTGGCATGCAGCACAGGGGCAGCCATGGAGCAGTATTTTTTAGTACCACGCAGGCATTACCAGCTCTATATACATTAGAGATGAAACACAAAAAAGGGCATGTCACCTTCAGGAAAGGGTAGTAGTCAGGGAACATCTGTTATACATGCAGTGTTCCCTGTAGAAAGAACTGAAACATGATGAAATATGCATCAAAAGTTCCCTATGCACTGAGGTACATTAAGTCCCTTTCAAACCATATGAAGCCCACTTGGGGAAGGGAGGTTATTTGAGTGCAGCAGCTGGAATAGGAGAAAGCAGCAGCAAGGAATGGAAACCAGCTGTTCTGCCATTCTGGAGACCAGGATGGTCAGTGGGCGCACAGAGGCTGATACATGACACGTGTGCATCGTTGAACTACAGTCTAGACAAAGTTTCACTAAGTTTCATTAGTTAACCGTGCTGCAGCTCTGTCTCTGAGCCAAGTCATGTTAAAGGCTACGTATTATTATATTATATCAGGGATTCTTGTTGTGAATCACTACATAATCTACATTCCCTGCAATTCTCTGACATGGTGAGTTCTTCGAGATAAAGAAGATGTTCACGGAGAAGAGGCTGCAGAACAGGTCAGTGCAAATGTTCCCTTTCAGTATGCTTTACTCAGGATTAGACAGTATAATGCATCCCCGTATTTAATAATTCACCATAAAAAGCAGGACTAGAGTGGATCGTCTAGCCCTGGGTATGTTAAAATAAATCTAGATTATCACTGACAAATGTGTATTTAACCTGTTTTAAAAATCTCCATGAAGGGGTATTCGTTAACTTACATGGGTAGCCTGCTTCAGTGCCTACAGATCTTTATAATAAAGTTCTCCCTCATATATAACCTAAATAACTCTCCCAGCAAATTAAACAAAAAGAAAAGAAAAAGCAATCACCATCCTATTTATAACAACTTTATATACACAAAGGCCTTTAATATGCTTCACCTCAGTCCTTGTTTGTTTAAACACACACAGTATTCTAAACAAATACTTCTTTCAAACTTTACCTACAGGCGATGTTTTACAAACCTCTATTTTCTACTGTTATTATACCTCTTTTTTGATTTTTAATTTTTCCAGGTCTTTCTCTAAAATATGCCTATAAACTGCRTACAATGGATGTATCACTAATTAGAGCATGCTGGAGCTCAGGCCCAAATTAAATTAAACCATGTTTCTCCCTCTGGAAACCACAGCATAGGGGAGAAGTAGTATGTAAACAGAAAAAGGGCCATGAAAAGGACAGTCTCTATCAGTGTGCACAGACATTAGGAGATACTCTTTGTTCCAGAAGAACAAAATACAATTAGTAGTATTCCAGTTAAAGCATTGCTGAATGGAATAATTAACTCCTGTCTCTTATTTAAGATATTCTTTTTTGTCTCCCTCAGCTGGACATAGAACTATTGATAAATACAGTCCAAGTTCAGATTTCCAACTACAATGTATCAGCTTTATGATAACTCCATCTGCAGAACATTTCTTCTTCTCGGTAGCAAGAATGTGGCTGGAATATGCAATGGAATTTTGTTAAATCTTGTCTACTATTGCCATTTATAATATCTGTATTTTCTGCTGACTCAATAAGAGGAGATTTAAAATGAGGAAGAGAGAAGATGTATTTATTTTAATTGTATCCTCTGTATAACTGAATAAACGCACGTACTCTCATATATATGTTTTTTTAAACTCTGTGTAAGCTTAATTAAAAGAAACCTGTAAGTACACCATACAAGGACGTTACACAGAGTAAGAGGCAGGAATAGAATCTCTAGTCCTGTTACAATAATTTCCTTGATATTAAGTATCCATCCAATATATGAATATATGCCCTAAAATATTCATTAACAAAAGTAAGCACAAGTAGAGAACATCCATTTATCACCCAAGGAAATGCATAAAGCCTGAAACAATGAAAACTCTCTATTTTCTGATTTCCTTGTTTCAAAAGTTGTTGATCTTTCCATGCCCCCACTTTTCTTTCAATTTATAAAAAGAATCTGAAAAGAAGAAATGTTAGCTGAAGATAATGATTTTGACATAGAAGGACCTCATCTAACTGAGAACTGCAAATCCTTCTCTTGCTCTTCTAGTGGGAATAAAGTGAAAAGATAACTTATGGATTCTAAGCCTTCCAAGAACAAACTGCAGTACAATAACTGTGCTCAGCCCCAGGAAAGAGTGTCAAAACAGAAAGTACAGAAAGGATGTAATGAGATTTCCACTAGTGACAGGGGAGGGATATTCTGCTTTGTTGCCTCTGAAGTAAAGCGGAAAGAGATGAGCACCAACAGCTACAGCACCCAAATATTAGAATCTCAGATAGGAGATTTATGGTAATAGACTTGTGATCTTGAAGCACATGGTATGAATTAATTTGCAAATAAGCTCATCAAAGAAAACTCATCTGAAATTTATGAATACTTTTATTGGTGCAGTCTTGAATTTTTCTGATGTTAGTAATGGTGTACCTACATTGATTCAATTGTGAAGTGTCCATTGAAAACAAAATACAGGTCAGAAATACATATAATTTTCAAACACTGAACTAATTTTTAATAATGAAGCAAGTAGAGATAATGTGGGGGAGAAATGAAATTACCTGAAAAATGTAGCATAACACACCAAATGGTGCATAGATGAAGTTGTGCTGAATGGCTGTAATTCCTCTGAGTCACAGTGACATGTTTTGTGTGTGTACTGATGCAGAAAGCTCTTTCTGTGTTTTGAAAGTCAGTTATAGAAATTTCCCCCCTGATCTTTGGCTAAATACATTCATTAAATGTGGGATATGCTGTTCACAAAACTTCACTGCTACCAGATATATGATGGCAATAATCTACCAGACGCTGAAATGTGTACCTGATTAAAAACCCAGTTTGGCAGAACACAACTCCAGTTGAAATTCAGGATAATGGGAAATAACAGGCAGCAATAATAGGCTAAGGTAGTCTTATGCAAACTGTATTCACTGTCACTTCAGCTGCCAGAATGTTTGCACCACTTTTCTATTTTATATCAACAAAGGCAGAGAAGTAGCGAGGCAGTAAGATAATCTACCCCTTCTCCCTTAGGATGCCACTTCACTTCCTTTTCTGACATCCTTCAGGACAAATATCTGCTTCCTCAAACTTCTCCTTCCTTACCCGGACAGCCTCACTTGAAAACCAAAGCCGCTTGTGTAATTGTGAGAGGAGCCCGCGACAGGGCAGCTGCGCCTGGGAGCCCTCCCATCCTTAACCAGGAAGCAGCAGACGGACCGGACTCTGCCTCCACGCAGTCACACAGCGTCAATCGCAAATCTAGACGCAGCATTAGAATAACTGAAATCTAAAAGATGAACTTAAATTGGCTGGTAGACTAGTAGATGGTCTAAAAATAGAACCTAAATGGTGAAAGATATTCAGCATAACTGAAGCAGAGACAAAAGAAAATCTTTAATACTCTGAGTGAACAAAAGTTGGCAGATACGAGAGTTTTCTCTTTATTTCGCCTAAATCCATCATATAATTTGCTTGATACATTATACACCAAAAGATATGTCATAGATTACTGGGTATTAACATAAGAAAAGTKGACAGTCATCTGTACAACAAAGTGACCTGTATTTCTCTCTCTAGTTCATTAGCTTAGGTTAGAAGGCAGAATATAATTCTGATCTCTCAAAAAAGGGCACTACAGAACATTTGCATACCCTAGCTCAGCCCAGGTAATGAAGTATTGCACAAGTGTTACCTAGATCATCTTTAAATGAGTGTTTGAGATCAAGGCATTTAGAATATTTGAAACTTTTATTAGTACTCCTCTGACTAAAAGTGAAATATAGAAATTTAAAAGTTTAATAGCAGTAGAAGTTTCAATATCATCATTCACAAGGACTTCATAAGAAGGATGAGACCAATAATAATGCTGCTAATTCTCTTACATTTAGAAGTATTGTTTCACTGAACAAAATACTCACAGCAGAAAAAGAGGAAAGAAGTACCTGTCCTGATGGTTCCAATGTCATATTGGACTTGTTATACACACTGGAGTGCACATCAAAGGAATATAAGAATGGTCTTATTTTTCATAAAACTCTGCAATTCTACCTACATTTTTAATCTTAAATTAAAAGTCCCATTATTAGAATAAGGCCAAAATCAAATACCTCCAGCTTGTTGACAACAAATTTGGTAAATCAGAAACAGTTACAGAACCCTAATAAGTTACTGAAAGACCTGTGCTAGTCCTCATCCAGGATCATAGCTGTGCTTGCTTGAAGCACAGAACCAAAAAAAAAAACCAAAGGAGATAAAAATACATAGAAAAGAACAAACAGAAGTGGAAAACCCAAGATTCAAACCTCATTTTGTATGGGCTTCGCCATCCATTTCCAGAATTTACAGTTCTAGAAACAGATTCTACTACTAAGACATACTGAAAAAAGGAAAGACTCAACACAATTAAGTTGCTCTTATAGCTTTCCTGGAAAACAATTAATCAGATGAAAGTGAAAAATGGGTACTGCATGCAAGTAAACAGCAGGTTAGCATCTTACCTGACCAAGTTAGAGGTAAGTGAGTTAGAAGGGATGATAGTGCTGGACATAAAGACTCTTAGTTGATGTCAGAGCAAGAAGGGCAGTCTGACTGCTATTCTGGGCACAGAGGAAATGTGATAGATGTTCTGTCCAGGGGAAAAAACCTATGGGAGGAAGCATTGTTGAACAGAAGATTTCACAGGTTGTGTCAGCTCCTGGGGACTCCCAGCCTCCATCAGTTTCCCAGAAGAGGCCATCACCAGTTCTGCAAACTTTGAAAAGAAATTTTTCTCCACAATCTTCTTTTTCCATTATCTCATTAAGCTTATGTATTCATAGAAGAACTCATCATTCCCAATGGCATGGAAAGCATTGGTGATGATGTCAGAGAGCAGAAATGTGCTTGATGAACTTTCTGCACATTTCGGTCTAGACTGATTCTAACTCGGTTAAACAGAATGGATTTTAATTATAATACAGACTCGAGCAAGATTGCCAAGAACATCAATGGATAGTCCAGAAAAATCTTGGTAAAAACTTTTGGTAATTTCTACTCTGCCGCAGATGGATAATGCAGGATATTTGATTTCTAGGATCATTCTTGTTTGGACATGGAGACTATAAATGAATAAGTTACTGCAGACTTGTTATGTGAGCATATTCAGTGGTCAAACACAAGAGGTGACAGTAATCATAGAAACTCTCTAACACTGATACGATTTTAATTCCTAAGACTCGCATGCAGGACTGCATCGGTTGTGATGCAAATGTATTTTTGTTGTGATGATGAAGAAGGAACTATTATATTTTTAAGTTATACTTAGTATCATTTTCTTTTTCATCAAGATACATTAGAGTCCTTTTATACTAGTAACTACATCCTAGACTACAACAGTGCTGTTATACAGAGAAGCCTGATGGGCAATCTTGGTCCTAGAGGAGACTGACAACTACACTGAAGACTTTCCTTTTACCCTTCCTCCAAGCAGTTGCTTCTGTTTTTTTTATTCTCAGGATCCATGCTACCGTTAACAAGGCAACAACCTATGCAGAAATGGCTCTTCTATGGGATGCAGATGTGAATGGCAAGAAACTGTTTGAAAGAAAGATGCAATGCACAGTGATAAAGCAAAAACTCAACAAAGCTACTGAATTTGGAGATACTTAATCCCTTTAAGTTTTTTTTSACAAAGACATGAAAGTGTAGATTTACACTAAAACAAGAAAACACAGACAAGAAAAAAAAAGAACAAAAGAAAAAGAAACTAAAAATTCCAGGGAAAATCTAACAAAGACAATAATTTATGAGTAACTACAGAAAAGTCCATAATTCTGTATTTTTACTGATCATAAGGTAAGCGTATGCAGGATTCACTAAGAAAAGTCTAAAATGTACATCTTGCTGTTTTACTGCTCCCTTGTAGATATTATTGCTTATGGTTTGTGGTTTATGATATAATTTTCAGCTTTGGATACCTTTTAAAGAAATGCAGATTATTGCTGTTATTCTTAAACCATATCAAACAAAACAATTACTTTGTTATTTAAATGCAAGAAGTGAATGATACATGCTACTACTTCAGGTGGAATAAACAGGTAATTTGACAGATATGTTCGAAACTATTAAGTCTTGCAGGACTTCTAAGTAGGGTGATCTCAACTGTCCAAACTAGTGGTAGGGCTTAAAGTATCAGCAACAGAAGTGGAAAAAAAAAAAAAGAAAGAGGTAAACAAAACATATTGATCCAAACCCATTTTATTAAAAGAGTAGCAGGCATATGGACCAATGAGTTTAGTAAGACAGCTGATTCGGATAGCATAAGTAAGCTTAAGAGATAGCTAGATATTTTTATGCAGAAAGTGGCTTGGATATCACAGCAAGAGAATATAAGGCTGAGATAACTAAAATAGGGTGTGTTTATTTTAACACAAGACTTACTATCATGTTGACTTTTATAGTTTGGGGGCTTTTTTCCTGCTTTCCTTCCACTAAGGACATTCCATAAGCATTTCATTAATTATGAAATTAATTGTATCTAATTTGCATTATCTTTCTCATTTGTGTAAATATTTAAAATCACTAGCAGACAAAACTTGCTATCTGAGTATATTTTCCTTGAAATCAAATATTTTAATAGTAAACTGACTTAGGCTCTATCATTCACAGTTTTCATTAATTTAATGAAAATCATAAGGTAAGCTTGATTGCTTCCCATCCAATGCTGAAATCAGAAGATATCTTGTCTACAAAAAACATTTTTCCATAAAATTTCCTACTTGTCTGAAGTTACTAAGAAAAGCATAATTGCTGTAGCGCTACCAAAACACTTTTTATCTCAGTATGACCTTTTAATTTTCAAGCTGTCTAGGCTAGAGTTGCTCCAAAYTGTAGTCAAAACAATGGTTCAACTAGAATTCTTATTACTGCCATGGGTAGAATTGGACCTGTGACAATAATATTTGGAATTACATGAAGAATATGTCAAACTTAAATTTAACTCATTTTTAAATTAGGATTCTTAAGTCAAGATCCTGACTTAACAGTTAACCCAGATAATTTTTCAAAAATGTCAGAAGATTTAATAATTAGCATTGTTTTACTAGCAGAAGCTAAAGTATTTTAAATATTTTTAAACAACAATAATCAAGCCTAGATCTTGGCTACAAAATAGTGAATTCCCATCCTTGCATACAACCCAGAATGATGACAGAACCACAACTTCTGATATTGCTTCAGGCGTTGCTGGAGACAATTGTTTCTAGCAAGCTTTCCATCTCCTTTTCCCAGAAAACAATTTTGCTCTAAAGAAAAATTCAATTCTTTTTCTATCCTAATCACATATATCATATTTCTTACCCTCCTTCAACTTGGTTTATGACTAGAGAAAGCAATTTTGTTTATCTTCTTTCAGAAAAGAAAAATTACATTGGGCTAAGAACCCTAATCATACTAAGCTCAATGACAAGTAATCATTGATTTCATTGGGAACACCACATAGCACCACATTTGTTACTGCGATGACCTGAAATCCCATAAGGTGCTCGATGCAGGTTCAGTTTTCGTAATACGACAATTATTTTATTACAGCACACTTGAGATGGAAGAGTTCATTCAAGTAAACAAATCAATATCATTACTATTTGTAATTATATTTAGGGGGAAAAAATAAAAAAAAAAAAGGGGAAAGTAGTTTATCTCCCTATCTCCATTTTTTTTCTCAGTAAAAAAATTCACATAAACCCCTACTGCTGTTTTTCAGTGGATGACAGTACTAAACATCTACAATTCAATATATGTTTAATAAGAACATGAGGAATTCATATGAACAATTGGAATAAATTGTTTGTTGATGAATATGGCACCTCATCTAGGTATAATGACAAAYGTAAACCTGCATATAACTCTTTGCATTGTAATGAAAATAAGCAACAGGAATGGTTGGCTTAATATGCTTATAGACTGCATATATTTTGACCAGATTTGGTTTTGATGCTGCTGGACAAACTGCAGTATTATGAACACTGGCCATACAGTCCTTTTCTAAAAAAACACACATTTTTAATTTCAGTAGTAAACAATTTCCTAGCGAAACTTTAAAAATTTTAAAGCTCTTTCATTGTTATACTTGATAGATAGAAATCCACAGTTTTTGTCTTTGTTTCACACAAAACTGAGAGAATAAGACACGTATAGCTTCTTTAAAAAAAAATCCTGTACTGCATCTTTATACAGATCAATGTCCAATTATAAGCAGAGAGTTGCTGTGGTAAAAGGTCAGGAAAAAATAATCTTTCCAGCATTTATTACTTGGAAAATAAGGTCACATATGAGGTCAACCCCCAAATATATACAGAATAAATTATACTGCAGCATTCTAAATATTCTATGCTGCAAAAATTATACTGCAATCTCAACATAATCAGAAAAATGAAGCTGAACATGTATTTCCTGATGACTGTACTACAGATCAGACTAAGCTGAGAGGCGAAAAACTCAGGTCCAATTAATCAACAACTAATAAAAGGCTTATAATATATTTGCTTAATTAGAAATATAACTTCTTATAAAGGCTGACTGATTTAATAATTTCTTATCTGTCTTTAACACAGAATACCCTTCCCCACAACAAAGTAAAATAATGGAAAACATACAAAACATTTAAAAATAATTYGGTGGTGCACTTCTTTATTACTTACAGCCTAGAAGCAAAACATAAACACACAGAATGCTGGAGTGCTTTGTCTGTCTGATGCTTTAAAAAAAAAAAGAAGTGTCTCTTTTGAAATAAAAGACTTCCTAATTAGATAAAACACATCTGGAAAAAAAATGAATTGGACACAGTTTGAGGAAATAAACATGTTTGTTTGTCAAAACGAATGCTCAGAGAGAGCACTGTCATTGTCCTGATGTAAGTCATTTTAGCTGTTTCACAGACACTCTTAGTCTGGTACCTTCAAAGGATGTGAACAAAAGTATACTGAAAATCAGATTGTATTAGTATTTGACACTTCTCACACTACTATTAATTTTGAATTCAACATTACACACAGGAAAATGCATCCATGAAATGAAAACATCTCTTGATTCATTTTTACTCTTGTCTGATATCTGAAGCATTTTCTTTTCTCTTCTCCAAACTACATGAGGAATGTAAATGACTGGCATTCTTTTATCTGTTGCAGTCATGTCTAGTTTGAATTTCTAAATCATGCTTTGGCAGAAGGATTGTATATAATATATCACAGGCAACGCCAGCGGAGATAAAGTATATTCTAATAATTTTTAAAAAGTACAATTTTTTTTTTAATCTATTTTGCACACTTGTGGTTTCATTTCATGTTCATTCTGAAAGATACTGTGTTCTTTGCTCTGGGCTAGCAACAAGATTTACTGTTTTCTCTGATAGTATTATCAGTGGGCTATTCCACCCTGATAACCGGCAACTGCAATACTAATAGCTTGATAATGACGATTGAAACTTTACACTGTTGTAAGCATTGTAGGCTTCACTCACCTTGTTCAAGTGGCTGGCTTTTAGTTGAAGTAGTTTTCATCTTGAGTGCCTCCCTAACAGACATGTCACAGCAGGAGCCTTTGTTAGTGTCTTGGTCACTGTCAGCCTGATCACTGTCCCCATGCCCGCTGTCCCTCAAGCTGGCTCTTTCTGGATCCTTGAACGTGGAGCTAMWRAAATACAWAWWAAAAAAAAAAAAAAAAAAAAAAAAAAAAAAAAAAAAAAAAAARAAGGAAAGAAAAAAGAGAGAGAGAGAGAGAGTTGTATTTACTTGTTCTAAGTTGAATTGTACTCTCTGGCAAAGCAATTTTGACAAGAATGCAAATGGGGAAGCCAAGAAAGTTATTTAATAGGCCTTACCTTTGAACAAACTGCTGCCTGCTGCCCATGTAATTGGGCTCTGCGGGAAAATTGTCTGTCTGTGAAAGAGAAGGAAAAAAATACGTATAGTTGTACACTGGACAAATCTCCTGCAGAGCAACAAGATTTCCTAGAGGAGAAATGATTAATAATTCAAAAATTCCCTTAATCTTCAGATTTGTACATTTTAATTAAATTGGAAAATGCTGGCATGTAATTATGTGCTCAGAACAATTAAATGATTCCGGTCCACAAATTACCTGCTAAAGTAAACAATGAGGCTCCAATAAGTGGCATTCTCTGTTAGTAACCTGACAGATGACACTGTTTATGTTTTTTCATTAGATAGATATTAAGACTGATGGTTATTGAAAATGAGAGAAAAAAATACTTTTGCATATTAAAAAAGTGAATTATTCAATAATACTAATTTTTAATCATAATTACATCATCTACYGGGATTCTGAAGCTCTTACTGCTGTAATGCAGTTTTGTCTGCTGCTGTATTACACTTGAATTGAAAAAAATAAACAAAAAATCAAGAAAATTTATGGCTGATTAGCTGTGGGGTTTTTCAGATGCTATAGGAAAAATGAAAGTATGAAAAGATTTGGATTTTCTATCTTTAATTTTCATCAGTATTAATTGCTATGTCAGAATAATGAGAGCCACACATGCAAGCAAGAACATTAAATGATCACTGTTGACAAGTAGTTTTTAAGAGAAGATACTTTCATTAAGTCTGTCATGTGTGTACTTTTAGCAGCATGAGCCAAGTAACTGTAGAAGCAGAAGTATGAAAAGGATCCAGACCAACATGGAGTCCTGCCAAAGGGAACTGAATTCCCCTTGTATCATTAGCTGAAGTTCTTTGGGAGAAAGAGAGACTGCATCATTCAGAAAACTCCGCATACTGTACATTCACGCACGTCACTTCTTCTTGCAGCTGACCTAGCCACAGAGCTTCCACTGTTTTCTGCACCACTTCACATCACACCACTATGCTTCGCAGCAGCTCCGGGTTTCGCAACAGCGTCCAGTGGATCAGTGTCCGTAACACAGGCAGCTCTCAATTAATGGAGCTGAGGGCCCAAGGTTTAATGTCGCGCAGCAAGTGCTTACGCAAGTGACCGGTCTCTGAGATATCTGATTTTCCCTGCCACTCCCCACACTGTTTTTTAATCTTTGTTTTGGTTTTGTCAGTAGGAGATAATTAGAAATATTTGCTACTTCTTGTATGGCCGGAATATTTGAGCTTGGAAAAGAGGTAAAAAGTTTCATACCAAATTTAAGTCACTGCTGTTTGCAACAGAAATTAGGCAGATACCTGCTGCTCTCAAGGTACTTGTGAAATAGATGTGCTTGCATGCCATGGATATCTTTTGTGGTTTAGAGAAGGGATGGAAAATATAGAACCATTTTCCACTCAGCATCTATGTCAATTTACACCGTACTTTCTTCTAGTTTCTAAATATTTTAGTTCAAAAAATAAGATTATAACACACATTATGTTCATAGCCGGATGAGAAGATCCTGGCTTTAGTATATACAATTAGAATAAAAGTTTGTCTTTACGTTTATTATGTATCAAGTTAGAAAAACAAACATTGAAAACAACAAAAAAGGAGGAATAAAGGTCAAATATTTCAGCATTTTTATATGTAATCTCTCAAATGCAGCACATTGTATTTTGGAAGCAGCTATAATTCTGCCATTTATTCTCTTCTTCTCAAAAATGTTAAGCTAGTATTGCTCTTTTGTGCAGCAAACCTGCCTCACATATATACACTCATATACAATCATGATGACACTCACAGAGCCCAATACTTATCAACCTAAATAAACCTTTATAACTGCAGAACTGTGTCTCTGTGTCTAATATCTCAAATAGAGATATCCAGGAAAACTGACCTTATGCTTTTACTTACGTAAGACATCTGTCTCCTCCTAAACACAGCTGCTACTAGAATCAACATTTCCATTTTTCATGACTTTGGCAGTCAAAATGCCTGCTATAAACTGCCTTTTCATCAATTCTCTGCCACTGGAAAAGTCAGACTTTTGCCCTAGAAATAATTATAGTTCTTCCCTTCTGATGGTGCTAAGAACTTAACTATAAACTGGACCACTGCAAGAACTGGTCATAATTTTGTCTCTGCTTTTCATATCAAAAAAGCATTTCACACATCCTGGATGAGCCAATACACAGATTTTAAAATAGAAGCCATGGTCACAGCTGCTGTCCTAAAAATGAGCGTTGCTTCTGAGAAATCCTGTATTTATGGTAACCATTAATGACCTTAAACTAGAAAATAATTTGACCAATTTTGTTCATACTGTATTTTGCCCCAATACAATGAGCTGGGTGCCATGTTACAGCAAGTTCATTATTAGAAAAGAACAAATGTAACAACTTGATGACCATATACAGAGAGAGAGCTCAGAGTTGAATACTTTTCTTTCTGCTCTAAAAGCATTAGTCCTTCTTCTATGAATTATGAAGGTATAGTGCTTGTGTTGAGCTGTAACAGAGCACTCTGAGATACAGGTAGCAAAGGGAGAATTGTTTCACGTGATAATTGTGATAATTAAAAAAGAACATTTAATTTTAAGGCTAGGCAGTTTGGCGGAATCTTAGAAATGTAAACATCTGCTTCACAATGGATTAGAGAGAGAAATAAATGTCTAACTCCTTTTTTTTTTTTTTGTTGTTGTAATCCCAGTTGAATTGAGAGGTCATATACTTAAATTTTTACACTTTAACATTTATGGAAGTGATGTTACACATTCCAGCTCATGCATTAATCATACCTCTTTACATTGCATAGCTGTAAATCTAAGAAACGAGTACTACTTTAAAAATCTAAAATTCTCTTGTTCTTTGGATATACAGCCATTTCTAAGATAACAGAATCACCAAGCCTCTGGACCTCCAGTTTTAAGGTAGTTCACCTGCAGAAAACCACCTAAAATCTAGTTAACTACTCTCAGCCAAGATCCCTCAATGTGCATTAGAGGGCTACAAAATAACTCATCCCATTTGGTCATCTAGTTTTAGGTACATAATACCCCTGGAAATTACTTTCACSAACAGCCATAGGAGAATCTATACAACCAGCAAGATACCCAGTGCAATAGCTAAAGCTGAGTAAGATGCATCGTGTCAGAAGCGAATTTCATGGGATTGCAATATCCTTATAAGTAACCAAAAAATATTCAAATGCCAGCACCATTAACTTTCTGAAGAACAAAATAAAACAAACTCCACCCTCACTCTCGCCCTCCCCAAAAAAAATCTCCAGAAACAATCCATCTCTAAAAGTCACTGGAGTTAAATAGTGAAGAAATGTTTTCTATCTCTGTGATTCAGGGTTGAGGGCTGGAATATCAATTAGGTCACCAGCTACCACAACACAGGTTCTCTAAATGTCCTCTAAAATTAAAGCAAAAGCAGAAATGTCCACTGCCCCCATTAGATATCAGAGAATTAAAGTCTGTGATGTCAACCTAACAGTTCAAAGTTACCTCAGAGAGGTGGCCCTGGTTTTATGGCTCATTTTCACAGATTAATGGAACCAGCTCATTTCCAATGGGAGTATTCTGTTAAACCATTCAACAGATATTCTTTTTTGACAATTGCTACAACCGAGCTTTACAAATATTTTCTTCCATCTATCTGTTCTAAGATATGACTCTAGATTAAATATGAAATTTTAGAAACACTGTCATTAGCGTAATGTTGCAAAAAATGTCTGAGGATTTCTGTATACACATTTAATACAGCTTTCTCAGAAGGACAAAGGTCATTAAAAAAAAGCCATTTTAAAAGAGGTCAGAMTGCATAGGAACCTTTCAAAAGTGGCCAAAATTTAAAAAGAGCACTTCTACCTTTCAGAAATTATCTTACAGTTTGATTTTGTTACCTTCTTCTTCAGTGTGTTGAGGAGAAGGAAAATAAGAGAACAGGCAAATTACACCTGTGCAAAATACACTTTTATTAGAATCACAGAATGGTTTGGGTTGGAAGGGACCTTAAATATCATCTAGTTCCACCCCATCTCCCCCCATCATGGGCAGGGATACCTTCCACTAGCCCAGGTTGCTCAAAGACCCATCCAACTTGGCCTTGAATACCTCCAGCGATGGGGCACCCACAGCTTCTCTGGATGACCTGAGTTGGTTGGATTTACTGGTATGGAATTTCAAATGTGACAATATAATTGCTAAAGTCTAATAATGTGACTTTAAAAATCATTAGCAGGCCAGTGTTTGCATGAACAACCTGTAGAATGTGTTTCAAGTGCCGTCAAATGTTTATGAAACCCTTCATTCTATTGCGTGTGTCAGGGCTTGTGTATTATGACCACGTGAGGAGGTAGATAAACTAAAATTGTTGCCAAGTGTAGCTCTCCTATGGTGTATTTGGAATACTGAATTTTATAGACTCAAAAATAAAACTATTCAAAAGTTTGAAAGTCAACTGTTAAGTCTCTACTAATTAATTCTGGAATGACTATGGTTTCCAAAAGTTTAATTTAGAGAAAGGAAAATGAAAAATTATAGCCAAGAACAGAGTATGAGAAACAAATTCTTCATAGGATCCATTAACCTTAAATAAACTCATAAGGAAAAAAAAAAAGTAAAAACCTCGTCACAGGAAACAGTTTGAACCAGCCTGGGCCAAGCATTACACAATGAATTATGGAGAATATTTTTAGCAATGGGCTACATTAATCTCTTGTCCCTTTTTTATCTTTTCATAAATTCATGTTCACAAGGTATGTGTGTTTACTTCTGTTGAAATATTATGCTATTTTTATAAATATAAAGGAGTTCTACTGTGGCTCTGCACATACTTCTTTTAATTAACAATTAAAATTACAGTGTCATATTAATCRATCACTTTTCAAGAGTTCTACTATTGCTTGGTAAGACAATAGTAGACGACTTCACAAGGCTTCTGCTTTCAAGAATTCCTACAAAAGCAGACTGTCTATTAATTAGAGGTTCCTAGCTATTTTTCTTTTTCTTTTTACTTTTTAATAGAAATATTTTTTTTGTGTCACAATTTTGAAGATTTCTAGCAATATTTGGTGGATTCCATACTGCTTGAATAAAATCAGAGAAAAATAATAAAAAAAAGAATGTACAATTCAACAGGTCTGTCTAATAAAAAAATCTTAAAATCAATGGCTACAAAGAAAAAGTGAGAAAGAGAAAGACAGAGACAGAGAGAGAAATTCAATAGTTAAGTATTCTTGACAAATTATGCCCAGAAATAATTGTCATATAAGGGAAAGATGTACTCTAAAATACGAAAAAAAAAGGACKTAGACATTAATCAGATTTATGAATACTAGACGACTAGAATAGTCATAATTTTTTCACAGAATTACAAGAAGAAGTATCACATTTTCTGAAATGATTTAATGCAACTCCATTTTATGTAGGTGTTCATACCTGGAACTATAATAAAGCAAAATGTCTTTGCTGACTCTAACTTCTTTTTAATTAAACATTAAATGCAAAAATGAAATGAAACATCTCTCACCTTTATCAGACTGCCACTTAATATCTAACTCAAGCATCTTCTGTGCCTTTTCTTGAAAAGCTGAATTACAAGTATTCACCCTTCCCCCACGAAACAAAGATCTTACATAATGGCACTCTCTTCTGGAGGCAAAAGAATTGTATTCTGCCAAATCGAGTTTTGAAAGAGCAGACAATTGTCTTCATTTTGTTAGGAACAGTGTGGGTTCAACATAGTACAATTTTTCACAAAGACTTCTTAGTATAAGACTGCCAGTGAGTGTGTATACTTAGCCTAAAATAGTAGTTTTTGGTTCCACAAGACTTCATTAAGAAAATTCATTATCCCAATAGCAAGAACAAACAAACAACAGCAACAACAAAAACTGGGCATAAACCTCTCATAAGTTATTCTACCTTTTTCAAGGACAGAATTAAATAGGCTATTTTAACAAATATTATCCTACTATGTGTTCTCCGCTCTCACTCCTTTTGAAAATGTTTTTGAGATATAATTTATATGACATGTACATATTTAGGAAGTTTCACACTTGCTGCAAAATGTGTATTTTGGTGTTAAAAGGCCCACAGTGTGTTTATGTGAATTTCTGACATATGTAGCATTCTTCAAAAGCACACTGAAAACACAGGGCAGTAAAAACAGTCAAACGCACAAGGCAATATCGTTCACGAGGCTGCTGTACTCTTTATTAAAGAGTGTTGGTTGGCGGCTCCTTTCTCTTGAATGAGAACAGCAAAACCGTGAGAGGAAGAGGTCCTGAGCTCTTCAGTCAATTGCACAGTGACTTCTGAAAAGTGGAGCTCTGAGGACGGACACTACCGTCCTTTCCCACAAGCAAAGCAAGGCAGATCTCCCTGTATAAATGCCTAATCCATGCACCGTTTTCTCTTAGCAAGTACCATATTTGTTACCAAAATAAATTATTGTTGATTTATTGCTTAAGATGTCATACTAAGGTACTGTAGATTTTTTCAGTTGTTTGTAGTACTGCCTTAATGAAACCAACTATTTCTTAAATTTTTACAARAGTTTATTTTGCAATGCACGAGACACAAAAGATGACAAAAGCCCGGACTGTGGGGATTTAACACAGTGTAAGGATTAGAAATCA
This sequence comes from Amblyornis subalaris, assembly GCA_018881555.1. Classification (NCBI taxonomy): domain Eukaryota; kingdom Metazoa; phylum Chordata; class Aves; order Passeriformes; family Ptilonorhynchidae; genus Amblyornis; species Amblyornis subalaris. Next base: position 1,360,524 of record JACAXG010000086.1, on the reverse strand, counting down.
CAAGACCCAGACAAGGTTCTTCTCATTTCATTGATGATTGCACCAAGTCGGAAGACTGAAGAAACTAAAAAGGTCACTACAGAGTGACGTATTTTTAAGTGATCCTGGTAAAAAATGTAGACCTGAATGACATTCAAAAGATGAGGTGAGACCAGACCCTGATCAGATTTTTTGATATGAGATAAAATATTGAAGAATTTCAGGAACAAGCTTGCTTCTTTGTTGGCAGGGAAGTCAGCCCAACAGAAACCTTCAGCTCCTCTACCAGTGCAGGATATGTGTTTAAGGTCAAACTTCTGTCTATAAGAAAGATGTGACTAGGAAAATTGTGGAAGTTGAACTCAAAACTTTCTTCTACTGAAAAGAGAATCAAGAAGATTTTCTGGACCAAACTCAGATTGCTGGTTTTTTTTACAACAGTTTCAAGTTTCTGAGCCCCATTTTATTTTGCACTGGAGAAACATGAAATCTAATGAAATTAGCATGATCTCAGAAGAGAATGTTGAAAGTTGTCAAATGGGGCTAGGAAAAAGGAATTTCAATATGAGCTCTTAAGCTGCACTACTTTTTGGAGAAGATGTAAGATAAGAATGTAGGAAGAGGTGCCAAACATCACACCACATAAARAGCTCAAGCTGAAAGTACAATAGCGCTATCACAGCATCAATAAATAAACATAATGAGATTCATGACACATTATTGCATTGCTCTGCACTGCTGCTATTCATTTAAAAATGATGAACACATTTAAAATAATTCGCAACTTGTCAAATGCCTGKGAGTGGTGCAGTTAGACCGGTGCCTGAAGAGGCATTTGTAAAGGTCTCACAAGAGAGCTTCATACAACTTATATCAAAGTAAAGATGGAAGTGTGGGAAGACAGAACAATAACTACACCTGAATCTTCTAGTATAGTTGCATCCGATATATTTACACTGCTCACCAATGATATGTACTTACTGTAGCTGCTCTGTCAATAAAAACCACATTAAGAACCTTTTGAAAGAGCTTCCCTGTCAATTAGGCTGTAGATACATTCTATCGCTCCAGTTTTCCTGTCAATTTAATATACTGGATCATATTAACAGTACTGGCTTGTCAATAAGGCAAATCTGAATCCTATTAATAGAGTTACAGTGCCAATATAATCGGCTTCCCATTTATCGAGCTTCCTGGTATTTGGGAAAGCTGTGAAATGGGATTATAAGGTTAGGTTACATACATCTGTCTCTATATTACATAAATATTTCAGGAATTGTATCTCGTACTGTAAAGGAATACATGTAATCACTTTTTTCCGTTACAAAAACTTCAGATGACAGAATAGTATAATTGTTTGCCATTGCTGAGAAAACTTTAAATTATCCTCATTTATCACGTTGTTTCCTGCTTTTGCTATGTAAAACTGCTATTTTATACGACGGTCTACTTGTGTGCCACACATATAGAGCTGCTAAGAGATGTATGCACCTCACCCTACCAGCACAAGATAATATCTGCTTCAGAAAATAAAAGGAAAGAGATAAAACACATTTTAGAAACAAAATACAAAGCACTCCACAGTTTCAATGTGTATTTAGCCCTTGGACTGTGCTGTATAATCTTGGTGGAAATGAAACATGTAAGTGTAATTCTAGTGTAACAGAAACCCCTGGAAATAATTAATAAGAGGTATTAGTTCATATATGAAAAAAATAGTAGAAGTTTGGCAAACCTTCTATTTAATAGAAGCCTTAATGAAGTTGAACATTAGTTGCTTTTAACCACATTCAATATGAAATAACTACTTTGACTGGATTAGCAGAATATACAACAGACTGTTAAACCTGATTATATTAAAAAAAATAAAAACAAAAAAGTAATTGCATTAAAATATACTGGTATTCTCTTATCAAATTAACTCTCTAGGTCTGACTTGAAAATATGGATTTAAAAAACATGGTTCAAAATGACAGTTAAAGGTCAATGAATCAAGCTGCCCATTATATTTTCTGGTAGCAGATGGGTGCAATGAAACCTAATGATTGAATTTGAAACGCTTTCATGCTCCTTTTATCTATGGCTCCCACCATGTTGAGTCTACCTTAGTATTCCTAACAGATACTATGTTTACTGCATAACAGACTCAATTACAATTAGCTAACTAGAATGAAATCTGCACTTAGCACAATATCCAGCTTATTCTAAGAATTTCATACCATGAACTCAAAATAACAATACATGTAGGAGTTGCTGTATGATAGCATGTGCGGGTTGGAGTGTTTTTTTGATTTTGCATGTTAAATACGAAGTCTAGAAGTTAGAGGAAATATTAAATCAAAATTAAATGAAAACTTAAAAAAATAGTGCCTTGAAATTTAAGAATATTATCAAAGTATTTCTTTGGAATTTAAAATATTTACAACCAACGCTCCTTCCTTCCTTCCTTCCTTCCTTCCTTCCTTCCTTCCTTCCTTCCTTCCTTCCTTCCTTCCTTCCTTCCCTCCCCACACATTCTACAGTGTAATTTTGATCTCCTGGCATTTTTTTGTTTCTAATTTTGAGACACATCTGAAAGCTCTACTCAGCAGGAATTCCCAGTGAAGCCAGTAAGTGTAGTAAAAATTGTCCTATTCTTACCACTGCTTATTTCCTGTTTCTAAGAGCAACATAACACAAATGTTTTCTGAACAGATAAAAGCTTATAAACACTGCAGTACTGGATGGTGGAGAAGGAGAACAAATTATGGCCTTTTAACACTGTTAATCTGTTTTGTACTTATATTTAGTAAGGAGAAAGCAGAGACACTGGATATTTAAAATCTGTTAACTTTGTGTTAACATCTATCCAGTATGTTTACCTTTTTCGGTCAAACCCATACTCTCACTAAAGGCAACAATAAAACTCCCACAAGCCATGACCTGAGGTCCAGTGAAATCAATGGATGTTTTCAAATTGGTTTCAATAGCCCTTGGATCGGTCTGCTTACTTCAATTACAGGCTAAGCAAGTCTTTACATAGCGTGCTACATTCCCACAGATACATATGTTGTATGCTGAAGAAAGTTGCATTTAAACAGATTTGTAATGGCAGTGACAGTGAAAGGTGATTAGCTAGGCAGCAAACACTGTATGTGGCATGAAATTCCAGTTCTATGTTTCTTCCCTACAGAGTGAAAGAAATTAGCAACAAAGATGGAGCAGGATTTGGTTCTGAAGCCACACTGCCTGCACAGAAAACACACACAAAGAGGAACACTGAAGCTTTCTTCCTAGGTGACGATCAGAAAAAAGGGGTAAATCTAGATCACCTCCTTTCCTTTAAAGCTGCCACCTTATCCTCTTTCTCTTTCTAAAATCCTGCCCCAGAAAAGCAATGATTCCCTTAAATTCCCTAGGAATTCAGAAGAAAATCACGGATGTTAAAACTTACGTTATTACTTTCTGTCTAATCGCTTATTTAGGTCATGCAACTCTTTATTTCAACTTTTTGTTAAAAATACCCAACAAGGTATTCTATAAACATTTTGTGACAGGATACAAAACCCTACTTTCACACAAATACCTTCGCATAATTATTTTCTCTGAGGACTAGAAAAAGACACACCACTAAATATGCTGCCAAAATAATGGCTGAATTTATGACAGAATAGTAGATCATCAAGCTTTACAGACTCACACAGCCATGCAAGGAGATTTTCAACAGTAAAATGGTGATGAGTTGATTTATTATTTGTGACATAAGATAAATAATTTAGGCTTGCACAAATTTAGCAAGAGATTCTGTCCCTAAATATATTTTAARGCCATAACAGTCATGCGTCTATGATGAGGTACCTCATAAAATGGAAAGTTTGATTGAATACACCATTATACCATGAGTATAGTAGCAGTGGTCAAGTAGACTTGGATGGAAAAAATAAGGCTTTTCTGATATAGGTCTGTGTGTATCCATCCACAACTCTGTCACTTCAATGTTAACCTACTGCAATGTCTTCTGATAGGACTCTATATTAAATTGACTCAGAACAAGCAAAACGAAAAATAGTTACCCTTCTTGATAGGATCACCTCATCTAGGACACAACACCCACTTTTCTAAGGATTGCCACAGGAAACCTCTAACTTCATAGGTATTTAAAGGCTGACTTTGACCTATAAATTCTTAAAAGACTGACGAAAAAATGTTCTGGATTGCCCTTCTCATTACAGCTTGCCATATCAAGACTCTGAAATCAGATTTTGCTGTAAAATTAAGAAGATCCACATAAGATATGGCCYCTGCAAAGATTCCAGGACTAGATAAAGTCATCTTTCTGTTCCAAAGCAGTGTTGATTTGTCAATGTCTAGGACACTGCTGCAAGTTTCACCAGGGACAGAGCAACTGAACATGAATGCTAATATTTGACTGAGGGGTTAGTTAGAACACAGAGATTAAATTATGGTCTTCCTCTCTATCTGATTAGCAGTATGCTCACCCAGCCTGTGAGCACTTTTTTTCAAAGTGGAATGCATTGAACATCAACTGAAAGATGCATATATATATATATATATATATATGTATATATATATATACATAAATTTTATTTATGACCTCTCAAAGGAAATAGCTAATGCAAGCTTCTCTAAATAATGTCCACATCACAGAAATCCCCAAGTTAATGTCCAAAAGTTTGTGTATGTGGAAGCCTCTTTCAAAATGGGAAAAGAAATGAAAACACTACAGGTGCACTGCAAGAAATTTCAAACAAAAGCTCATGCAAAAAGGAAAAAAAAATAACTTAGGGTTGTTCATACTGCTCTTCCTGAATAGTCAAACCAGATCACGTGTAACACAGACTAATGCTGCTCCCTGCAGGTGGATCATGAGCCCACATGAAGCCACAACAACTTCCAACTTCAGTGGAATTCAACATGGAGTTAGGTGCTTAGCTGTAGAGAGCGATGTCCAGGAACACAGCCTTTGCATGCAATTCTTTCACACATATGCCCTCAAAACTTGGTTTCAGGTAAAAAAACCCACTAGAAGATGAATTAAATTATTTCCATGGGAAGTTGTTCATTTACATAATTTCAGGGCCATCTTAGTTGACTGGTGTTTCATGGCATTGCGCTATTGGGAATAAAACAAAAGAGCTATAAATACTAAGGGACTACAATATTTTTCAGTTCACATGAAACTTTATTAATATCCTGATAAATTCCTAAGAATTATTAAACTTGGGTTTGTTTTGTGTTTTTGTTTAAATCTTTTGAGGCATAGAGCAATAGAATACAAAATACCCTTCTAAAATATGCTAAGGTCAACAGCAAACTCATTCACTTTCCATGAAAATAGAATTAGTATTGTGCTCCTAGGATGCTGTGTGTGACACTTCAGCATAGAGGCTTTACAAGGCAGTGGTATAGCATCCTATTCCTAAAGGTTTATAGTAGCATTGCTGCTTTAACCTTAACCACAGGATAATAAACAGCACCAATATAATGATAATCCAAGCTAGCAGTAACCTTAACAATGTGCAAGGAATAGTCTGGCAGGAATTAATCTGCCATTTTCATATATCTGCCCAAGGGAAGTATTGTAATTGCAAAACTTTACTCTTAGACTGCTGAGACCCATAGTAATTATGTTTCTTTTTTAATAGAAATAGCCACAGGTAGTAACAAATTGGGTTTTGAGATGGGGAACTGGGCATGCATTCTAACCCAAATTACTATGTAATTGTCTTTATTATAAAACACTATAGAAAACCCAAAACTTAAATCGGAACAAAAACTTGCCCTTTAAAAAAGTCTTCTCGTCCCATGGCTATTCAATATGTATGCCTATTTCTTCATTCACAGGTACCAGCAAGACCAGTATGACTGCAAGTAATTTATCTTTATTATCTAAATATCTTTGCAAATGCTAACCAAAATTCCTGGAGCTTGCATTTGCTTAATAGAAACAGCTTCCTCTTGCTTTACAAGTAGGTCAAAATCTGGAAATCCAGATACTCATTCCTAAGGTTCCTTTGCCAGTATCAGGGGATGAAGAAAAGACTACGTATGGTCTACATGTATTTTAAATGAACTGAAATTAAAGTTTTCTTCAAACTTCTGGAAGTCTGTTTGAAATAAATAAGCCTAGGAAAGTTCTTAAAATTAGTTATTCCATGCTTGAAGGAATTATTACTTTGTTAGCATCGCATTGTTGCAATAATGACAGGTATACTTTTGGGAAAGATCATGTATATGGTGGCCAATGAATAAATAATAAAATAAATTAATACAGTTACCTCTGCCCCTTGCAATACTATAGCCTGTTAGACCTGAAAAGAAGCTACATGCGGTTTAAGCAGATAAAATACATCTACAGGTTTAGGCAAAATGAAGACTGTATATTGAGAGAAATAACACAAAACATCTTGTTTTCACCTCCTTTTCACCCAACAGCTACAAAGCTGACTGATATATTTCTTGCCTTGGAGCTATGATATGCAAATTATCGTGTGCTTTTTAATAACTAACGCAGTCCATGGAATCAGTTAAGCACTGTTTCTTTTCACATGTTGCATGACTTATACCTCCTTTTAACCATCGCTCTCAATCCTGAAGTTTGATAGCAGGATTCCATCATGAAGTGTAAAATGAGGTCCTTCCTTACCTATACTCTTGCCTCWGGAAAAAAATGACATCATTTGTCTCTACACTTGATGCTTTCTAGTTTGCAGCAAAAGTGCAGTTTGACAGCATCTTCCAAAATACTGCTACACAGCTGTGTACAGATCATACACAACATAAAAAAAAAATAGATGCACATTGCTCATTAATAATGCCTTTTATCCATCTAGATGGTTCTTTTGATTCCATTCTTCTCTCTTTTCTCTGTATAGCCACATGTGCATTCATACACACAGTTATATTATCTGGCCTATAGCCTAGAAATCTAAATAGTTTCTAAGGCTTCACGGTCGTCATTTTAAAAAGGCTTTTAATTTCATTATTTCCCAAGCACTCTAAATTCCACTATATTCTTATTGTCATTTGAGCCACTGAAATGATGAAGAGATCACAAAAGAACACACTCGGTACTYTATAGCTGTGGCTGGATAATCTTGCTCATGATCATCGAAGCAGGATTGTTTTTATGATCTTCAAATCTGCATATCAAATTACTCAAGTCTATGCGAAAAACCAAGACATCAGGACTATCTCAACAGAATATGAGAAAATGTAGTTGGAGGCTAAGTGAAAAGAACAGCTTTTGCAGCTTTGCAGTGTTGTTAAAGCAAAGGAGAGAAGCAACAGGGAGCTGTTCACATAACACAGACTAACAGATTCCAGGCTGAATCCTGCACGTGCTCATGCACATCAGCAACCCCACTCCTTTAAATGATCTATTTAATTTGATGGTTCTATTGACCTAAATTAAAATGATCACTRATTAAGTGTTTTAAGGATCATGCCCTGAAAGAAATAATATTAATTTTACATATATATGTATATTTTCATAGGCCTGGAAATTACTTACGCAGTGATTAAGGATATGCTTTTTTCTAGATTTGCACAAAAAGTGCATTTTTGACTCTGCTGGTAGTTGCTCAAGTGCTGCATCTGAGGTACAGCGTTAAAACAATGTTCTTTTCTTTGTTACTTTTAAAATTTTATTGAATTTAAATATTTTCATTAAGAATTAATGAACATTTGTTTAGCCCACTTTAGCTTACCTTTTTTTTTAAACTGAGTAGTAGCTAAACAATCATAACTGGTTGCTTAGCAATCAGCAAAGAGCGAGACAGAAATATAGTAAGTAAAGAAACTGACTGACATGTTCTGGGGTTGAATCATGATATTCAGTAAAAACAACAGAATAACACCAAGAGAAGTTTAAAACAAAATTCTCTTAATAAAAGAATACATAAAACTGTCTTTAGGAACAAATTATGCATTTAAAAGCTACAAATTGTGATTCATATGTCTGTCTCCATAAAAAATTCCTGTAGCTATTATTAAAAATACATTAAAATCTTTCAAATGTTCATGAAACCATTATTTACCTTTTGTTTTAATTCAATTGTCAACTGTGCTTCCAATGATTTTAAAAACAGTATATATCTACAAAGCAAGCAAGAGTTTACAGCTTTGAAGACTTGAAATTGATTTTTAATGCACCAGCTTTCAAAAACTACAAAGGCTGCTCTCTGCTRATAAAGACAGTAAACAAGAAATTGTCCTTTAAATGTTCCCTTTAATGTTTTTCTTTAATTAAAAATCAATCAAAAAACATTGCCACATAAAAAAATTTTTAAATTAAGACATTAAAAAATGCTTTATGTTTTTGACACATGATGCATTCAAACTAGAATGAGAACTTGTGTTACTTTTGTTTACTTGTATTAGTTTAGACTTTTTTGCATTGTGAAAGTTAATCAAAAATTAAAAGCACATAACAGTAGCTTAACACTAAACTCAGCTATTTTTATAGAGGGGAAATGTTAAAAATATGATGAAATTAAACTAGAAATTATAAAAGTACTAAAGTAAAATACTTTTTTAGTACCTTTAGATTATTTTAATATATTCCTTTCCTCTAATCAGACCAAAGCTTATTTATGTAGATTAGTTACATCTAGAGTCTCATTTATCTAACCTGTATTTATTCTTTGATCACAAAGCTTGTTAACTTAAATGGTCTTTTATTGTTATGATTCGTTTTCCCATAATTATGCAGTTTAACTGCCTGATTTTTTTTTTTAATAAATATATGCACACACACCAATCATATTCAACAGTGTTATGCTGGATGCTCAATGAACTGTAAGAGTCACTTCAATACAATAAAACTGCCTGGAAGTGTTCCAGGGCAAGGACTGCAAATACAAGTAATCACAGTGTCACTAGAACTAGTACAGGCAATACACACATGTCCTACATACATCTGTAGATGGTCTGAACCACTCTCTGAAACGAATTCTGCATGTCTGTCACTGCAAGAACTTACAATGCATCGACTAGAGGTCCCACCCACACAGCTGAAATCATGCGTTTGTATCTCATGACAAGACTTTCCCCCTTCCCCTTTGGAGTCCTCCTTTGGTGTACCATGGAGACTGCGACACAAAGCCACCCAGCAGGGAACAGGATGAGATTAGGAACTTTTCTGTTACGGGTTAAAGTATTGTATGAACCGGAGAAACTCTGATCTGATACATATGCCACAAAGCCAGTAGAAAGGTCCATGGCTGAAATAAAATACTGTTAATTTGAAGGATTTAACACGTCTAGATTGCTTATAGCTTATTAAATTGAAAATAGACCWGTATGGGGCTGATTGTCTTGAGGGTTGGAAAGGGAGACATCCCCTCACTGCACCAAGGTGAGGTAGAAATTGATCTTTATGTTGTTCCTCTGTACAAATAACACTACATTGGCTGAAACTATGCAGTTATATCTTTATATGTAGAGGGACTCCTCARTTTTGAGGACAAAAAAAAAAGAGATCTCTTCTCATGTCAAGCAAGTGAGAAAAATTGATCTGCTATCCTTTCAGWACAGGTAATACCACTACCTAGTGGAAGCAAACCAGTAGGAGAAAGAGATTATTCTTGTGTGACCTTATTAAGAAGGAATTTTATCAGCAGCTTTTGGGAATTAGCTAGAAAATATATGACTGCTCAAAAAGTTTATTTAAAGCACTGTCTAATATCCTAATTAACAGGGACATTCATAAGAATTTGCTTGTTCTTAAATGTAGTACTTAATACTGAGTATTTTATCTAAAATGCTTAATAATTTCCTTTTTTTCTTTCTCATAGGATTTTCAGTAACTAACCCAGAATCTCCTTTTATTAAGAAAAAAATGTCTACAGCAGACTGAAAAACAAAGGTTGCACTATGACAAATATATCAGTAGGGCTTAGAATGCACTCTGGCTAAGACTTTTATAACAGATTGTACACTGCTCTGTTTCATCTCATCAATAAAAGCAGCAACTAGTTAATAACCTTAAAAACCTGACAAAGAAAACTTAAACTCTAGGAACGTTTTTCCCAAATAATTTTGCCACTATCTTCCTAGTACCTTTTTCTATTTCTTCTCTTTTTCCTCTTTTTTCTATTAAGGCAARAGCCTGCAGTCCCCTGAGAGTTTTACTTGTTTCCTGTATTTTTGAACCCTTTAGCATTAATTTTACCACTTCTCTTACAGCTGAAGTAGCCATACAATTGAAAGCATAAAGCTCTCAGGCTATCTGCTGCAAAAATTTGTCCCAACTGCTCTACACTGACCTTTTGGCATCAAAGGATTGCTTCTATATTTTAAAGATAAAAACACAGCTGTGTTTCTCCTCCGGTCAACAAATCATTGTTTAAGTTCTCATCACAGAATTTTTTTACCCATTGGAAAATATTAATACTAGTGTCAAAATGTCTTTTCTTCATACATGCAGGTACTCCTCAGGCTTGAAGAAGTATCTCAAGATCTCTGCCATGCATCACGTATGTTTTCTTTAGAAAAAAAACAAACCAAAACCAAAAAATCAACTCATATACATCCACTTTTTGTATGTAGAATGAGTGCCTTGCATGGCAAAACCTAAAACTAATTTAATGAGATATTTTGAATTTTGTAGAAACAACAAAAGAAAGAAAAATTAGGCATGATATTTAGAAACATAATGTAAATATTAGTTGATATGTTAATGTTTCCTAAGGATGAAGGTAAGGAAGAGAAAGAAAAAATGCTGGGGAAAAAAGCCAGAACCATTTTTTTTTAAACAAAATCCCAGCTGGTTTACATCCAGATGTTGTGACTTGGGAGGAATTTTTTTTAATAACACTTTTGTCTTATCAGAAAAACCAGGTTGTATCTGTGCTTYCTTAACACCAAGTAATATTTGTGTATATTTCACACATACCTAATGATAATTTTTCATGTAACAATATTTGCTGAATTTTAATAATAATGCTGTATTATGCACGGTTTCAAAAATATATGAAAACATGTGGAAACATATGTTCAGCAATATGTTCAATGGAGTGTTTGATTTCTTCTTTCAGCTGAACACATGATTATGCTGGGTTAACCATTGGACTAGATCATCTTAAAAGTATTTTCCAACCTAAACCATTCTATGATTCTGTTACAATTAACATCAGAGTTACAAAAACATCCAAATTCCAGTCTTCTTAATTGTTTGTAAAGATGCTGGAAGAAAAAAAAAACACAAAAAGATCAAACCTCAAAATGAAGGGTCCAATCATACTATTCTTAGCTGCACTCCATAGAGCTGTTAGTCACAATTCACTCTTGAACCACTAAAATCATTTATGAAGTCAAAATTATGCTATTGACTGAATTATGAGTAAGAACAGGCCTTTTCTTCAACGTAGGTAAAGATAACAGAAACCTGACAAAATCTGTTGTTAAAAGATAACTCTTCAAAGAATTGATTAGTCATTTATATTGCACTAGTAATCACAAATTTGTAGGGATCTTCACATTTAAGTTTATGCAGTGAGTGTGAACACAAAGATGTGGAAACCTCAGACAATTTTAAGAGCAGTTGAGAGGTTTGACMCAGTCAATCTTGTGTAACTTGCTTAATGTCTTTTATTTTATACAACAGCAAGTTCTACAGAGATATTAGTCTTAATTTACTGTTAAAAAGAATTTCTGTTCTGGAAACACCRTTTTCTTTTTCATAGTATCTATATTCCWCTTCACACTGTTAAATCGTTTTTTTTGTCTATTATTGTTATTGTTCTGTATTACAGCACTTCATCTTGGAAAGTTCTCTAGATTTCATATGGACCTATATATCAAGACTGATCTTTTTGAAATAATAGTGCTATAAATAACACCGGAAAGGAACTCAAGATCAAGACCAGAACAGATGTAACACAAAAAAGGTGCTCAATTGTGCTTCCTCTCTCTATTTCAGAAGCCAGTGCAGGTGCCACAGTGAGCCTTGTGTTGCCAGATCTGGTCCTAAAATGTGTGTGTTTCATGTCACTATACTATGCAGTTCATCTTGACAAAAAATTAAATAAGGCTTCATGGAAGCACAGGAAAGATTTTGTCCTGAAATTCTTATGCAGCCAACTCTGGAGTTGACTTCATCAAATGAATAAAACTAAAGCTGCAGAACAATATAACACAAAACCAGACTGTASTCCTTAGATACAGCCCTAGAAAATGCAGCTGTGAAACTTTGGAATATATAGAGTACAAACCTGCAAACTTGCAGATGTTTAGAACTGCTCCAGTATCCTCTTGGTGCAAAATGTTACCTTGTACTAGCTCTAGTGAGAAGAGAGAATAATAATCCTCATTTGAAGTAGAAGATATAAAAAATAAAAGATTTATACCTCTGTTTTCATATAGGAATTTAAATCACTGAGAACGAATGCAACTTCTGTAAGGCAAACTGCTTCTTCTTATATGCAGCAGCTGCAGATTTCTTTTTGCAATCTTGAAATTTCTGAGCAGAAGTTTCTCAAAGTAAAGTATGAAATAGCATATTTAAAGATAGAGCAGCACTAATATGGTTCATGTTTTTTTTATTTCCCCCAAAGACTGTATCTTCTTAGGTACTACTAGACACCTGGCAATGAAGCTGCACTGGGACTTGATATTAATCTATTGACACATCATAAACATCAGGTGCCTGAAGTATTAAGAATGATCTGTGCTTTTTCTTAAAATGCTGCAGGAGTGCCTAATACAGCAGCTACAGCGATTCCCAGCTTGAGAGCTTCTTTCAGCACAGTCATTCATTTTTAGCTGCTGTTTAGCAAATACTGTGACCACTGTTTTCTTTATTCACACCCACCTTATCCCTGATATATTTACAAAACTCTCCAAGTTGCACCACAAGTATAGCAATAAATAATCTCTAGGATGATCAACACTACTTGCATATGTAGATAGTTTTCTACACTGTATGTCACTTTGAGGAACCTATTTCCAGAACCTACTTGTGTAAAGAAACCATTTGTTTTCCTTTATCCATCCACCCTTACCTATTGGAAACCTGCAAGAAGTAGTTGTGGCTTGTTCACCCAGGGAAAGGCAAACTGACTAACTCAGAATTTTGGTAGGACAGATACAATCACATATATATGTGCAAGTTCGTACATGCTTTTTTTTTTCTGATGTATGCACTTCAAAATAAAGAAAAATTTTGTTTCTCTTAGTCAGGGGAGTAGGTCACCAGAATGAGATGAGCAGAATGTGCCCAGTAGTCTTTAACGTCTAGAGTAAACAGAAATATTCTTTCAGCCATGTAGAGTTTCCATTTTCTCCTGTTTTCCTTCTTGCCAATAGAAATTAATAGTTTGGACCTTAAGTGATTCAAAGGTCACATGGAATTTTGACTCTGGCAATGAGAATTGTATAGCACTGCCCTATATTTAAATATTTTTAATAGACTTTTGTTTGAAAGTACTGCTTTTAAAGTATGTTTAGAAAATGACTGCTGAAATTAAGAACAATGAAACGTGCTAAAGTTTAGGTGTGTAACTTCCCAGTATGTTACTAAACACTGTTCTTCATACATATCAATCTCAGGTGCACATCAAATCACAAATGGTCAGTTTTCAGAGGCACTAAGCACTTGCAACTGTCTTGCACCAATAAAAGCTGAAGGTCCCCAGCATCCTTGTCTGTCCATCCAAAATTTTATACATATATGTATGCATGTTTAAATTATTTAATTTTTATGGTACTGAAGAAGCTCATGGATTCATATATAAGTAACACATGGAACCATGGCACATAGGTGGATGCTACAAAGTAGTGAGCAAATACACAAGTTGTCAGATTGTGTGATTAGTGTGTAACAGAAGTCACCTAAAGAGAGGCAAGATTACACCACTCTTACACATATAAGGAAGTATTTCATTCAACTGCTGGTCCTTTTGGGTCAGTCTGAAACCCCTAATCACTAAGTAACACTTTACTCCACAGGTATTTTGTGATATAWATTGGGCTATCTGTAGAGTAAAATGCTATTCATGAGAAATAAGGGAACCATAAAGCCCATTGACTTCACTAGGTCTTACTAGTAAGCAAAATGAAAAAAAAAATATTATGCATTCCTAATAACCGAGGAAATGTGGATCTTACTGAGAAAGAAATTATTTATTTGCTATCAAACATTTATAGAATCAATTGGATGTACTAAGTAATAATATAATATTTAGCATGTATATACATCTCCATAGATATATAAGTATGTACATATATATAAAATTTCAATAACAGGTTCCTGTTAGAGAATTCTGCCATTAAACAGTTGCCAAGAAAATGAGAGTGAAGAAACGCAGTTGCATTGTACGAGTTACATAGTATGAGATTATCATGTTTTGATAATATATCTGTAAAAACTAAAGAGAACATTTGTTAGAGAACCCTTACACAATCCTTTACCTTCCCCTTACTGAGGTAAAGAAGACAACTGCTTATCTGGATTGACTAACTAAAAGAGATGATAAAGCAACTGGATTCTGTTTCTTTTTTTTTTCCACTGGCTACATCTCTGATTCCTAACTGTGCAATTTACATATGCAGACACAGGATTCTTGGAGTGATTAAGGATACAGTAGATCCAGAGAGAGGGCTGATCCTTTACTGTTTCTCCTTAAGTCTGCAGTTTAAATTTTACATGAGGCAGAAGTACAGGACTAGACATAAGTAGTGCCTACATTCTAAATGCAAATTTTATATAAAATTTACTCCAGGGATGTGGAGATGGAGAATACAAAATTTATTTTAGTAATGCAAAAGTACAGTGAAGAGGATCAATTTTCCCCTCTAGCTACTTTAAATCTGAGCCTTTTCTAAATAGAAACCAACTACACTGTTTCATACTGTGTAGGTTTTGCCAATACAGCTACAAAATATAGTATCAAGAAGTATGTTTGAACAGGTTGTTCACTAGGTAAAACTGAATGATTTCTAATCTACTGACTGGACCATCCAAACATCCAAAACTCTCTGTGTAGATACTGAAGGAAAGCAAAACCAATATTAGACATACCAGTATGTGTTATGAGGAGTTATAGTTAACATTTTCCACAGTTGTCATAATGAAAACTCTTATAGAAACCACAACACACTCTTTTAAGGGAGGAAATTCCTCTTTTAGCTTTATATAGATCTCAGGAAAAAAAAAAAATCATGATCGATCTTATACAGTGAACACTGTAAAAAAGAAGGAATCATATTTTCCATAGGGATTTTACACTACAATTGAAACTTTACTATTCAGTAGCATCAATACATTAATTAATTGCTTTATATAGACATTACATGATTGTAGGAAAGTATAATTTTCTGTCTTTTAGTAACTATTACACTTGTCAGTAGGAAAAAACGTGGAGTTTTTTTTTAGCTTTCTGACAACTCCATTTTACAGTAAAAAAAAGTTGACATTACTTAAACAAGTGTCATGAAAGGTTATTTGTTTTTTAAAGCATGAATAATAAATCAAATTATCTCTGGTTGTGCCCTAACCTAAACTCTTTCCTAAAGTGTCACTTTTTGTTAACATCAATTTCAGATTTTAAGTATTGCTCCACTCACCTAATTGATAGCAACACAAATTCATGATAGGCAGAAAATGAAATTGTTTCTGTGACACAACTCAATAATCGCTTGAGGATTAGTTTACGGTGACCTTGTACAGGCAGCCTTTTTTTTCCTCTTTTTGCCTTTTTTTTTTTTTCCCCAGTTATAAATGTTCAATTTAAAAGTCATYGGTTACTTGAATTTTGGTTCTTTAAACTGCCAGTTACCAATGGCCATTTCTATTCAGTTTAAAATATTAGATACAGCTGGCAACTAGAACATTTGGTGTTCACAGATCACAGGGCATGATAACTCCAAGGTATTATGAATCTTCTTTAGGTACGTCAAGTGACTACAGTGCAACTTCTTTCCCACTAGCTGCATACACAAAATGAGTCTCTGTCACTTCTGATACACTCAGCTCATTCCCCTATGACTCAGAACAGCATATTAGGAGAACCACAGGATAAAACAGATATGACATTTCAAATATATTTAATAGTCATTATCCAGAGCCTGCTTTCAATCCGAACGTTAAAAATCACTTTGGAACATACCTGTAGTGTTTGAACATTAAGCTGCATTAATCATGAASTAATACTTTAAATTAAATCAACTGGAGCCAAATTCTGCCCTCACCTTCACTCTGCAAGTTCACTGCTCTCAAATAAATCTTCTGAGTTTGGACTTGAAACTACCTGCTAAAAATTAAGTCATTCTTTGATTAGCACCCTATATCCAATGGTCCAAATTCTGCCATTTCTCACATTCACAAAAGTCGGTAGAGGACAGTGTGGATATAACTGGCAGCAGAATGCAGCCCAGGTATAATTTCTAAATGAGCTTTGGTAGAAGACAGAGCGTGTAAGTCTTTTGCTATAAAGCAATCATTAATGTTGACTCAGGCTACTGGAAATCTGACTAGTTGTTTTGCTGGTTTATGACAGGATGTGAGTTTTGTTAACATTTGAGGGTTGGAGGKAATCACCACATACATTTTCTTTCTATTTGACTAAGCAGAATTTTCAGCACTGAAAGTTTAGCTGTTTATGGGGAGAGGAGGAGGCAATGGGGCCCCAATGACACTGTCAAAAATTTATTTATGGATATATATTCTAAAGAAGGAAATTAAAAAAATTTAAAACATATGTCTTGGAAAGATAGCTCATATTTATATACAAGATTAGGGGGCTATAATACACTGTTGCAATAGATGTCCTCTGTGTGCAGTTTCTTCCCTGTCCTGTTAGTTACTGCAAGTGATATGACCACTTTAGTATTGCCCTCCCTCTTCTCCACCCCAAACCAAAGAGAAGTGAAACCTGTGGAAGTGCCCACCTCTGTCTGACCGTCTTCTGGGAAAATACCCCAGCGTGCCTCAAATGTACTAAATGCCTGCCCACACTCTCACATGCACCTCTTTGGCACTGCTGTAACTCTGTGTGTTTCAGTGGGCATTTTCTTTTGAATCACATGGGAAACATCAATGTGACAGCAGAACCAGACCCACCAGATGTGGTCTGGTTCCACTTTCATTAAGTCCACCTCTCTTTAGTGACTTGTATTGGTCCCTTCAGTGGTGCCTTACAGCAGATTTCACTGCAGACAAAAGGGAAAGTTAAACCAGTGTCTAAAGTGAGGTCCAGGGTATTCTAAAAGTCTCCTACCTGAATTATGGACATCCGGCTCGGGGGAGCCTCGCTGGCGTTAGTCCCTTGCCCTGTGAAGCTGGTGTGGCAGCCCACATGTCCCTGGGGTACAGTCAGGTTGTTGGAGGCGGGCTTCAGGTACATCACCTCAGACCTGGGAGAGCTGAGGGGCAGGCGGGTCTGATAGTCAAAGTACATGGGTGAGGTGGCCAGGGATGGGCTGCTCACCACGTTCATGACATTGAGGGGACCCCGGCTGTCCTCGCCCTCACTGGGCACCAGCATAATGTCATTCTTGCTGATCTTCTTCTTCTTGCCCTTGCCCCCTCCACTGCCACTGCCTCCTCCTCCCCCGCCACTGCCTCCCCCTCCTCCCAGCTGAGGGTGGCTATACTCGGCAATGCGACAGTTATAGGTGCGGATCTCCTTGTTCTCTCGCTTGCACTTCACAGCAATAGTGATCATGGCAGCCAGCAAGATGATGGAGACAGTGCTCAGAGTCACAATCAGCGGCAGCGACAAGTCCCAGTGTGGCCGCCGATGCTGCTCACCATTCACCTGCGGCTCGCCAGCCTCAGGCAGGGGCCCTGCCAAGGCCCTGACTATGAGCTTGGCCACTGCGGAGAGGCTGGGCTTGCCATGGTCACTGACTTTTACTACCAGTTCAGCCACAGGGCTGAGCTCCTCCCAGTAGGGGTGCAAGGTGCGTATCTCACCACTAGTGGGGTCCATCTCAAAGAGGTGCTCCTCATTGCCTTCCACAATCTCATATGTGAGGCGCCCACTCTCCCCAAAGTCACTGTCCAGGGCGCGGACGGTGCCCACAGGGTAGCCCACTCCAGCATTGCGTGGCACCTGCAGCTCAGCAGTGTCATTGATGAGGGCAGGCAGGACGATGAGGGGCGCGTTATCATTGACATCGAGCACGGTGACGCGCACTGTGGCGTTGCTTTCACGGTGGGGTGAACCCGAGTCTTTGGCCAGCACACGGAACTCAAAGTGCTTTGTCTGCTCATAGTTGAAGCTCCTCAGGGCATAGATAGCACCATTTGTAGGGTTGACAGAGACATAGGTGTAGATGGAGACATCTCCCACATGCCCAGGCAGAATGGAGTAAGACACCGTCCCATTTTGGCCCAGGTCGGGGTCCTGGGCCAAGACTGAGCCCAGGTACTCTCCAGGGATGTTGTTCTCAGGCACCTGTAACACATAAAGGTTCTTGCTGAAACGGGGTGGGTTGTCGTTCTCATCAAGGATACGGACGGAAAATGACTTGGTGGAGTTGAGTGGGGGATTGCCCCCATCACGTGCCACAATGGTCACATTGTACTCGTCCTGTGCCTCACGGTCTAGGGGTCGGTCAGTGACCACAGTGTAGAAGTTGTCATAGTTCTCCTCCAGGGTGAAAGGAACAGCACCGGGCCCGCTGCCACCGCCCAGCACTCGACACTGGAGCTGCCCGTTCTTGCCTGAGTCACGGTCGGTGACCCGCACCAGGGCAATGACAGTGCCTGGTGGGGCAGCCTCACTCAGAGCTCCCTGGCGAACGGAGACAAAGCCAATGGTGGGAGCATTGTCATTGCGGTCGATGAGGCGGACAGTGACCTTGCAGTGAGCAGGGATAGGATTGGGCCCCAGGTCCCGAGCCTGGACATCAATCTCAATGAGGCCGCTCTCCTCATAGTCCAGGTTCCCCTTGACACGGATGAGGCCGCTCTGTGGGTCAATGCTAAACAGGTCACGGACGCGCTCTGGTGCGTAGCCACTGAAGGAGTAGAGCACCTCTCCGTTGGTACCCTCATCAGCATCAGTGGCATTGAGGTCGATGACAGCTGTGCCTAGTGGGGCGTTCTCTGGCAGCTCTACCACATAGGAGGCCGCCTCAAAGATGGGGCTGTTGTCATTGGAGTCAATGAGGCGCACATTGATCTGCACCGTGCCTGAGCGTGGGGGGTCGCCGCCATCCAGTGCTGTCAGCACCAGGGTGTGGTGGCTCTGCTCCTCACGGTCTAACGGCTTCTGGATGACCAGCTCCGGAAACTTTGTGCCATCACCACGGGACTTCACATCMAGGGAGAAGAGGCCGTAGTCATCACGAGTGAGTAGGTAAGTGCGCAGACCATTGTCGCCAGCATCTGGGTCGTGGGCACTGGTGAGGGGGAAGCGAGTGCCTGGTGCAGCATTTTCCGAGATGTCCATGTCCACTTGGTCAGAGGGGAACGATGGTGCGTTGTCGTTCAAGTCCTGAATCTCCACTTTGATCATGCAGATCTCCTGGTCGTTGGCAAACACCTCGAGGGACAGCTGGCACTTGGCGCTGCGCCGGCACAGCGCCTCACGGTCAATGCGCTGCTTGGTGTAGAGGAGCCCGCTCTCCCCGTCCACGTCCAGGAGGTGCGGGGCTGAGTTCTCCAGCACCCGGAAGGTGGACTTGGGGCCGCGGCCACCGCCGGGGCCGCCACCAGGAAGGCCACGCTCCGCGGGCAGCATCCCACCTCCCGCCGTGCCTGCCGCCAGCCGCGCATCGCGCCCGATGTTCCCGATGACAGTGCCCGCTCCCTGCTCCTCCGGCACCGAGTAATTCAGGTTCTTCAGCGACAGGGCGGGAGCCCAGCAGAAGAAGAAGCAACAAATGGAAAGGTACATCCCCGAACAGGGGTGGGGGCGGCAGGAGCAGCAGCGGCGACCAGGGTCGTCCCCGTCTTCTTTGCCTCCTGCACTGGAGTTGTTCTTCCACCTCAGACGGCTCTTTTTTCCTTCCTTTTTGGTTTTGGTTTGTTTTTTTTTTCCCCTTCTCTTTCCCCACCCCTATATTTCAAGTTCCTGAACCTGTTGCTCTAAAACATCTGCAGAGACACAGGATGAGAGGCAGCAAATAGACCATGTATCTCAGAGGGAGGGAGCAGTCGGGGGGGGTTCGGGGGGAGGGGAGGGAGCAGCTTCGGCAGCGTTTCAGCAAGCGCTTGCCGTGCTTGCAGTCCCCTCGCAGTTACTTCGTCTGTCCAACTTCGGCAGTGGGAGGGTTTCAAAAACCAGAAAATTTGCAAAAGATCTTCTCCTCCGGGCAGGCGATGTGTTCCCGATTCTTGAATCCCCGAAGATGTACAAAGAATAATAAAAATAATAACAATAATAAAAAAATCGGCGGCAGTGATTGTTTTTCTAAAAACGATCAAAAATATTTTTTTAAAATGTGTATTTAGATATACATAGGAAAAGGGGGTGGTCACAAGTCTGTAGCAGAGGTAAAAAAGCTTATTTGCTACTCATCGCTTGTGATGAGATTGATGGAGTGGAGGGGTAGGAGAGAGACAGAAGGGAAAAAAAAAAGTCTCAGCTTGTTGTTGAAGCTCTCTTCGTGTGCAGTGAGAGGCAGTGAAATGTCTCATTGCACCGCGGGGTTGTTGGTTTTCAGGGAGTGTTTTGCTGCATTTAGAGATCTAATCTTGCATTGCTTGCGGCGGAGAGCTGCATCTCGCTGCCATCGGTATTTCCCCCCTCTCTGTCTCCTACACCCTGGGTCACTATTTCCTTCCCGAATCAGAGGGAGAGGGAATGAGGATTGCAGGGCAAGAGGGGAAAACAAAACACATTAAGAAAAAAAAAAAACAAAAAACCCCAGCAAAAACTAGTGTCGATTTGTAGCTTCCTTTCTCTCCCTCCACTACCAGCCTCCCACTCGTCCTTTGGGGGTGAAAAAATTAAGAAACCCACCAGCTGACCTTCATCTTTAGCAGTAAAGATATATTTTGAGAGAAAGCTCAGACCGTGCTCAATCAGCAGCACACTTGGGTTTCTTTAAGACAGGCCAGTAGCCGCCGCCACCACCACATCCTTTCTCTCCGTGTATCTATGCGTGTGTGCGTATGCGTGTCTGAGGAGCTGCACTTTTCTCGATGCAGTTTAATTCCAGTTTGCTTTTCTCTCCAGCCGAGAGGAAAGCAACAGGCAACCCATAGCTGGACGCATAGATTAAAAAAAAAAAAAAAAAAAAAAAAAAAGAGAGAGAGCAAGGGGGGGCGGGGGGAGAAAGAAAAGCCACCACACACACACACACTCACACTCTTTCTTAGTCTCTCGCTAAAAGGGAAACAGTCTCTGTATTCAGAGGGCTGCGCTATCAAGTGCCTCTCTTTTCTTTCTATTCAGCGTCTCCTTCCAATGACACTGCCGCCTAGTCCTCTTCATTTAGGGGAGGAGAGAAAAGGAAAAACAATCCTGGCGATGAATAAAGTGGGAGATCTTTTAGTCGACTAATTCGCTTACATTAAAATCTATGCAGTTCCGCGATCTGTGAGACGCATTTTTTGCAGCCCTTTCAAAGCTTTAACAGTCTCTCTGAACATCTTGGTACAGGGGAGAAGAGCGGCAGCAACGCCAGATGCGTTCCCCCTCTCTGATACACACCTTTCCTAGCGATACAGTGCATAGGTAAATACTGGACAAGGGTAGCAAAATTTTATTTCAGGTTCCTATAACAACCTGAAATAAATGAATGGCAAATCCAGAAATGCAGGTGTTTCAATCTGCTTGGATGAGTCAGATCCAGCGGAACAAATCACATTCACTATCGCCTCATGTTCCTCCCTTCACAGACATTAGTTGCAGCTTCTTCCTAACGCTCCTCTGACTCACTCTATAGACAGGAAAAAAATTAATCAGATTTATATTTTGGAGGGGGGGAGGGAAGACAGAAGAAAAAAAAAAAAAAAAAGGAGAAGGTGGGGGTGTCGGATCCAGCTACACTTTTACTATACCTCTTTCTCCGGGAGACTGAGGATCAGGAAAACAAGGCTGTTATCCACTCACTGGCACAGAGGCGCGTCTGTCTCCTGCTTTGCTGAGTGTTTTTAACCACCTTTCCTCAGTGTTATATGTGAAATAAATCAGAGATCTTTCACAATAAAAGAAAAAAAAAAGGTAATAAAAACATAGGTTTCCAATACATAGCTCACAGACCTAGTTCCGAGTCTCAGTTCTGCACTGTTTTTTTCTCCTTTATTTGAGTCCGGACCCAAAGTACACAGTTAATTCTGCAACGTGTGGCAGGGAGGCTTTCAAACGCAAAAGAAGAAAAAACAAATATTCTTCTCTGCCTCATTGATGGGTGGCCCCTTGCAAACAGACGGTCGCCAGTCTTAACCAGGCAGCACGCGGAGCGAACGCCGATCCCCGATAAACCAGATCCATTTCACCAGCCGCCCGCAGGTAAGTGGAGAATTCAGTGAAAATTCAACAGTTGGAGCCGCGCTCTGCCTCGCTCGCTCGCTCTCTCTCTCTTTCCCTCTCTCTCTGTCTCCCCCCTCCTCGCCTCCCTCACTGCAGCACTCGCGGGGCTGCCGCGCCGCGCCGCACTCGCCCAGCGCCGCTCGCCGACTGCCTCTATTCACCTCACGCCGCGGCTTAAACATTGATACGGATTCCCCGCCAGCCAATCGGCGGCGGCGGCGCCGACCGGCCCCGGCACCGCCCCGCCAATGGGAGGAGGCGGGCGGGCGGGGGGCGGGGCCGCGGCGGGCGCTGGGTGTCATTGATTAGAGCGGTTCGGAGGGAGACGCGGGGCGCGCGAGCGGCTCGTGCGGGCTGCGGTGTCTCGTCGCTCGCTCGCGCACCGCAGCGCCGCGCCCCCGGCCCCCCGCGGCCCGCGCCGCTTGCCTGGCCCTGCCGTGCCGTGCGTCCCCTCCCCCCTTATCGATTTATTTCTGAGACCTGTTAACAAGTCTCCCGCGTTTGACGGGTGGGGAAGCAAGGGGGACGCGACACCCCCGAACTCGCCTAAAGCACTGCGAGGGCGAGGACTCGACTCCGCCGCGCGGTCCCGGAGTGACCCGCCGGCTCGGGGATGCGTGGCGAGGGAGTGGGGGGGTGTGGATGGGGAGAGCCCCTCCGCCACCTCCGCCCCGGCCCTGCGGGAGCCGCCCCGAGCGGGTCTCGCCCTCCCCGAGGGGCAGTTCCCGAGGCTGGGAGCGCGTCCCCTGGCCGCGGGTAGCGGGGCGGTGGCAGCCCCGCGCTGAGGGGCCAGGGGCCGCAGCAGCGCCCGCCCCCGCCCGCGGCGCGGCAGGAGGCTCCCGGCCGGGGGCGGCGGTGGCGGGGGGAGGACTGAGGCTGGAAAGGTGCGTGCTCGGATTGCCGGAGGGCCGATCTCGACCCGTGCGCACGGAAATGAAGCTGCCATTTGTGACGAGCGTGTAAGTAGCAAGAATCATTTAGAGGGAAAGGAGATTAAAAAAAAAAAAAAAAGAAACATACGAGGAAAAAAAAGGCAAATAAATTATGGAGCACTTATAAGACGCTCCTGAATTATTTTAGGAGCATCTCTTAAAAGATTCAGTTAAGGCAGCTGCTCGTTCGCCTTGCTTAATAGGATAACCTTCAGCCCTGAGTTATTATGTCCATAAATATAATTTGACTTGGAAAAAGTCTTGCAGACTTGTAAATTCAAATGAGTGTTCTTTCCACACCCATCTTCCCGTCCTGAGGACCTCTTTGTAGCTGTGAAACGGATAGTTGGCCATACAGAGCGAGTGTGCTGGTAACCGTTACAGAGCTAATGCCGTGTTAAAATGCAGCGTATAAATAAACTATACATACATTAGTGGCAGCCTAAAACCACTACTCTCAGCCGTGCCAACTTTGTGTGAGAGCGACAGACAGATGAAATAAAGGATATGTTTACAAAATGGGCTTTGCTTTCTGCGTGAGGGCTTCAGATTGGCTGAGGAAAGTCGGCGTATTCGGCTAAGTCACATATTTGGAGAAGTTCCCTATAAAAGCAGCACAATATTAAAAGTGGAACAATCACCAGCGTAAGCCCCTAAGCTATCAGGAGACCTTGTTTGACTGTAACTTGAGTCCTTTGCTGTCTCCTCCTTATTCTGCAGCTTATGCCAAACTCTCAGGATGTCCAGAGATTTTTCCACGCCAGTTCTGCTAACAGAGGGAGGAGGGAGGGGGAAAGGGTCATTGCAATTATGTAATGGCTCCCTCTAGCGTTGTAGAGATACTGCTGCATTTGGGGTATATCCTGCGTGCGTGCAACACCTGTGGGGCGTGTGTGTATATATATATACACATTGTGGGTTATACGCTATGCCTAAGTGTATACACATATGGTAACTCTACTCTCCTTTCAGAGCAGGAAAGCCCAGCAAGAATAAAAAAAATGGTTTGTATTATGGTGGCATATACTGTGTAATTCCGACAATGTTTCTCATGTTTAGTTTAAGAAACAGCCTCAAAACCCAGGATAAATTTGACTTTTTTTTGACGAGGAGACTAGTGTCTCCATCACTTTTTTCTCCTTCCTAGTGAATACCTCTCTTTTTTTTTTTTTTTTTAATATGACTCAGCATTACACAATAAATACTCTGACTCCACAATGAAGTCAATACATTTGAGAGCACTCTGCAGTTTGTAAAACAAGTGCTCGGGACTGAATTAAGGGAGAAACTATATAACCCTTTATACAAGTAACTGGAGTCTTTGCTTGTAAAATCTGTCTTTTTTTATCAAATGTCTTGCAGCTTACAACAACCCATTGGTACCAACGACATGCATGGAATACTTAGAGGAAAAATAAAATCTGAAACACTAGCACTGGATCTTCAAACCTGTGACTGACTGCCGGGTGATGATGATAAATTAAACTTTTACTCCTTGCTCTACAAGTCACTATGGTTTTGGGTGTTAAGTTCAGCAGAGCTGCATTTTAATACTCATTTTCAGGTATGGATGATTATTAACTATTTCTAATGATTTCTTGGAAATCATACCGTCTTGGCATCTTTAAAAATTGTGGCTCTTAAATGCAATAGCCTAACTGAAAAAATACACATAAAAAATTGTGCTTGCATATGAATATATGCCTCTGTCAGGCTGATGTTTGTTGCATCAGACAATTTATAACAACAAAATGCTATTTATTGATTTTAATCCACCTGTGCAAGTAATGAATATTTTATTTGTTCGATGATTTTACAGTATATCTAAAATACTTTTTTGTGTCAATTTTTTAGCACACATTACATATTTGCTGGCTTAGACTGGCATCATAATTTCATATTAATTCATCAGAAGTTGCTGTGTATTTCACAAAGAAGAGTCAGAAATGAAATGTATGAAGGTAATGCAAGTGAATGCCAATAATACCTATATGCTGTGCCATGTCACCATATATTGAATATCTAGTGTATATTTATTGCTGAAAAAATGAAACAAAATAAAAAAAAAAGAAAAAGTGCTTATTAACAGCTTAACGAGAAAGCTGGACTGTGGAGAGGCTAATACACAGACAAAACACAAATCTTTAATAATAGAAATACACTTACAGAAGACTTCTACTGTCTACCAGATCAAGAAAAACACATTGAATACTCTGTATAGGATAAGCTCAACAGAGGAGCAAAGTCCAGTATAACAGCCCTAACTATTAACTGTATATGGAGTTAAATTATGCTTTGGAATACTACTTTTCAATACCTGAAGTGTTTGTTTATTGGAAGCTGTAGTTTGACATCAACCAAAATAATGGATAGTAACAGGATACATCTCCAAACAAAATTTTCAAAAAATGTTGATTTATTGAAAACATAATACAACAGTATTCAGTCTCTTTTTGTGAAGTGTTCATGATGAAATGTAGTACTTTATTATTCTATCTTCAGCAAAGACAGGTAAATCTTTCTACTTAAAAAAAAAAAAAAAAAGGAAACAAATAAGAAGTATCCTCAGTCAGAAGTATTGAAAAGAAAATCTTTCGTCTTGGTGTGGACGGTACTTAAGCATAGCACAGAAGTCTCAGAACAAATATCCCTAAACAACTAAAACAAAATAGGGAGGCAAGGAAAAGATCAATATAGTTAAATGTCAAGGTTCAATATTTAAGTTATTTGAGCCTAAAGTGTATCATTGGGAAAGCCCAAATCTAATCAGCTTGAAAACAATAGAAGGAGGTAAAATTAGAAAGGCCAAGGAGCAAATTTGAGGAACAAAGAATCCATATATAAGAGAATTAATTACGTGCTAATAAGCAAACATGCTTTACCAATATGAGGAAGCCACAACAAAACTGTCGTGCCTATTAGTTAGCCA
Organism: Amblyornis subalaris; assembly: GCA_018881555.1. Lineage (NCBI taxonomy): Eukaryota > Metazoa > Chordata > Aves > Passeriformes > Ptilonorhynchidae > Amblyornis > Amblyornis subalaris. The sequence goes on along the minus strand of JACAXG010000086.1, from coordinate 1,334,254 downwards.
GCTATAAAAGAAAAAATACTGCAGAGAATTTCTGTACTTTGGTACTTATAGCAAAGTAAGACATTTCCTCAGGTCAACTTTTTTTTAGTAACAAAGATGAGATGTGGGTGTGTATAAGGTGTCAGTGGTGATATTCTTAAAGAGCAAAAAGCATCTAACTAAATGGTAGTCATCAAGCATTCTTACAGAATCTGAAAATGAGGTAAATGAACTGTTAAAAATATGCAGTCATTAAGATCAGTTACTATGTCTGAGGATTAAAATGTACAAAATCTCTTTCTCTTTAAAAAGACTAAAAGGATGATCAGCAAATTGTGGTGTGGCAAGCTTTACTTTCAGTAGCAGTAGTATAAAATTGGTTAAAATGACAATTAAAAATAGAAATTATATTGCATATAGAGAAAAGTAAGAGAAGTACTGTCCAGAAACTCAATGAAATCAATAGAAACCTTTCCACTGATTTGATTCATTCCATAATAGCAAAGTAGTACAACTTGCGTAGACTAAAAGGCCATTTCTTCTGTTTATTAGTATTGTTTCAAAGTAGTAACAAAACAACCGATAAAACTACTTTTGTTACTCTGTATGTGAGCAATTTCATGTCAATTTAATTGTGAGGTCACACAAGCAAGACATGTAAAAAGAGAGAGTTGCTGAGAAAGGGAATACAAAATAACAGTGCAGGAGGTAAAGGCAAGAGGGAGTAAGCGTCTGCAAATGATGTTAGTGGGCTAATGAGAGGACAGGGTCCAAGAAGAGAGAGGAGTAGGAAAAGGGTGCTGAAGCAGGGCACAGGACTATTTAAGAGGCTCCAGGCAAAGGGGATTAGTAAGTAGGAGCTAAGCCTGAGATTGTCACTGAAAGAGTTGATACCTATGGCTTCTATGTAGCTGGGAATATTAATGTTTACAATTGTACCTGTGTCATTTTGGAAACAGAAACAAACAAACAAACACACACAAAGATTCATTAGGCTTACAGAAAAGGTGACTTTTAGGCCAAAGGTAAGGTCTTAGGATTTCTGTTCTCATGCCTCTTTTCAGCCACATTATTTAATGACTGTTTAGCACAATATACAGAAACATTTTTTGCTTTTTCATTACAGTGAAAACAGGGCACACTGAAATCAAACTCAGCATGTTTCAAACAGACTAAGAAGTTTTCTTAATGAGTTTTTTTTAAAAAGCAATTTTTTTAAGAGCAATTGAAATATTGAAAACTGGTTTCCTACAAGTGTGTCTTGTAATTTTTCCTCTGCCACTACTACCAGATTCCTCCTGTGTCTGATGGTTGCCCTGCAGATATGAGTGGCTGGCTGAGAGGGACATGCTGCTGGGTCAGGCAGCAGTTTCCTGGAAAGGTACAACAGCTGCTTTTCCTTCTCTCAGGATATCAATTTATGTCCCATACATACCCACCCACTGAAATGAAATTTAAACTAAAACCACCTCTAGAATTGTTTATCCCACTTGCAAATTTGATTGAAATTGTCCAGTAGGTCACAGACTTGCTGGGCAGAATGATGGGGAGACAGAGACACTCAGATAATGGTCAAGGGGGCTGTTTTTTTACTTGCATAGCCTCCTTTAAAAAACCTAAAACATTTAACAATAGCCATTTTAGCCATTTTGTTATAACATGATGCCAGATCTGGAGTTAGGATATGGCACAGTGATATGATCATGTGACTTGGCATGTTAACATAATGCCCACACTGCTAGTACCAGTGACATAGGAATATACTCTAGACACTAGGTTTTGTAACATAGAATAGGAAATATCTGTTTGCAAATAAAGGATATTCTCTGAAGCATTTTAAAACTTTTCTGAAGCAAATATTGTATGGATTTTTCTCAAACCTGGCAATTTTTTTTCACGGTAAGTTGCATTAAACCATATAGAGATAAACAATATGTTTTGCTTCACTGAATAATGAAGTACTTTACTGACGAAAATCTGTTTTGTGAATTATTTGTGACAAGTTTGTTGGAAATCAGAGCACATAGACCTATCATTAATATAATGATTTAAAAATTTATTTAAAAATCTGTAAACATCATTAGATTTTGTTAAATACTTGGTTTAGTAGATGGGATTTAGTTTGATTGAAGTTATTGTAGGTTAATGTCTCCTATGTCCTTTAAAGATTATGTGGTAGGACAGGACACGTGTTTGTTGTCTTGTTCCCCTTTGGCTTAAGCTGCACTCTGGAAATATTGTGCCTTCCCTGAAAACGGTCAAGTAAAGAAATTTATAGAAATGCAGGATAAAAAACTGAGAAGGAAGAAGGGGAGTGAGTAGAAACTCCTACTCACCCAGAAACTTCTATTCGCTCAGGAGTGAGTAGAAACTCCAATAAATGCTGAGAAAAGCAGAAAACAAAACTACTATTTAAGTCTCAGGGGAAGGAAAGAAAATGTTCTCTTGGGCTTGGAGACGGGACTGCAAACCTGTGGAGCTGCCCGGACTGGGACTGTACACGGACAAGAAGACCTGGTGTCTCACAGCAGCATGAGCCAGTGGGTGTTCATCTACACCTTTTCTATTCTGTCTCACTTTGGATGTTTTATGAAGCTTTGTTTGGGGTAGAATCTTAACTTTGAGATTTAAAACTTTCCTGGGAGTGCTGATAGTGCTTGCTTCACGGAAAAAGTAGAACCAGATCAAGCTGAAAGATCTGGTTCAGTGACATATTTTGCAGATAGAAGTACTGATAGAGGACAAAGTTGGAGAAGCCAAAATCATAGAATCATAGAATGATTTGGGCTGGAACGGACCTTAAACATCACCTAGTTCCAACCCCCCTGCCATGGGCACTGACATCTTCCACTAGATCAGGTTGCTCAGAATCCCATCCAGCCTGGCCTTGAATGCTTCCAGGAATGGGGCATCCACAAGTTCTCTGGGCAACCTATGCTAGTGCCCCACGACCCTCACAGTAAAGAATTTCTTCCTAACACCTAATCTGAACCTACCCTCTTTCAGTTTAAAGCCATTCCCCCTTGTCCTATCACTATAGGCCTCTGTAATTAAAGTGACATTTCAAGAACATATCTGATGATATGAAAGGAAAATCAAAGCAAATGGAGACCCTAACAAAAGTGTTGATAAATATATTTCGTTAGAGCATTCTAAGGGTAAAAATATGTGCTGTAAGAACTCTAAGAAAAATGCCTTGCCTGGTAGACTTTAAGGTTATTCTAGTGAAATTGGGTATGGAACAAATCTTTCCTTCTCTTCATTAAAACAAACAAACAAACAAACAAACAGACAAAGTTACTGACCCAACAGCATCTGAGGAAGCTACTGGATATTTCTCATGTTTCTTAAGCAGGAATGTCCCTAATAATATTATGATATTATATTAATATTATTAATAATAAATAACACTTTGTAATTCACTGAAATCTCAATGTAGTGTGTCCCTGAATCTCTTCTCGCTTCTAGTATTCTAGTATTACAATGCCTTCAGAGCTAATGTTTACTGGCAGTACACAAGGAATTGTGGTAGAGTTCAATGTATTACTTTCTCCTGGCAAAGCACTACTTAGAGGTTGAAGACTGTAACATCAGTCAGACAGGTCAGAAGTTTTCATGTGGAGGAAGACTAATGTCTTCAGAGCTGGTGCTGCCACCTTCAAGTATTGGTAGGAAGCAGAGGATTGAGGAAGACTCCAAAATAATTTATATCTAAAGTACCGGGTAGTCCTGAGCCACAGAAATTCACCTCTGCCAGTGTTCTTGCAATTACTCCCCAGGTGGGATGAAGATACAGTCTTTGAAACTTTTAGCTTCCAAGTGCAGCTGGAAATCAAGGTCTAGTTTCTTGAAAAGAAGCAACCTGAACTATAAGTGCCAAGTAATCAGTGTGTATGAATTTGCAGGAGATAAAGTTCATACTGGAAACAAAACCAATAATAACAACAACGACAAAGTAATTAAGACAGATTTCTGGTAATTAGTTATTTCTATATTTTTTTTCATTTTAGTTTTTCTGAGCTAGCATTTTGCACCCACTGACAAAATTTCAAACTCTCCCAAGGGTGTATACAATTTCTTATACATTGCATACTAAAGATTCTACAAGCTAAATTTACCTGTCATGCAACCCTTTTGTTTCCAAAGTATCCCCTTGTTTAGTTATGCAGTTAGTAGCTCTACTTTAAACATGACTGATTGCAACACTGTAAACAATTCTGTTGCTAAGTCTCTCAGAGAGATGAAATCCCATTTACTCTCTCCTAGCTGCAATTTCAGAAGATTAGAAAGAAAAAACAAAAACCTAAAGAAAAAACATCCAACCTAAAGTAGGTAATGAAACTGTCTTTGCTCTCCATCCCAAAAGTTCAGGGACAAAACTAGGAATAAATTATGATTATAAAAAAATCTGTTGAGTCAAGTGTTACATTTGTATGGTTGCTTTTTAAAAGGGAGAAACATCTTTAGACTTCCTGTAGTTGAAAACCTTTCTTTGCTAGCTTACACATTTGTTTGAAACCAACCATCCAGTTTTGTTCCTACTAACCCTTTTCATTTGTGTACTCCTGTGTGAGCTCCAACATAAACAAGACTTGTAAACAGCAGACTATAGATAAGCTTTCAAAATGTTATGTGGCATTTTGCCCACATATCTGTCAAGTAAAAGGTTAGAATCTTCACTTTTTAAAGAAAAACATACCAATTAGCAGCAAGGCAAGGCTGTCTGGAGCATGAGGTTTTCAAAGTTTGACACATCTGTAGGTGCAGCACAAGCCATTTATTTGTACGAAGCTCCCTTTCATCTCCTGATGGCAAGCAAGAATCCAGGGAGGGGCCTGCTTCTGAGGAATTTGCTCACAGGAATTACAAAATGAGGTTCTTTGGCCAATGTGTCCAGTATATCTACAACTGGGTAACAGGGTAGCAGATGATTGTTTTGCCTTGTTTGACTACCAAACTGAAGTCTCAATGCTGGTTCCAGTGGCATAATCACCAAATAGGATTGTCAAATGCTCTTATCCCCACTGTGCAGGAAAATAAGGGAGACTTGAGGGCTTGCTTCCTGGCATGGGCTAGTGTGACTTCAGGTCACAGAGAAAGCTGGATAGTGATGACAGCAGCCTGTGAAGGGCCACTGGTCCCTGTCGTGATGGGGCATTGGCAGCCGGTGCTCAGGGCCATGCAGGACTTTGGCTTCATCCCCTCAACACATTGGCCATCTGAGATAAGCTGACCTGACAGTTGGCTGCCAGCACAGAGTAGTAGGGGTTTCTGCGCCCCTTAGAGCCAGGGGCAAGCAAGAGAAGAAATTATGTTTCTAAAAGTCATAATTCCCTCCTCCGTTTGCTCCTGGAATGGTGCTGCTATACATCCCCCTTTCTGCAGGCAAACTGTTGTCTTACAGTCTTGTCATAAGTGATTAGTCAGAATCCAGTGCTAAAAAAGGCCAAAAGAACAAAATGTAATAACCAAGGTGCAAAATTAACATTTAAACAATCCTATAACCTGCTGCAAAAACAAAAACAGATCCTAAAATTAAAATATGAAATACTGTATCCTTGAGACCACTAAAAATGCGTAGTGAATTTATCTATCTTTATGAAAGGCATATTAAACAGGCTTGAGTTTTTAAAATTGTGAAGTGTCCATGTCCTGGAAATTAGGTCCTTTAAGGCATCTTAATGATGAGTACACAAAATAATTTTTTACTCTTTAAAAACATGCGTAGATTGGATAAACTGTGTAAAACATAGAGAAAGTAAGAGAAACAAACAAACAAACAAATCCATGCAAATATAAATCTTAGGTAGTAATTCTGTCATTAACTTTGATGTGTTAGGTACCAAAACAGGTTTCAGTTTTATATAAGAAAGTATATTCATGGCTGCTGCCCTGAGGAATTTAGTGTCAGTAAATTAACATAAATGAATTGCTACAATTTTCTGTTTTATTATAATTTCTAAAATTGTTAGCAGACTTAACGGTTCTACATACATCTAGAGATAACATCTGAATTGCAAATAAATCACTACAAAATATATGTTGCAGACAGTTTTATTTAATGTGCAGCAGCATTAAATATTTAAAGGGCTAACTTCTGCCATTTGCCTATTCCAGTACATATGTCCACTGTAGTGTGTAAAGGAGGGTGTACTATATTGAGAGGTGTAATATTTTAAGGTAAGATTTGTTTTACACTACAGGTATTTAATTTAGAGGTAATGAGTCAGTTACGTTACTAAAATACTATAGTTATTTTAAGTGCATTTATATAGATGTAGGGAATATATAATAGGTTTTTTATCATTTTTTTATTCTGTATCTCTTAATAACTAGTTCCTCTTTAACATGTAGTAACACGGTTTTTGGAGGATTGCTCTTTCAAGTTTTACCAAAGAAGTAAAATTTGCCTTTATAATGAAAAACTTGCTTTAAATGACAAATTAGGGTATGTAAACATCTCTGAGGCATGAGAACACACCATTTGGTTATGGTGAATGATGATCCAGGATCACTTATATCCTCATTTGTGTAATGGTGAGGCCATACACCGTCACTGCTGCAGAAAGTCTGGCTGACAGGGTGCTGCAGTGCAGCTCCTCCATAATGCTTCCTGCCACCTGATGTGTGAGAGCACAAAACCTGTCTCAGAGCACATCAGGCGAGTTCAACATCTCACCCTTATTTGAAGGTGCTTAATGGTTCAGGATATAAAAAAGATTGAGTCCTTTGTGAAGACTGGTTGATAATTTTGGTTTTTTGTCCATTAGAACAATCTGCCATAAATGTAACTCATCTGGAGAGAGACCTTATGTCTTTGGTGAACAGAACTGATATAGTGAAATGAAAGCCCACAAGAAACAATGACTATTTTATACCTCAGCAAGTTTCTGCTTCAGTTGCAAGGCTTTTCTCTTTACTTAGCTGGCTTTAATGAAAATATATACAAAATTTATATGTAGGTAATTTTAATTTATTAAGATGAAACAGGTCACACATTTCTCTTTCAAGCAAGAGTGCCAGAACAAAATTAAAGTTGATTAATTTGTAGTGCTTGGTACACTAATATTAGATGTTCTTGTCCTACAGTGATCAATGTCTATCAAAAAACCTGTGTTGGAGAAGACCACATATGACCAAAAAAAAGATAAAGAAGTTGCTAATATGTGGTGTCAAGCTGTATGAAATATATTAGGTCACAAAGATGTCTGAATTCAGACATTATTGAGCTCTTGTTACAAGACATAATCATACAGAAAACTGCTGAAAAAGTGCATTTTAAATTGCTCTGCTGTTTTCTTCTCTAAGAAAATGTGGCGTTCCTGATCATTGTCTCTCATCTTTAAAGGCTGTAGTCATGTCAGTATAGCATTCACTTCTCCAGAAGACATAAATTGTCTCTGGTATTATGACTGTAATCCTGCTTCTGCTCTCTTGCAGAACTTTACCAAGTAGCTGCTTGTTGCGTTTTCCTACTAAAACATAGCCACATTTAAGCCTTCACCTACCTGATCATCTTGTTATCCTTTGGCTCATGTGACGCAAAAATCACAGAAGTCCCCATGCAATTGAAGTTCTAGAGAAAAACAATTAATTAATGAACTTTGAATCACAGCTTCTTTCAGGTGTTTTTTTGGCTGGGAGTTTTTGAACCAATGAGTGAGGAGAATTCTAAATTTTTGCTTGTGACTTTTCTTAAGTGTTTCATGTAGCAAGGTCTTTGGTTTACAGACTTGATGGGAAAGTGTTCACAAACAGGGGTCAATGTTTATTATCTTGTAGTAAACAGCAACTCTCTCAAAAAACTGGCTACAGTACCCGGGGAATTGGACCCAAACCTCTGAAAAGCCACTTATAATACAGTAAGTGCATGAAAGCAAAATTGTAAAAATTCACAGGAGGATTTTGAAAGAACTCTAAGAGATCAAATTGTTGTCTATGCTGGCTAGCTCAAAGAGTTTAAAATAAGATATAATACAAAACTACATCTCGCAGACCTAAGCAATATATCACTAAATGCCCACATACACAAAATGTGGGCCTCTACTAAGAAACTATAGTAAATTTGCATATTAATATTTAATCTCTTTATTCTGTTTGGAGTCATGTTTCTTTTTCAGTGTGCTCATCCGGAGTTGGAGCTGTGGATGCTTTCTGGTAGATTCTAATACACATGTCCTTCTTCCAGTCAGTGGAACAAAAACAGATAATGACGATTAGTGTTCACACCCGATCACATAAAGGGAACAAAGATGGTTAATAAACAGAGTTAGGCAAATACCAATACTTTGGGGCACTTCCTGTTGTGCATGAATTTAAAATTATTAAATCACTTCATAGTTGGCTGTAGTATAACCAAGGCCTACCACTTACCCTTCTGAACAGAAGAACAAATTCACATTGGGTTTAATAGGTCTTTTCCAGTATTAAGCATATTTATGCAACTAATTAGGAAGCAAAAGATGATAAAAACATGACCTTTTTTCCTTCTATGGGGTAAATAGCAGGTGTCAATATTAACAGTAATGCAGCTAACATGTCTAATGTATCAGGACAACTATTTGGAATATTGACCTATGGAATAAACAAGTATTGAGGTTTTTGTCATTCCTTCTAAATGTCACAGCACTGAAAATTACACAGGGAGAAAACTGGAATGTTAAATGGAAAGATGCTGTGTTTCACAGCAACAAGGAAACTGAGACCCATGAGCTAAACACCAGTGATGACTATTGTCATATCCTAAACAAAGGCCCCTTCCTTCCTTCCTTCCTTCCTTCCTTCCTTCCTTCCTTCCTGCCTTCCTGCCTGCCTTCCTGCCTTCCTTCCTGCCTGCCTTCCTTCCTGCCTTCCTTCCTGCCTTCCTGCCTTTTCTTTTGTCTATATAAAACGTTTTGCAAAACCGTAAATGAGAATTTACTTCCAATTATATGTTGTTTATTTGCAGTCAAATAAACGACTTTGCATAATTTGCTTTAAATAAATGTGTTCAATTCATTAGAAAGGAAAGGTTAGGAGACAGCCAGTTTTAAACATGGAGAATAATCTTCATCCTTCTGAAATCAGATAGAATTTTGCCATTCATTACCATGGCAGCAAAAGTACACACTGTGATACTGAAAATAGGGTTTTTTTTAATCTTGGTACAGGTGAGCACAACAATGATTTTAGTTTGGAGTCAATAATTTGGAGGATTTCTACCATACCAGCTGGAGTAAAACTATCCCATTAGAAGGTAATGTAAATTATTTAAAATTAAGTATGTCAGTATACTTCACTGCCACACTGAAATTCTGCTTTAATTTGGTTCAGACATGTGCTGAAAAGGAAAAGGTAGTCTGTTCCAGTAAAATTTGAATTTTTAATTTTTTTTTTTTCAAATACAATACTTATAATCAAAATATTTAGATTTAGTCATTATCAACGCGAACACACCAGCACCACAAAGTGGGATTAGACTCTCTGGTACATTTTCACTAAAACCAGTGCAATTATACCTGACATTGACAGGTGTGGTTGAATTTAACAACATGTTTTAATTATAAGTGTCAATATTTCTAGCATTGTTGGTGTGCTTCAAAGAAACAATAATAAACAAACTTCCACCAACATTGCTAGAGGAGATAAATGAATGGTTGGCATATGTCTCCAGATGTGCGCAGTATATTTCACAAATGTGAAAGCATGTCTAAGTAGCTAGTGACCAGTGTAGTATGTTGAGCCTCAAGCAGATTAATTCCTATATCACTTTATGATGTCACATTTTTATCTCTTTTGCTATTGAAATTACTTTGACAAATTGGAGAGGGGGATTGTTTTTCCCACAGTAGCATCAGATACAGAAAATTCAGTGGATTTTTTGTTTCTCATTTATCTACATATTACAGTTTAAGAAGCATACTGCTAATTAATCAAGTTAATTACATATCAAGATGCAAATCTTGAGTGACCAGGCACTTTTTTTATATTATTTCTTTTGTTAGTTCATTTCATAGCTAAACTAAAAGAAATGTATCACATATGCCACATTTGCTTCAGAAAGAGTTACTGATTTGCTGTTGCAAGTTTTTCTTTCCATTTCCCACTGCTTCTATCAATAAAACTGATAGCAGTTGCCCTTAGATGCTTCTGGTATTATAATACTATCAGCAGTAAAGATTTACAAACATTAATTTAACAGACAATAGATTATAGAATCTTGTTGCTAAATAGCTGAATTATGGGAAAGATTTGTATTATAAATCGGCTGAAATGCCCCTTGCCTGAGGGACCTCCTAGGAATAAAAGGTTCTGTTGTGTCTGTGGCTTTTTTTCTTTTCCAACTTTTCTTCCTTTTTTCTTTTTTTTTTTTTGAGGGAGAAGAGAAATCAAACTGCTGCCATAAACTTTTGCCCAACATTTTTAATTGCTATCTGCCTTGCCTATGATTTCTTTCCATGATCCACTTTCTTCTTTTTTTTTTTTTTTCTCCTTTACATATTTAGGTGTTCCTGTCTTTTTTCAGTAGGAGCTGTTTCGTTGAAAGGCAGCATATTTATTTCAAAAGTAATTATGGCTCAAGGCTCTTGTGAGAAAGTCACAGAGCTCATAGCATGCTGTCAGGGGTCATGTCTTAATCAGAATCAAAAGTATACTTTATTCTGCCATAAAGTCCAAGCTGTGGTTTAAATATGTATCGACTGGTTGTGGTCAGCCTTCAAAGGAAAGGCAATCTGGTGAAGGAATCAAATATTTCAAGTATATCTGACTCACACATAGTTTACTTTGCTTCACTATAAATCTGGAGAAGAAAATTAGAGCCATTTCTGTTGTTTACTTAGTATGAATATATTTAAATGCTACTTTATATGTTTATTTACAGTATGATGCAAGTTGATGAAGTAAATTTCATAATTATTTCTTCAACTTTATTGTTATACCTGCAACTTCACAAATAACTCATATTTCCAAAAACAAGCCTCTTGCTCCAAAACACTCATAAACAAATTTACAGAGAATGCGCAAAGAGACATGAAAGAGGAGTTTAAGTTGGTTGGCAGATTAGAGCAGAGAGGATATTTTAGGCACTGTAAACAGTTTTGGGAATAGAAAAAGGAAGTCATGCACGAGATGTGGATACACACAGTAAGCAGGACTATATCAGAGTTAGGAAAGAGTAAGGACTCAGTCCACTGGTAGACTAAGGTAGATTCTTGCAAAGCCTTGAAATTGCAGAGGAGATATTTGACCTTGTAGAGTAATGAGACAGAAAATCGCCTGAGGGACTGAGAAAGGACTTGACATGATCAGAGCAGTGAACAAGAAAGACAGCCTTGGCCACAGTGTTTGGAGTGGACTAGAGGAGGGAGATTAGAGGGAAGAAGGTTACAGTGGCTAAGAGGTCACAGCAGATGAGAGATAATGAAGGCATGAAGCAGGGAGGAAAAGAAGATGAATAACTGAAGTTACTGTAGATAGAGAAAAGAGATGATTTCACCAAGGAGCCCAAATTCATATGTTTGAATGTCAATGATTATGTAAAGAAAAAATTTATTCAAGGCTCCTGCTGTTTATTTACTATTCTATTGACATGCTGCAGCCAACTTATTGTAGAAAAAGTGACAAAGCTTTCTAGATCATCTGTATCGTTATTTGTTTCTATACATTCACATGTATTGATAGATAGCTATTTTTTATATTTTGACTGTAGAGAAGGAATATGGAAATCAGGTGACACAAGTTTATTTTCCTGACTCTACCACTGATTAGCCCTGTGATCTTGGACGGGTTATTTCTGTTTGCTATGCTACAGTTTCTCTGTCTGTAAAGCAGTGAAAGCACTTTCATTTCTTTGTAAATTTATAGATGAAAAAGGATAGATATTGTTCAGCAGACTTAGAATTCTCTGTAGAACTCAGAAGATAGCATCAGGCTACTCCACATGGACACCTTCACAACCACCACCTAGGTAGCAATGGTCGATTTATAGTGGCAGCATCCCAGTTCCTGATACAGGGGTGGGTCCAGATGTGTTTGGGGTTGCAAGAAAGTTGAAAATGACTGCGCCCAAGTAGGTAGTTTTGACTGGAGGTGTCAGAAGCCTCTGTCTGAAGCCATCAGAACCAAAAAATATTTGCAGACACACTTCACCAACCAGATGGCTCTGTGGATTACATGTAACTTTGAAACCTGTGCTGTCAAAACACAGTGATGGTTTTCTTCCGTGAGAATGCTTCATTCAACATGCCAAAGGACTTTTTAATATATTGGTAAAATAAGACATAAAGCAGACAAAATACTTGTTGGGAATTTCAGCTGGGAGTACCAATATATTTGGAGTGTCACAATTCTAGTTCAGAAAAACTGCAGACAACAAATGATCATGCCATAGAAGACAGAAAGAAAAAAATATAGCTAGCAGATTAACCATAAGCCTAGAAAGAAAGAGCACCTCAGCAGTAAACACAGACATAATACTGACTATAATTTTTGCTAAACCACAGTTAGACTCTGCACTGAAGAGTAAAAACAGAAAAGGGTGGAAGCTGGTAAAAAGTATTCTTTCCTCTGAGGCACTTCTGCCTTAACAGGATTCTTTGTACTGCTGGTGCTGAAGCTAAGATCCCAAGACAATGAGGAGGAGGGGAAAGGTCCTTCACTATAGTGCTGAAGATGGCTATAGCTGCCAGCTTTTCACCAGCTGAAATTCTGAATGGGTCAGAATTCCTGTGGAGGTAATTTCTGTGGTTTATTCCTACTGGTTTTCTCCCTGTAAGCTATGAGTATAGAAACCTGTTTGCAATATCTGCTGCGAAGATAAGTCAATATTTGGAAAAAAATTGGAGATTAATAGCATTTAAAACATTGACTGCACATTAAAAGAATGATCCAGTAAATCATATCCTTTGTATTTACTATAGGAAATCATGTTGTTAGAGAGCAGAAAATTCTTAGAGGGATAAAGATCTCTCAGGAAGAGATCTTGCTAATGTGGTAGAGGAATATAATACAGAAAAAAATCTGTTGAATATGTAAGATAAACTTTTTGACTTTCTAAATTAAATTGTTGCCATTTGCTGCTGAGACAATTAGCAGGTGTCAGTTAGAAGACACAATAGATTATGTGCCCAATTACCTTCTCTTTTTAGACAACAGTTTGCAGTCACAAGAACGTGTGAGGAGTTTTAATCAAAGATTAGAACTTTTTAATTAAATAGGACCGTATGTGACTAGTCATTTGACATTAATTACTGTTTTAGTTGGATTCCTTTTGATTTGTAAAAGGCCCTGAGCACTGCAAAAATTATGTCACATCATAGAAACTGCTGATTATTAAAACAAAAAGTTTTCTTCATCAGCCCATCACTCTCCTGAAAAAGAAATGTTATTTCAAAAGTGAAATGGCTGGCTTAGAGGAGACCAGTGAGTTTTGAAAGCAGAATAGCAGATGGTACTTCAGCTGACTTCCCTTAGAAGGGACGGTCTGAAGGCACTTAATTGTAATGATTGATAAGGTCTTCTGTCAATGCTCGGCAAAACTTTCAAGGGGCTAAACAGCTGGCATGAGGTTCATTTGGAGTTTTAACTAGCTGACTACCCTTTGGGGTGTCTTAAAGCTAACTAGCATCACTGATATTAATAGAGGACATCAATCAAAATGAAATGCTCTTGCAGAAACTGATCTGAGACTTCAAGTAATATTTTAATTTGTTGGCCTACAGAGAGGAGGATAAATGTTAACAGTGTCCTTGTGAGATAACTTTAAATTCAAGTCCAATGGTGGCATCAGTATTTGCGAGTCCTTCTTTTGTGATTTTGGCTTTTTCATACACTCCACTTATTCAGAGTAGAGTGGGAACAATAACAATGAAAATCCTTATCTGAACAGCCTGCAGAAAGAGAAGRAAAAAAAAGAGAAAGATATAAAAGGAGCAGGAATAATTCTTAGCTCATGTAAAGAAAGATTAGGGGTGAACTTCACGCAAACACACACACTCAGAGTCATTGTGCCTTTCGTGGTGAACTTTTAGAGAAATTTGTCTGTCTGAAGGTGAATTAAGAAAGCCAAATCCATCCCTAACCTGCAGTGCTACAACGCAGTTTCCGAACATGGGGCTTGAGTACACCTATCTGTACTTTTCTTAGCCTACCAACATGGCACTCAGTGCTGAGCTACCCGGTCTGTCTGCCATGGGGCTTGTTCCTGGGGACAATGGCTTGCCTGAAACTCAGAGTGGRCAATTAATATCTCACAGAGAAAGTTTGGAATTGTTTGAAGTAGTGATAATCAGATTGCCAGCAATGCTAAATACAAATCTGGACCCTGCGTGTCCCTGTTTTGCCACAGTCTAATCATACTCATAAGTTTTAAATTGGCAAAGCAATTAAAAGCCTGTTTGGGACCCCAAATTACATTTGAGGCACATTGCACCGAGAATCTTTTGTGGGCAGAAGTACTGACATGATAGAAAGAAATAATGTTACTTGGAATTAGCTAATCTCCACAAATTGATACCTGATTTACATGCAAGTCCATTTCTTCTGGCCATCAGCACAGGAGGTTAATCTGCAGCTTGAGTAATACTTAAATGGAGTAAATTTACTCAATGGAAAACTGAAGTCTAGTTTATAACCCGGTCTGAAACTCAACAGATTGGAGTTCATTTCTGTGGCAGTCTTCCTATACGAGTGTGAAAGAAATGTCTTTCGATTTCTTTGTAACTCAATTTTCTAACTATGGAAAGATGGCAGTACCTTTCTGCTTCACCTAGTAGATACTGACTCTGAAAAGAAAAGTTATCTGTTACTGGCATTGGTGCAGTTCCTGGGACAAACAGATGCTCCTAAATAGCGTCATTATTTCTAGAATAAATTGTATTTATGCCTATTTTTCTAGTTTAGCCTCCAGCCTGCTACAGTCTGAAAATCACTATGGAAACTGTGGTAGTAAATGTGGTATTTAGCAACCAGTCTTCATACCACGTCTAGGTTAAATCTTTTTCTAAAATGATCTGAATCACTGTGTATTTCCTATAGAATTGCAACCTCTCCTGAAATGGACAGAAGAGTTCACTCCATTCAGATAAAAAGATTCCATTTAAAGTGAAAAAACTATCAGTTGTGTATGAAGACAAGCACTGTGGGAAACTTTAGTTCTAGAATGAGTGAAAAAATGTGTGCTTTATTATTGAAGAGATACTGTTTTTCAAGGGAAAAAAAACCAGTGAGGAGAAACACAAAATTATCATAGCATTTTGTATTCACTGCATCAGTTATTTCCCAAAGAAAGCCTATCAGTTAAAATGATGAATTTTAACCTTTACCAATTCTTCTAGAGAACATTCAATTTATATTCTTCAGGCACTTTGCTACTTGTTCACCATACTGATGCAAAATTATTGTTTTTGTAATATTTATAAAGATCTAGTTACAAGTTTTCAAGGACATATTTCCCATTTTGTTTTCCAAATTTAAACCCTGTAGTATAAGATAAGAAAGAAATGGAACAAAAGCTAACATATGGTACACTTATATGCCTTAATACATTAATATTTAAATAAAGTATTGTATTGAATACAAGTCTGGTGGTCAATAGAAAATACAAAAGTCATATTATCACAGAGTACAGAAAGCTTTAAGAGATGAATATCAATGGATAAATATTTCTGCATAGAATCTTTTTTTTCATTGCTCCTATGAGACCAAATAATGCCTATATGAAATCAATGGTTTCAAACTCCCTTTATGAAAACAATCCTGTAACTGCTGTTGGCAGAACTAAACTTGAAAAAACACGCAAGCGAGCAAGCAAGCAAACAAAAAAAACCCACCCTAGTTTGAATACAGGTTCAAATATTGAGCTTTGTTTACTTTGTGTCTCAAACAATTTCTGTAGCCATGGAGTCAATTCTTCCTTTAGCCACTCTAGGGTTTTGGACATCCTTCTTAAGAGAGCAGCGTTACAAATGAACATTGCAGCCCTTGATTACTGCTGCAGTGTTGCAGCATTAGATTCTGTCCTTGCTCTGCAGTCTAAGGGTGTATTGGGTAGTAGGCCTGGAGTGCAAAACTGCCAGCACACTGAACAAGGAGATGGTGAGTAAGAGGACCATGAAGAAATGGGATGACCTAGATATTTACTTGCTTACTCTAAAGATTGCTTTCATAGAGTAAGGTTAACAATTGTAAATTCTTCAGAAAATTTTCTTTTACTTTTTTTTCCTCGTTATTTTCTCTTAATTCACTTTTCGAAATTGTGTTTCCGTTCCTTCAAAATGAGTGGGCCATGTGGATCTCTGTAGGGGATTTTGGATCTTCTCTGGAGAGCATTCTGAGCAAGCACAGAGATAGGAAGAACAGGGGTTTGCCAAGGGTGAGAGAGAAGTAGGAGGCAGTGAGAGGTATGGCAATGAATTGGTATCCTGCAGGTCAGGAACACTGAAAGAATTGTTAGAGGCTTCAGGGATGACAGAAGTAATGTCCCTACTAACTACAGAGGACTGTGCCGTTTGCTCCAGCTGGGAAGCTGCCAGGATGACTGAAAAAAAAGTGTAGAAACAAGGACCTACCTTAAAGATCATGGAGGAACTAAAGTCGAGAAAAATGGTTTAGTTTATAAGTTAATTATTAATTGAAAATTTTTTTATCATCCTAGTCACTTTGAGCTTTTCGATCCAAAAATTTAACTATCCTACTTGAAAGAACTGATGAAGCCTCTATTTTCAGTCTCTTTCAGAGAGGTGATTCTAGGGAAAAGATCTAGACTGGTCCGCCTCAAAGATTTGGCTGACTTGGGGTCCTGGCAAAGTTCTTGTAGATATTCCAGTATAGCTGAAATACTCAGAATGTGTTTCAGACTTTACTATGAAGCACACTGCATAATGTCTGTTGTATGAAATTTTAATCTAATTATCTAGACACCTACCAATTTAATGCTGTGAGAAGTTCGGTGTTAATATGCATAGCCTCCGGCAATAGCTTAGTTATAAGGGGGATATTACCAGTGGAAATGTTAGTCACCTCCTAAATGATATCAGACATTTGCTAATGTCACTGGTACAAAACCTTCACACACAGATACCTAAAGCAGTAGTTGTAGCCTAAGAATAAGCTCCAAAGGAAAGCCTGTGTGCTGGTATATGTTATTTGCTTATCTCAGAAACTGAATTTTGCTGAATTAAACACCTAAGAACAGAATATATAGATGCTGGAATACTAAACAGAGGGATTTCAAGATCAGTCAACTTGAAATTATAAAAATAAATGTGTAAACACCCTTTCCCTTCCAATTTGAGAAGCTAACTCTGAGACACAGCTGCCTGCATAAGGTTGGACCTCACATAGGAGTCTGCCTTTCACATGAGTAGCTCGGTGTTTAGAGCGATTGCCACAACAGCTGGAGATTTGGAGTAAAACCTAATTCTTCTATTCTTTAAGGAACTGCACTGAGTAGAGAAGAGCCAGATTTGCATTCTGGCCCATACTCTTGCCATCACCATAACTTTTTTATCTAATGGCAGTTTACTGTAAATTGGGTAGGGAAGTCAGTGCCCAGTTCCCCCTGCTATTGAGTAGTTCAGGCACTGTGCTGTATTCTTCCACAACTGTTGTATGTGAATGTAGAGTTCTTGCTTGGCACCCACCTCCTGAATTCCATCCAAGCTCTTCTGAAGAAAAGGTTTGATTTAAGTATGTGCTCGGTTCTTTCCAAAAGTTAGTCTGTATTAAGTTTGAGAACCTGCCTTAGAATGAACAGCAGTTGATTTGACTATCAATCATTTAAATAAATTTTTGAAAAAAGTTAATGTGTATTTTTTCTACATTTCATTATTGTGCAGTGGGGAAAAAAAAACCTTTCTGTGACAATGACAAAAGTGCACAGATCCATTTTAAGCTTGGCTAACTGACACAGGAAATATTCTATATCTGTAAGTAGATAGCCAGCAATTTATTCATTCACATTAGTAATGAACAAGAAAATGAAATAAAAATTCCCCTGCAGAATTAAAAAAAATTCTCAGTTTGACAGAGGGGATGAAACTGTAAGACAATAACATTGAACATAGTGATTTTCTACTGCATTTACCTCAGGCAATAGCACAGTGATATTTAAACAAGTTAGTAATTATATGAAAGATGTCAAATAAAAACCATTCAAAATTCAAATTTATATAAGACTCTGTGAGATATGTTAGTGTTTCTAACTTGTATAAGTAGGTAATGCTAGTCCAAAGACAATTCTTTTTCAGGATGTCATAAGAGTTGTGGATGTTACTGGTATATCTTTGGTAAAAGTGAAGAGTTCTTAGACATAGATCTACTTTGGTGTCTCTCATTACATGTCAAAGTCAGTAMACAGTAAGTCACTTTATCTCTAGGGAGATGTTCCACCCTATATTTTTGCCAAACTTTGTAATTATTAAAGCGATGGATAAAGAATACCTTTTAATCCCTTATATGGCGTATATGAAAGACAGGTGAAGAATTGTGCCATAGTAGCATACTCCTTGCACTTCAGGGGGTATAAGTAAGACAGGTATGCAGCTTTTCTGAAGTACCCCATCTAAAATGTTTGTACTGCAGAGGACAGATTGCTTGATTTAATGGTTTTACTCCACAGATTGACCCCTATTGCACTATACTGCTTCCTAATGTAGACATACCTTCTAATCCCTAAGCCTTCCATCAACCTATTATAAAGTCATTACATTTACAAGTATTGTTCATGGGCTGCTATAAAAGGTTATATTTTCTTCCTTCCTTAAGGTGCTAAATTTGTGTCAGGTACAACTGAATAAACAGGATTGTCTCAGTGACATCCGGGCAGTGGTATATCAGAGCTGCCACCTGTTTGCACACCTGAAGAGGGTTTTTTCCTCAAGACAATCTCTACTGTAATTTGGATCATTGTCTGAAAATTCTTCTGTGAATTAAAAAATCAGGAATTAAGTCCTTGGAGAAGAGGGTCTATGTTAGAAGTAAAAGTATTAAGGAACATCACCGATGGGAAATTTATTTGTATTCCATTGATAACCTTGATATAAACATCATAAACAGCATTGTGAGGGATCACCAGTTCAATGGAAGATTGTGATCTGAGAAAAAAAGAGTAACATGGATGACTACAGTGTTGAAGGAGAATGAAAAATAGTTGCATTGAGTACAGTGTCGTTATGTTAGAGGGCAATAAAGTGGGAGCTAAATCAGATGCAAGTGAAAAAAAAAAGAAGCAAGAACTAGCTGTAATAGTCTATCAGGGAACAACACTCCCTCATGAAGCAATTACAACCTTAGTATGTATCAGGTAAAATTACTTCAGCAGAAACAGTAGAAACAGATAAATAATAATGTCTCCATACAAGGACCTCTAAGTTTGAAATTTTAGTTTGTATTTAATCTTAAAACGGCTGAAAATATTCTTATATTCTAAGACTTTTTCTGAGAAGCAGATGACCTGGAGTCTTGAGCTTCTTCTTTTCTTGAAGAAGTAGAATTTTCCACAGAAATACCAATCGAATTCCTCTATTAGAGTAAAAGAACTAGGAGTATAAATATTTGAGCAGTAGATTATTGGAGACAAATAAAAACCACAGACCGTGTGCTGGAGTAAAAAGGATAAGAAGAGAACCACTGATAGAAATTATCCCTATCTTCCTTTGCTTTCCATCTGCTGGCCCAAATAATTTTAAACTCTAATAAAAAGTAAACATATATGTGCTGATTCCATGTAGGAGAAAACCACCAAAAATGAACATAAATAGTGGTTAGGTCTTATGTCATTGTTGCCATGTCCTTCTCCCTTGGGCCGGAGACGAGAAAACCCCTGTATGCCAACTACAAGTAAACAAAAGACACAGTCAAAAATACCTGGTGTAAGAATTAATTATCAAATTACAGCTCTCATTATTCATTTGTAAACAAAAGATTTGGAGTCAAAAAGAGCTCGTGTTTGAATTCCAGTAATGAAGACACATCTAGTAGGAGTGGCATCTTCCACCTACACAGCCTTGTGAGCCTTGGTGCATCTAGAATATGCATAATTCAGAGCTCTGCAATAACATTTCTCTCCAATAGGCCTCTAATCTGTCTAACGTCAAGCCAGTATCAAGAGGTTAGGAGCTACTGTTATGCATGAGATGAGTCATTTGCTGCTGAGACCTGGAAAGTAAGACTAGTCATTAACACACATATTTTTGACAGTCTAAACTGTTCCTATATCACAACCCAGGACTCTAGGAGATGAGATCTCTCAGCTTGCCTAGCAGAAACTTCACTGCTCCCTGCATACTCATTGTGGTATTTCTCACAAGACAGAATGAATTGTGTTTGTTTGACAGAGCAAAGCCTTCAGGCCAGCCCAAATTGTCAGTGTCTCAGAGAAATTCTTTGGAGTCATCTTGCCAAGAAGATTTTATCTTTTTTAGAGGTAGGGGACTTTCCCTCTTGTGAACAGGTCTTATTGTTCCCTGATTTGGGACAACAAGGTTCAAAAAGGGAATATGTTTCAAACAGCTGCAGCCTCTAGGCAAGTGGACAAGCAATAAAACCCTGCTTATTCCCACCCCAACAGCTGTTAACGCTGGTTGAAGTCAGGCAGACGCCCTACCCTAAGTGATTTTTTAGACTGAGTATTGTGTTTCATGCAAATGATAGAGCCTTAGAGCATTGCTACTGAACTTGGAAATCATTTTCACTGCTAACTTGTGAATAGATGATCATAGAATCGTTTGGATTGGAAGGGACCTTAAAGTTAATCTGGTTTCAATTCCCCTGCTGTGGGCAGGGACGCCTTCCACTAGACCAGTCGCTCAAAGCCCCATCCAACCTGGTGTGTTGCTCCTATTCAGTTTATAAAACCAATTGCCCTTTTATGTCTCCCTGTTTACATTTCTTTCTCTTTCATGTCTTTTCTTTCTCTCTCATGTCTTTTCTTTATCACAATTTTTTGTGGTACTAATTTTGCCCTTCTTCCCAGAATTAAAACTTCTCTAAGTAGTCCAGAGGAGGCCAGGTTAAGTGAACTCTAGAAATACTATAAAGAAATACTTCCAATTCAAGCAAGTAAATATTTTCCAGCTTTGAAATTATATGAACATATATCTACTAACAATGCCTTGCCAATCATATCACAGAATCACAGAATGAACTAGGTTGGAAAAGACCTTTGAGATCATCAAGTCCAACCTATGACCTACAACCTCCTCATCAACTAAACCATGGCACTGAGTGCCACATCCAGTCTTTTTTTAAACACGTCCGGGGACGATGACTCCACCACCTCCCTGGGCAGTCGATTCCAGTGCCCAATCACGCTTTCAGTGAGGAGTTTTTTCCTGATGTCTAACCTAAACTTCCCCTGGCGCAGCTCAAGGCTGTGTCCTCTCGTTCTGTCAGTGGCTGCCTGGGAGAAGAGACCGACCCCCACCTGGTTACAACCACCTATCAGGTAGCTGTAGAGAGAGATAAGGTCTCCCCTATGCCTCCTTTTCAGGCTAAACAACCCCAGTTCCCTCAGCTGTTCTTCATAGGGCATGGTGTTCCGTGGTGTTCCAGGCCCTTCACCAGCCTTGTTGCCCTCCTCTGGACACCTTTGAACATCTCAACATCCTTCTTAAAATGAGGGGCCCAGAACTGGACACAGGACTCAAAGTGAAGCCTCACCAGTGGCGAGTATAGAGGAAGAATCACTTCTCTGGTCCTGCTGGCCACACTGTTCCTGATATAGGCCAGGATGCCATTGGCCCTCTTGGCCACCTGGGCACACTGCTGGCTCATATTCAGTCGGGTGTCAACCAGTACTCCCAGGTCTCTTTCTGCCTGGCCACTCTCCAGCCACTCTGTCCCCAGCCTATAGCGTTGCAGGGGTTGTTGTGGCCAAAGTGCRGGACTCAGCACTTGGACTCATTAAACTTCATGTTKTTGGACTCGGCCCATCTATCCAGCCTGTCCACGTCCCTTTGCAGAGCCCTCCTACCCTCCAGCAGATTGACACGTGCTCCCAGCTTGGTGTCATCTGCAAATTTGCTGATGGTGGATTCAACCCCCTCATCCAGATCATCAATGAATGTATTAAACAGGACTGGCCCCAGCACTGATCCCTGGGGGACACCACTGGTGAATGGCTGCCAGCTGGATACAGCACCGTTCACCACCTCTCTGGCCCCGGCCATCCAGACAGTTCCTAACTCAGCRAAGAGTGCACCTGTCCAAGCCGGGGGCTATCAGCTTWTCCAGGAGGATGCTGTGGGAGATGGTGTCAAAGGCTTTTCTGAAGTCCAGGTAGACAACATCCACAGCCCTTCTCGCATCCACCAGGCAGGTCACCTGGTCATAAAAGGAGATCAGGTTGGTCAAGCACGACCTGCCCCTCCGAAACCCATGCTGGCTGGGTCTGATCCCTCGGCCATCCTGTAGGTGCCGTGTGATGGCACTCAAGATGATCTGTTCCATAACCTTGCCGGGCACTGACGTCAGGCTGACAGGCCTGTAGTTTCCCGGATCCTCCTTCCAGCCCTTCTTGTGGATGGGTGTCACATTGGCCAGCTTCCAGTCGTCTGGGACCTCCCCAGTGAGCCAGGACTGATGGTAAATTATGGAGAGCAGCTTTGCAAGCTCATCTGCCAGGTCCCTCCTCACCCTAAGATGGATCTTGTCTTGTCTCATAGATTTGTGAGCATCTAAGTGCCTCAGCACATCTCTGACTGCTTCCTCCTGAATAACAGGGGGGCTATTCTGTTCCCTGACACCATCTACCAGCCCAGGAGGACAATTTTCCTGAGGACAACCTGTCTTTCTGTTGAAAACTGAGGCAAAGAAGGTGCTAAGTACCTTTGCCTTTTCCTCGTCTTTAGTAACTAAATTCCCTCCCACATCTAATAGAGAATGGAGGTTGTCCTTGACCTTCTTATTGCTATTAATGTATTTATAAAAATATTTTTTGTTGTCCTTCACAGAAATGGCCAGATTCAGTTCTAACTGGGCTTTTGCCTCTCTAATTTTTTTTTTACATGACCTAGCAACTCCCTTAAGCATTTCCTGAGATACCTGGCCCTCCTTCCAAAGGTGATACACCCTCTTTTTTTTCTTTAGTTCCTTCAAAAGCCCTTGCCCATCCAGGCCAGTCATTTCCCTTGTTGGCTCATCTTTCAGCACATAGGGACAGTCGGTTCCTGTGCCTTCAAGATTTCTGTTTTGAAGCACACTCATCCTTCCTGGACTCCATTGTTTTTAAGGGCTGCTTCCCAATATACTCTCCAAATAAGTCTCTTGAGTAGGCCAAAATCTGCCCTCTGGAAATCCACTGTGGAAGTTTTATTGATGCCACTCCTTGTTTCACCAAATATTGAAAAGTCTATATTGAACATTCTACTCATGGCACGGAATAGAAAAAATTGAATAAAAGAAACATTTTGTTTGGGCTCAAATGTTGTGATATTTAAGACATTCCACATTTTAGTTTATTTTATTCTGTTCTAAAATTGTCTAATACATTATTTCACGAGTATTAACATAAAACTTTTATTGGAAGTTACTAATTACTCTTTTCGGATAACCACATGGGGCCTTAATTAAAAATTGTAATCCATTTCAAAATGTACATGCATATAATGAAACCACAATTCAAATATGTTGTCAGATAACTGGATTTTATTACTTAAGCTTAAGGAAATAGATATATTTTCTAAAAAAAAATGCTCAGAATGCATGATATTTCTCAATGTTGCAGTTGTTCTCTGCTATCCAGCAGTGAAAACAATAATTATTATCAGTTCTTCATGTTCTTAGGGTTGGCATTGGTATTTGCATCAAGAATGCAACCATGCAAAAGCACAGTAGCRCTTTAGAGGAAGAGAGGCTGCCAAAGTCTCTGGTGAGGCTTGCCAAAAAACCACTCACAGTAGGGTGTCTCTACTAGCTCTGTATGTATATATAAGTCCTGCTCTTAAGGATAATCACCTGCTACTGAACTATTCACTGAGGCTGAGGGAGTGTCTGAAACAGCCTCAAACCTGTTAAAATTGCAAAGTTGCCAACACTTTCTTTTTCTCAGGAGTCTCCTGAGTCCTGGTTAACTTGGTCTTAGTGCCATGTTAATACAACCACCCAGCCTTGGAACTGGAGTCAACTTATAGCCAGACAGGTGAAATTTGGGGTAGGTTGCCATACCCGTCTTTACATCTATCTATGGAGCCATGTCCTCAGTCTTTCAATGTATCTTAAAAAAAAAAAAAAGTCTTTGCAGAAAACTCCTTTCTGCTCATGCTATCATTCTTCTTTTTCATTTTACATGAGACAAGGTTAATTGAGCCCAGAATGAAAATGGTATGGTGAAGTCAGATGTATGTCACTCGACTGAGAGTAAGTAAATAGTTCCCATGAATAAATTCTTGTTCTGATGAATTCAGATGAAAAGAGTGAGATGCTGATTTTGAGAGCCTACACACCTTGGAATAGACACCAAAGGGAATGATTTTGAAAAGTGGTGATAAATTGTACTTCCTGTCTTTTGAACTGTAGACTGGCAGTTAAACCACTGATCTAGTAAAGAGATTTTCAAATCTCGAAGCAACAGATGCCTCCTCCATACAACAGTGGCCTAAATCACCAAGCTCTGTGACCACCTGAGACAAAATCAACAATTTGGTGAGGAGAGTTGCTGATAAATGTTTACCCTGGCTCTTCAAATTAAGCCATTGTAACCAGAAAAGACCATAGAAAGGGTTCTCTGGCTGTCCYTCAAGTAGGACAGAAATTATGTTATGTTATTATTATGTTATTTCTCTATTTCAGAATAGATATGTACTGACTATGCCATTTGGTTATGAGGACAATAGTTCTGAGAGTAAAGACCTGAAAAGACCGTATTTACCTCTTCCTGCTAAATGCCATAACAGCTAGGAGGGAGTCACTCATAACCTTTCTGTCTGTTCCAATACCATGCCTCTCGCTTCGTGGAGGTCTCACCTCTTCAGGTGGGGGGAACATGACCTTTCCTGTGGCTGCTGTAAATTTTATGGCCAATGCTGGCTCAGGGCTGGTAACAGGCCTCCAGCTCCTGTGAAGAACGATTCTGAGCATTAAGCAGATGTCAAAAAAAAAAAAAAAAAGGACATAGCAATATTTTCAGAGTTTTCTGGAGAAGCAGATAGCTCACTGACTTACTATCCCCTGATTAAGCCTTGAATTTATCTGGGTAATGGGCATATATCTTCAGTAGCCAGGGCTGAACAAGTATGGCCACTTTTAGCAGTAGCAAACTTTAAGCCACACAGGAAGGCATTTTATAGATTTAGGTATTGTAAGGATTAACCAGTGCTGAAAAGAGATGACCTAGATAATGATCTGGGCTGTAGTCAAGTTTGGGCTTCTAAGTCCTAATTTAGACTAACCTTAAGTGATCCCTAAATTCTCTTAGTTTCATTTTAGGCCTAAATCTTATATTGAATCTGGCCCATAAGTTCTTTCTTGGAACTGGTTTGTGATGTTAGGCACTGAAAAAGAGTTTTTTCCTTTGGGTTTTGAAATTTTTTTTCTTTTAATAAAATGTGTCTTCATGGAAAACATCTGTGATGATTTATATATTTTTGTAGTAATCCCCTAAATCATTAGGAGCTGTTTCTCCATTCAGAGAATTACTATGTAAATATATGTGCATAAATCTAGGGAAGTTTACTTTTAAAAGGGACAGACACTTGGATTTTAGAAGCATTTTTATTTGTAGTGTTATTTCCAGCTATGATAAATAAAGGTCTGAATTGCAGCAGAAAATGTGGAAATTGAGACCCTGATCCTGAACTGAATTCCAAGTGGGCAGGAGGTTTGCTGACACATAGTTCAGTGGAAGATCAGGGCCCTAAAATCTGAACTTACAAGGGCTGACTTTTTTTATTCTGCAGTGTTCAAATGGACTGCTTAAAAACCCTATAAATGCTTCATCTAGACAGCAGGGCACCATTTGAGGAACTGATTGCCTATTATAGTACTGACAATAAAACAGGAAAATACCCCAAGGGAGAAGGAGCAGGGCCTTATGACTTTTCCATTGAACTCAATGTGAAACTTATAATTTCCTGGCCCCACTTTGCAGAATATGTCAGTTTTCAGTGGCCATTGCATTATGCTCCTAAGTCTCTTTCAAGGAAGTCTGAAATGGGGGGACTTAATACAGTGGAAAATGAGAGAAAACCATGGCATAAATCTGAATTCAAGTGTACAAAAGAATATATATTTTTTCCTTATATTGTCTTGCCTCTCCCTCAGAATTAATCAGCTAGAAGTAATACTCCTTTGATTTACATTTGCTGTGCTAGATTGTGAAAATGTGCTTTCCATACAGAGAAGTGAACCCGCCTTTAAAAGATCTTTTAACATTATTTTTTTCAGAGATATTTTTAAAGAATCTCTGAAACAGTATATTCAGGGAGAACAAATCAGACTCATATACAGACTCATACATTCTCCTTTCATGTGTCACAGCCAAGAAACCAATATATGTACCCCGCCTCTCCATACTGAATCTTTTCTGTGAAACTTCCAACGCTTTGGTAGCAGAGAGCACCTGTCTGGATAATGCAGAGGGATAAGGGAGTATGTTAAACAAGGGCAGAGGGAATTGGGGAGGGATGCAGGAGACACAGAGCTAATTGAAGCAAAGCATTCTATTAATCTGGAGTGCTGTCTCCAGGCATGCCTAAAATCTAAATAATGATACTGAACTTCAAAGGCCCTATTCTTCATTCCTTGTGCACTCACTACTCCTATTTGTCGATGGAACTTCTAAGTATATAAAAATGCAGAATCATACTGTGAATAAGCTGTTAAGAATCAATTAGCAATGAAATGATGCTTACAAGAAAAAAAAAGACAGAATCTCAACCTCTCTTTGGTCAATTCTTTCCTATCTCTTGGTAGCATGAGTAGCTTGAACATCAACTTATGTGATTTTGACCCTCTGGAGAACCATCTAAAAGCCTGGATTGCCTTTGAGACTTTATTGTTTTCCAAATGATTTATTCTGCTGATCTACTCTGCTGCTGTTGGACACCCAGCTTACATAGTACATCAAGGATTGTCTGGAACCTGACTACAAAGTTGTGCAGATTCTCAGGTGGGCTTGAGGATTTAGCTTGTGTGTTTTAAAACTCCTCTGTTGTTTCAGCGACTTTGCATATTGAATTATGTTAATTTCGCTAAATAAACAATAATTACTTGATGGTTTCATAGTGCTTTGAAGCTGTAAGGTATTCTGAAAGTGATCATTATTAATCATAGTATGTACTATTGTTATTTAGACTTTATTCTTTTAAAAGTCAAATAACTTCTTATCCTCTCTTCCTTAAAAGAATCTGCTTACAGAGAGGCTCAGGACTCAGTTCTCCATGTGCCTCTTCAAGGGCTGTGCATAAGGATGTCATTACTGAGACAGGGCACACTGTGGGAAATACTGTTGCACCAAAAGCCCAGTTTTTATTACTTTCAGAACCCCGAAACCAGGGCATTTCTCATTTTCGCCTTCCTCTAGCAATGTCAAAACGGAGAACCCAGCACTTGACTGTTCCTGAACAGTGGAAAAAAGGTTCTTGTCTTTCATATGTAATTTCATGTATTGGGTAGGATATAACCACTGATATACTCTGGGCCACCATACTGAGCATGATGTCACATGGTCTGGAGTATCCCTTTGGTCAGTTTGGGTCACCTGTCCTGGCTGTGTCTCCTCCCAACCTCCCATGCGCCTCCAGCCTCCTCACCAGCGTGGCTGTACAAAAAGCAGAAAAGGCCTGGCTCTTTGGAAGCCCTACTCAGCAGTAACAAAAACATCTTTATATTATCAACCTTGTGTTCAGCACAAATCCAAAACACAGCCCCATACCAACAACTGTGAAGAAAATTAACTCTACCCCAGCCAAAACCAGCACAGTGTCTTTCTCAATTGCATTTAAATACTAAAATTCGCATGAAAATTCTGGGGTTGGTTTCAATTTTAAAATTTCTGTGGCAGATTGTTTTATAAACCTTTTCTGTTCTTAAAGAAACTTACTTAGCTGCAGAGGTTGGCGTAATACATTACTAATAATTGGCTGGTTGATACATTTTAAAAAGAATAGTATTTCACGGAGAAATGGGAGTTCATCCAAATCAATAGAACTTGTGAGAAAATGTCTGGTTTAGTTAAATTGATTAGATTTCATGATCACAACATACAGCAGGAGAAAGTATTAAGATTTATTTGCTTTCTTTTATAACTAAACCAAATTAAACCAAAATTGTTTTCTATATGGATCAATGTATTTGGTGTCCAGGCACAGGCAGTGGGGGCTCCAGGGGCCTCTGTGAGGAGTGTCCAGGGTTGCTCCAGGTCGGACATGGCTGGATCCAGGCAGTTCTAACCCACCCACACAGCCAAGAGGGCCTGCGGTGCCTTGGGGAAGACATGTTTAAGAAAGGGTAAAAAAATATTGCACAGCAGCTGCGTGAGAGAGGAGTGAGAATGTGAGAGAGGAACAGCCCTGCAGACACACCCAGGTCAGTGAAGAAGGAGGAGAAGGAACTGCTCCAGGTGCTGGAGGAGAAGGAACTGCTCCAGGTGCTGGAGCAGAGATTTTTTTCTGCAGCCCGAGGTGCAGACCATGGTGAGGCTGCTGTGCGCCTGGAGATGATGGAGGTCCCTGGGGGAGCAGAGATCCATATTGTAGCCAGTCGAATACCCCATGCTACAGCAGGTGTATGTGCCCTGGCGGAAGCTGAAAATGGTGAAGAACCACAGTGGAACAGGGGAAAAGCAGAAGGAAGGAATGACTGACAGGAGCTGTTATGGACTGACCCCACCCCTCCATTCCCCATCCTCATGCACTGCTCAGCATGAGAAGGAGGTCCAATAGTCAGGAATGAAGAAGGAAATTTAAACCTGGGAAAAAAGGGGAGTGGAAGGAAGGGGAATTAGTTTTGGTTTTGTTTCTGACTATCCTAGTCTATTTTTTAATTGGCAATAAATTAAATTAAACTTCCTCAAGTAAAGTCTATATTGACTGTGATGGTAATTGGTGAATGATCTTGTTTTCATCTCAACCCACAAGATTTTTCACCTCATTTTCTCCCCAGTCCTGCTAAGGAGAGGAAGTGGGAAAGTGGGCACCTGTCAGCCAACCACAGTGAACCCACAATAAAGCTCAATATTTTTGTCTAAAAAAACATTTGGGAATTTGTACTGATTTCTATAATTCTGTGAAAATCATTTCTTTAAATGTTGTCATAGAAGATAAAAGCTAAATCATCCTCTTTCTTTTTTTTTTTTTTTCTTTCTGAATGTCTCTTCTTCAGTATTCTCTAAACAGCTTGTGATTCAATTATTCATGTGCCTGCTCTTGGGGCTTTCACTCTGGTTTCAGACCTCTGTTGCCTCCTTCACATTAGAGGGCAGAGAATCACATGTCCAATCTTCAAATTTCAGTGGTCTTCTGTGTACCATTCCAAAGGCTGAAAATTAAAAAAAAAAATCTTTTCCCTTTGCAGTCAGTGATAAAAAAGCAGCTATTATTTCACCAATCTGAGTCTTCTTAGTGTAAAACACACTGGAAAGATGTTGGAAAGTGCTTCTTTATCAAATGCTCTTCTCTGCAAACTTTTTCTCAAGGGAGACAAGAGAAGTAAAGAAGCTGCTAATGCTAAGTTTATGAAATATTTCTGTAAGCAAAACATCTAAGAATATTACAGCAGTATTTGTTAGCCAAAAAGGCAGTGTAGAACTGGAACAGCCCCCTGCACTGATTATGTTATTTTACTGTAACAACTGATATTTGTAGGGTTGATGCTTTTTGGGTACAACCTGACCAAAAATTTTGAAGTAGTAATTAATATAATTTGCACATGTAAACAATCCCTGAAGCTAATGAGTCCGTTTCAATGGATGAACACATACTTTGGTCTGTGCTGCAGCTGAAGCTTATTTAATAAAAAAGACACTTCTTCTTTATCCAAAGGTAATTTCAGCACTACTAATGGACACTTATTGTTATCATGTGGTAGAAAAATGGGCAGGAGGAAGTGAACAAATGATTGTTACAGTTTAAACTACAAAGAAGATAGAAGGAATGCCAGCAGGGATGGAGCTAATGCCACACACAGAACCAACCAGTGCACCCAAAACATTTTGGCAACACTGATGTATTCCCTGGCTATGTGGAGGTTACAGTATGGAGAGAAGTTCCCATGAGGGTGAATTGGTGAAGACTGCATGCTGGGAAAGAAGCTCTATCAGAGAAAACTTGCCTGTGGTTGGTGAAATGGATGAGCAGCAACTGGAGTACTGAAAAGTTGTAGCTAAGGTCAGCAGTGGGATGTTTTTTAAAAGGTGTTTGGACTTTTTCTCATGCAGCAGTAAGTCACCAAAATAGAGACCAAGGCTGCTGGGATCTAGTGCTGGGGGATAAAGTGTAAGAGATTTTCACGAGGCTGGAAGATTCTTGTGACATCTTTCAGGGCCAGTAAGAATTTGAAACTTAGTCAATCCTGTTATTAGGCTGAAATATTCACTGCAGAAAAAAAAATCAGCCTATAGCAGTGTTCCATTCCAATAAAATTTCTCTGTTTTTGCTAATGTTTGCTTAATGTGTACTAGCACAGTAGATGTGTTGTAGAGTAACTATTACTTCAATTATCAGACATAACAGAATGTCACTAATAGATTTCTTAATGATATTTTTATGTTATTATTTATATATATAAAGAAGTAATACTTTTACAGTTACTTTTTGGACATCAGACTAAATTACAAGAAGAAGATAACTAATTAAAGCTGATGGTCTGTTGATTTTGCTGTGCATTTTTCTATTAGTTTTCCTCATTGAGTTCTGGCCCAGATCTTTTCTTTCACAGATTACCAGTCTGAAACAAGCATCTGCTTGGAGAGAGCAAGAAACTAGATAGCAAAAGGGGGGAAGGAATTTAAATGCACACAGTGATATAAGGTACTAAGTGCCTTAGCCCATATTCACAGTTCTTTAAGTTCATGCAAACCTGCTTCACAGGTTCTTTGAGTTAGTTGAGAGTGTGTATACTCTGGCTGTCCAGGACTGAGCACATTGACACTGAGGTCAGGTTTGAAATTGCTTATGATTGTTGTTTTTATCCAGAAGTAAGAAGTTTTTCATGCAAAATCCTTTTAGACACTCAGTCAAAAGGAGAGGAAATGACAGTATACCCTAGGTACCAGCCTGGGTAAATTGACACATTATACAGGTGTGTACAATTAGTGCTGAATATTAGATGCAGACACTCTAACTGAAATTGTCTGGGACTTCTCACCCCACAGCTGAACAGCCTAGACATTTGGATACAGAAACATATTCTGGTCCAAAATACTTTCTACTCTGCATTATCTGGAAAGATGAAGAATATATATTTTCAGAAATTGTATTAAAGAATCCTATTTGAGAATTTTGTTCTATTTTCCTCTCTTCTATCTTCTGAAGTTGTAAAATATTTAATCTAATATTCAGGTTTTGTGGCACGTCTTTTTAGAATTACTTACGAGTTGTACAAAATTCCTGAGATGAAGAGTGCTATAAAAAACATTTATTTACTCCTTATCCCAGCTCAGGCCCTGAGAGAGAGGAGCTCTGCATTTCTCTAAAACATGTTGAGACAATGTATGGCCAAAGCAGAATTTCAAGCCCTGGAGTTTCTGTGAGCCATTTCAATGGTTCACTCCATCAGCTGTTTGAGCAGTTTGCCCAGATTTGTTAGATTTCTTTGCTGTAGAATCTATATACTGTTACAGATGGAGTAACAGGTTCCTTAATCTTTTCACAGCAAAGAAGTAGTTCTCTTTAGAAAGATAGAATTGTAATAACTTGATCTTTTCAAAGGCAAACTAGCATCAAAAACTCGAGTTTAAATTATTGGCATTTCTAGAACTGGAGGTAATAGCGAGATCAATCATGATAGCTGAAGATTCATCCACTATGTTTGAAGTGCTACACATAAGCATTGTGCACTGACAAGTACTATTACTAAACAGAAACTACACACGACATAAAGTACTCTTTAAAGAAGAGGGTTTAATTTTTTTTCTTTTGTGATACAAAATGTAAAAAATTACCATTAATTTATTAATATTTCAGCCTGCTTAAATGTCTTTCCAATTTATTGTTAGACCTGCTATGAAAAAGAATTCTAGATAATAAAAACATTTGTTCTGTTTTTATAAGGAATTCTTAATTTAGAACAGCTTTTAATTTTAACCAATGTTGAACTAATACAAGTTTAAAAAAATTGTCTGGAATATGATGCCTTCTTTGTTAAGTTTTGTCACATCAGTGATAAATATTTGACATTTTTTTATTGTACCTTTTGATATTTTTTTCCTTTACAAGCCCCAAAAATTATCAAAGATCGTCTGTAGTTGAAAAATATGAGCAGAAGCTTCTCCTTTCCTTTGTCCCTGTACATCAACTCACTGCATAGGAGCTTATCCCCAGATGATTTTCTAAGGGAAACTTTACGACTCCAGAAATGATTCTATATTACTGTTTGTCATACATTTCTGTTAAGTGTTGAACTACTTAATCTAGTTAATATTATCAATAATTAGGAGTATTTTTTATATAATGAAGACTTTCTCACATCCATAATGATATTGTTTGAATTAACTTACTCATCTCCCATTCTGCTTTGTATCAGCTCTTCATATTTACTGATTTATTTTTTGATTTTACTCTTTCCTTCCCTTACTTTTCCCACTGCTCATCAGAAAATACAACACTACATTTTCAGTATTAGCAGCATTTGTCTGCATTTAAGTGTTACTATTTATTGTGTTTGCTATAATTACTGTTGGAAGATAGTCTTTAATAAAGTTGTCATTCCAAACTTGCTAAACTTCCTTATAAATTGAGGAGTGCAATTTCCCGTGTATAATTGTCGTTAAATGACCATATCTGGGTTTTCAGCAATTCAGTGAATACTAAGAAAAGATTACTTTAATGTAAAAGTAAGTTTCATCAGATTCTGGATGAAAAGCAAATGTAGTTTTAAGAAATTGCTCACCAGTAGAAAATTACTAGAAAAATTATATTCTTGATACAATTTATTTTCAATAGAAATTGTAATGTTATGAGATCTGTTTATTAATAATCATTTAGAAAAAGAAGAAACTAACTTTGAAAGCATTGAAACAAAAATTACAAAGTTTTCTGGGATATCACAGTATTTGTGTTTTTTAGTAATCTGTGGTCATCACTTACATTTTAGGACTTTTGTTTTCTTTAGAATCACATTTACTTTTTTTTTCATTCTATAGCTCTCTTTTTCCTTGCTTGCCAACTTATCCAAATTTCACTGAATCACAGAACCAGAGTGAACAAAATAATTACCCTTTTCTGTCTCAGCTTGGACAGTATCTGCAACTAGTATTATAAATGTGAAAGTGAAGCTTGCAAAGAGGAACTGTTTTTGTTTCCTGTATAAATAACAAGTAAGCTCACCGGTGGAATTAAAATCTTTAAGAGGAAAGTACAATCTTTAACCAGCCTCATTCCATTGAAATAGACTTTTCAGTACCTTTCTATTATATTTTTGCCAATATCTTAAGCCATAAATCTTGACAGCTGTTGGTATTTAAATGCAAATCCTTCAATAGTAAATTACTATGAAAGCATATAAAAGACGGAAGTGGCAATAACTGCACACACAAAATTAACAGAATTCTAACTAAAGACTGTTTTCTCTAAGAGCCTTTTTCTTTAACAGACTTTCAGATTTCCAAGTGGAAAAAAAGAATAGGCCTAGATGTTTGTTTGACATCAGTGAAATTTGCTGTGTGTAATCAACTAGAGAAACTGCCCTATTGTCAAGAAAGATTCTAATAATCATATTTATTGTTTGCATGGAAAAATAAATATATGTATTTTAAGCTTGTATTTTGGTTCTCCTTTCTAGTCATTAACCAAGAGTCAGAAAATATCTGGTAAATCAGTACTTAAAGTAAAGTAAATAAGACATGAAATACACACATTATTGAGGGAGTAGGATTTTTGACTTTACTTGTTGCAGAGGGTTTTTTACTAACCTGCTCTGTCTTCCAGTCCTGATAAAAACAAGCAAAGTAAAAAGTAAAGGCCTTGATATGAAAGAGTAACTTCAATTGCAGTTAGAAACCTATTTCAATATTTTCTATTAGTTTGGCTATAAAGGAATGTTTTCTTGTTGCAATTTCAAAATAACTTATCAGAGAAAAATTTACCAAAATTATCAGGCCATATCTACTCTCAATTAATTTAAGAATAAGCAAAGCATTAGTTTTATCGTAACTCAGTGCTGGCAGCAAAAGCAATATCGAATGAGAATACAGGATTATATATATTGAACTATATTGACATATACTCCAAAATGATGAACTAATTACGGTGACTTATTTAATTTAAAGTGTATTTGTATTTTAACTTTGCCCTTTCCTTTACATTTTAGTTTAACTTTTGTTATCTTCACATTTACCCAGTCTTTAATTTTCAAAATGTCAAAACCAAAAATTCTTATGTGACTTAGAAATAACACTGGTTGTAATTCTATATGATTGCACACTGAAAATATTTCTATTAACAATACCGTTCTAATTGAGAAAAGCGCTTTTTAAATACTTTGTTATTGAAGAGTTTCTTAGTTGTTTTCTCTCACAGATTTCCTGATTGGTGCATAAATGAAACTAGTTTTCTAATGGAGATCTAAAATTCAAACTGACATTTGAAAATCCTTTTTTTTTGGACCAGTGGCACTTCCCTCTGGAAAAAAATATTTACTTAGTTCTTTTTTCATTGTCTTCCTCCCAGTGTACCTGTGTATGTCAGCAGCCTAA
Organism: Amblyornis subalaris; assembly: GCA_018881555.1. Lineage (NCBI taxonomy): Eukaryota > Metazoa > Chordata > Aves > Passeriformes > Ptilonorhynchidae > Amblyornis > Amblyornis subalaris. The sequence continues at coordinate 1,299,447 of JACAXG010000086.1, read as the reverse complement.
CTGAATTAAAAGGATGGTTCATGTAGACATACAGCAGAGTTTGACCTTGCAATGAAATCCCAGATCACAACATTGCTGATGATTTACAGGTAGAAAAAAGGCATGGTATGTTGAGGAGGAAAGAGGAAGGGTGAGATGAAGTGTAGTGAAATGAAGTGAAGAGAGAAGAGAATGTTCTTCATAGTTGTATGAACTCTGCAGAAACAGTCAAACGTTTCCTTAAACATGTGATTCTACTTAACTGTTAATATTTAACTTCTTTTCTTCTTTTTTCTTTTTGCCTGTACGTTCTATATTGCTTATTTTCTGATACTTTTCGACAATGGAGCAACAGGACTACACTTAAACGAGCTGTAATTTCACTTAAGACAGAAAATAAACTCCATATGAATTCAATTTTCCAAAGTTTTCATTGATGACAGAAAAAACTCCAAATTTCTCCTGTATTAATGGACATCCCCCCTCCTTCCCTCATTTATATTTCTTACTTTTACCCTGGAGAGGATCTTTATTTTTCGGGACCCAGCCCTTACACTATCCTTTGCACATCATATTTAACTGAGAGTGCAAATATTATCACCCTCTAAGGTTACTTGCATTTGCATGCCCAAGTTGTATTGTAAAATGACATTTAGCAGCATTTACTTTTTTGGCTGCCATTTCTTCATCTTGCATAATACATTTTTCTTACATTACAAGATGAGGCCCAGGAAAATTTTAAAGTTGGAGTGCACCTGTGGGTTGACAGTGTGATAGACATCTGTGAAATAAATGCAGACTTATGGTGAGCAGGTTCAGCTGCAGCTCCTTAAAATGACATTTTATAATACGGCAGGCTTAAATGGTAGACTGTTGAACAACCACAGAAAAACATTACATCATGTAAAACTGTAGTACAAGGGGAAAAATGACAACAATGTGCAAAGCTGCAGCTGATCCTACTTGCCATATGGTATGTCACTCACTGTAATAACACTTACATTCCCTCAGTAAGTGCCCTTAAATATCAGGGAGGGAACAAGGCATTACACAGATTGCAAAAGGAATTTGTAATCATATATATTATGAACTTTGTACTTTCAGGAATTATTCTACTCTTACATTAACAGAATACTCTTTAAAAATGAATATATCTTAGAATATTCCCACTGAATAATTTAAAATTTGCCAGTGCAAATGGTTAAAAGCAAGACTTCCTTAGTCAATATAAAACAGAAAAAAGCCCCAAACCATGAACAAATAGCTGCTATAATTTCTCTCCCTCTCTCTTTTCAAGATACTATGATTGTCACACAAATACAATTTCCATATGTTTATGTACTTTTTTGATAGTATTCTGTTCTTAGTGATCCTGATAAGAAACCAGATAGCTCAAGTTGCTTGAAGAATGATAATTTGGTCTTTATCTCAGATGTATAGTAAACTGTTCAGCTGTTCATTATTTCTCACAATGCAAAATCTAGAGGGCCCTCAATGCAAGTTTCATGCAGCAGTTTTGGAATAAACAAAGGAAGTACTTTGTCATATCACGCCTGTAATTAAATTGTGGAACTCATTGCCACAAGATGTTTCAGGAGCCAACAGTGTAATTAGAGTCTTAAAAGGACTGTGGTCAGCCCCATTTTCTCTATTGAACGCAGAAGTCTGGAGCCTTTGTCTCAGGTTGTCCCTCGGGCGCTTACAGCTGCAAGAGCATGCCAGGAGAAAGGACCACTCTAGGCGTGCCTGTCCCTTATGCTCATGGCTGTTGAAGAAAGGATGCTGGACCTGGTGAATCCTTGTCCTGATACGATCTGCTGTTTTATGGTAGTTACACTGGACTGAATTCAGGTCCAGCATTGTGTTAATTAGTATCTTTCACTGGATATCAAAACACAAAAATGAGAAAAAAATATTACCTGTTTTTTGGCTTGTTTTTCTTTTTTCTTTTCCATTTTCTTTTTTTTTTATCTGTCCCTGAAAAAATACAAAAGTAAGTTGAGTGTGAGGCAAACATGAATCATGAGGTTACTTATTCTTTTAAGAATGGGTGAGTTTTTAAACAAGTCACTTTCTATTCTAACAGGCTATAAGGGATAAATTCAGTGCTTTATTCATTATATGAAGAAAGGATTGTTTTGACATTGTTTTCTGATTTTAATATCTTCTTCACATACCCTGAACTTCATTTGTGTGCTGGAACCAACCCTGTCCTGTGGAGTCATGAAGAGGAGATAGGAAGTTAAATATATTTTTTTACCATTTGCGATTTCTAAGATCTTCTTCCCTGACAGGAAAGTATTTTTCCATCAGTAACTTTGTGAGAAATCAACCCTCCTCCTAACTGCATAAGTAGTGTTTCTGGCTGTACCGTGTTACTTGAGCAAAAATCTTACTGGTTTATCTGTAAAATTCTTTAGTACCTTTGTGACAAATCAGTACCTTAGTGTGGCAAATCAGTTAATATGCACCACTAAGAAAAACCTTGCAGTGACAGAGAAAAAAGCAACTTGACTATACAAGTTTCTTCTATTTCTAGATTATACAGAATAATTCTCTAGGTGTCACTTAAGGAAGAAAAAGTGGGTTGAGGTTAGGATCTGAGATCTTATGAGGTCATACTGGGTGAGACATATTCAGCACATGTCATCACTTCTGAGGTGGTTCCTAGAGTATGATGTCTACTGTATTTTCTCTTCTGCTCTTTGGTAGATTTTTCATTTTTGTTTTTCAATTTTGCAAGATAGTGGAGTATACACCAATAAAAAGTAGTTCTTGTTGCGGGAAATTTCAATCCTATGCATGAGAATCAGGACATGGGTGTTTTTTTCTACTGACTGACAGATCCAATTCTTTATGAGAGTTCTCTTAGTCAGTAAATATCCTAATTCTTCTCTTCGCACTGTTCATGTCACTACTCACCATGTGGCTTATGGGAACTTCACTGGCTTCGACTTCTTCCCACAGCTTTTAGGACCCTGAGAATTTTCTCTGATCAGTTTCTGGGATTATATTTTTCTACAAGCTATTTCCTCTGAAATGACAGGTCTCTTCTGCCAACATTTCTGTCATCACTAATAAAGCATAGCATCAGAGAATGCCCTTTTCCACAGTTTAGTACAGTATCATTTGTTGCCTCTCTCTGTTCTTCCTCAGTAATACACTGACTGAGCCAGAGCAACTGACCTGATGGTTTCATCATCTGGGATTGCAGACCTGTCTTTTCAGTCACAGTATTTGTAGTATCTGGGGATCAGGGTCAATATCAGTCCTTGGCAGAGTTTTTACATTTCAGGGTACTATCTTGTCCGCCTGATTTACTGATAGTTTCTCAGGAGCTGACAAGAGTGAGCTTCAAGTGCATTTTCTTCAGCTGTAACACTGGAAGAAAATGTTAGTCAGAGCAAGCAGATTATCTAAACAGAGCCTGATGAGTCTGTTTCCAGGCTCATTGATCTTTCTTAATCCACGTTTGCTTAATTCATTCTAATCTCTGACCTTTGCTCCCACTTTGGCTTTGCAGTGTCCCACATTCAGCAGCACATCAGGCCTCAGCAGAGTGTCACTTCATTCTCCAGGAAATTGTCATCCTTAGCCATTGTCAAAGAGAAGGGACCTGGGCAGCAGGCAGGTTAACTGGCATTTTTTCACAGAAGATTAAAATAATAACAGCTGTAAAGGGACTATATCTTGTTAAGATTAGGGTTCTGTCCTTATGTAGGGGTGCCAATGCTTTATTGTGTTTTAAAAATTATCTTTGAAATGATAAAATAAATGGCAGTTGAATGGTAGATTATAGCTAATGCATCAGCTATTATATTTTAGTATCAGACAGTGGCTTTGTGATAACAATATCATCACAAGTGAGAAATTCAGCTCATAGGTTGTAACAGAGAAGTTTGTGAAATGTACAGGGAAATCTGGAAGCTTTGATGACAAGGAAGTATTATTTTCCTTAAAAAGTAAAAGACAGAGATATATAACTTGGTATTTTTTTCTAGATTCCACCAATTAACATAAAGTAGCTTTTCCATTACACGTTGTTTCCCATATTAGGACATAACAGTAAAATATTGAGTGATATTATATACAAGCTTTTCAGCTGACCTTTCACCTTGGAAATGCAGATAATTTTCACTCTGGAATATAACTGTGAGTTATATTATATACAGATTACTTAAAACCAGAAATGTTTTGTTGGGGKTTTTTTTTGTGTTTTTTGTTTGTTTGTTTGTTTGTTTGTTTGTTTTGATAGACATGCTTTGTATTCTTTAACATCCATTTGGGATATACTCCTTGCAGTCTCATTTATGAATTATATACTCTCCTGCCTGTCTTCATTTGTACAGTGTATTGTATACAAAATGATTGTGTAGCTCTGAGTCTCTCCAGTGTACTTTAAACAGGTATTAACTTATGCATCTTTAAGCACATTGAACTTACTTAGAATGAGACTGGGCCTACATAAAGTGAACTAGAGAATTAGAAGAAACACAGGTAGAGCTGGAACAAAGGACCAACAAATGTAGATAAAAATCCTACACAAAATGGTTCTGAAAAGTTACATGCAACAACTCTGCAAGCCCTGGGGTAGTTGCACAGTAACTTGAACACATAGTGCTTCATGTAGCAAATAGAAAATGACACTTGCCAGAATCTGACCTAGACAGAAATATTTGAGAGATATTTGTAGTATGATCAAATAACTTCCTTATTATTTTAGGCAGTAAGAGGTTTTCCAGAAAGCTCTGTCTGCTAGTTCTTATTATGCTTTCTGTTTTCACAAATGGAAACAGAAATATATTGCATTAGTTTTTAACCTTTTAATCTAGGTTCTTGTTTGGTCTGCACTACATGAGTGTCTGAGCAGTTTACAAATATGAATTCCTTTACTTTTGCAGGGAGACATAATTACTGTAAGATAGAAAACATAGAAAACTGAGGCACAAAGAAACTGAAAGTAAGATCTTTAAAGGTATTTAGGAATCTAGAAAACAAATTGGGCAGAACTAAGATGTTTCAGTTTCAGAAAATGGCAGGATGGCAGACGCTAAGCTTTCTCCATTTAAGATAAATTATTTTTTTAATTTAATATCCTGTTACTGCACATGCCAAGGAGATTCACCAGATTGCGTGTGCTGGGCAGAAAAGATATGTAAGATTTATGAGTAATATTTAGTCTGGCACAGATCACAAATGTAGATTCTTGTGTACTGTATCCTAACAGTTAAATCACTTTTCCAAGAAGCAATTCCTCTGCCATGTTAGCATAGAGGACCTCTATCCCTGTCTCTTGGAAAAGGAGGAACTAGGTGATGAAAGTGGGGGTCCCTTACCACTAAGCCTCTTGTATATTTTATGCTCAAGAATAGGAGCATCATGGGACCAGGAGAAAAGTAAGAGAGAAGAAATTTGGGCATGCATTGGGCATGCCTTCTTATTTCTATTGATAGGCACTGTGAGGAAAAGCCTGTCTTTTATCTTCTTTTCCCTGGACTGCTTCAGCATTCAAATCATTGAGATCTAATGTAAAATTTGTAAAAACCACCAAGATCAGGTTTTGTAATTAGTGTCTCTCAAGTCTATGCCCTGGCCTTTAAACTGCCATATCAGATTTCCCCTTGACTCATTTCCTTCTCCCATGATTCTCATAATCTTGACTAAGTATTGGCTCTATCTCAGGAGCTGATGTTGTGGGGTCCCCTTATTGTTTTGCATTCCCACTTTGTTTTGGTGTGTAATCTGAAAAGTATATGCCTATCAGGTGGGATCTCTATTGCTTGGATAAGAATGATAGGACCCCTTCCCTCCATTTCCTGCTTGGCTGCTGCCTCACCTGCTGACTCTGGTTTGCAGTTTTTTTGGTTGGCTGGTTGGGTTTTCGTTCATTTTTTTCCCTCTCTGAAACACCTGTCATTGCTATGAATTGCAAGTGGCATGGTTACCCCTGAGATATAAAGAGAAGCAAGAGTGAGAGTTGTAGCACATAATCACCTCACTTAGGTACCCAACCATCTATAGATATTTAAAATGAAGGACTTAATTATTAAGACTAGAGTTGCCTCAGGTTTTTCCATAGTTAGTACAGCAAAACAGGCTTCTCCAGAGACAATTTCTCTCACTGGGAGTGAAAGAGTCTCCAGAGAGATTCTATATGCAACCTCTTAAATCAGGTTTTAAAACTCTAAAAAAAAAAAAAAATGAAGATAATTTTGACATTTATTAGACATTTGAATCTAGGCAAGGTGAATTCTACTCATATTAAAAAGGACTTTTTTATATTTCTTGTGTATTAATTATCCTACTGTTGATCCTTATAGAAATATCTGATTCCAGTGGGTTTCTTGGAGTTAATTAGCGTAATTTATGTATGAAGTAATTTCTTTCTCCTGCTCAGTTTTGGTCTTAGTGTACTGATTGCCCGTGGTTTATAGACCTTTGTTCCAAAGTTCTCTTCTGACCCAAGCACTTCCCTCCTAAATTAAATCCAAGAATGTTTCAGTGGATTGCACACCCCAACAAATGTTTATAGTAGAATTTACAGATTAGAGGGACTTTTCTCCCCCTGCCTTGAGCAGTTCATTATTGTCTACCAGGCTGGGGAACTTCCTTCACTCCCATGTCCTTCATCACTGCCTCAAAATGTGTGACATATGGCCACATTTTTCTGCTATAAAAAACCATTCAGGTGGGCTGAAACACAATTCACTCATTATTTCTGACACGTTAATTTAAACTCCTTTCCTCAACCCTCACAACAATAATTGTATATACACACATATATACACACTGACACAGTCAGATCAACAAAAACATAAATATATATTTATGTACACACTCCCTCTCTCTCTCTATTTAAAAATGGACCCATGTATAAACTATACTAGGCCCAGAAAGGATCTAGAGCCAAGAACCGCTCATGCAAATACAACTAATCTACCCTAGAGGAGACTATTTCTGAGGCTGGCTGCCAAGCTTCCCTCCCTGGGGTGGATGCAGTTAGAAGAGCAGATCTAGTCTGATTTACTACAAATTGTACCCACAACTTTTCTGTACTTGAATATATTGCATGTCACCAGGCGGTTCTTTTGTTCTTTTTTTTCTGCTTTTTGTTTCATGTATCTTTCTCATCATTTTATTGTAAACTCTTTAGGGTAAGGCTTACTTTTACAATAGGCTTCTAGAGCCCCTTTCTGTTAAGAAAGACCGTCAAAGTAATGCATTAGTCCCAACTAAATAATCAGGAAACTGTTTTAATTTGCCAAAAGAAATATATGTATAGTGTTTTAAAAGATACAAAGGCTAGAAGTTTTCCGGATTTTTTTGTGTTGTTGGGGTGTTTTTTTTAATAATCCCAGAAGAAAATTTGTGTAATACTTTGTTATACACAATCTAATTCACAATTATGTCTTTTAAAAGATCGTTATGGATATGTACATACATTGAACATGAATACCCGTAGGGCTGAGGTAATCAAACTTCTTTATAATGGATTTCTTTTGAGCATACTGGAGCCATAACTTAAATTTGTGCATTCTTGGAGCAAGAACAAATGAAGGCAAGCAATGAAATTTGCAACAAAGTTAAAAATATGAGACACATCTTCTGTCTGCATATCCTTTGGAAAATATTAGCTAATTATATTTAACATAGAATGAGAACATAATTCCCACTGTTTTGACAAGTAACAAATTGCATATTATCACCTTGTAAATAATATTATTAAAAACAGTTGTCCTTGTCTGTAGTTTCTTCTTTGTAAGAAAAAAAATAATTTGAGGCCCGTCATTCACAAGATGTGCATTAGAATATCAAAGCAGCAGTTTGAAGATACTGAAAACTGAAAATCCTGTACACCCTCTGCACAGAGGGAGAAATTTGGTGCTGTAATAAGAAGATAAAAGGAAAGGTTTGTGAAGTCTATGGTAACAGCATGATCCCTTGTGATAATCAGATTTTCAGTCATGATTAATTTGACTCAGTTATTCTACTGATAATATTATCTTGACTATAATCTAAGCATAATATTGGTTTCCATTGAGAAATATAAATTGTACATTATTAAGCATTTTTAATTTTTATTAGTTGACTAATTAAACTGTATTGCTCACCTTTTTGATTTTTAAAAAATTCCATGCAGAGATTAATTTTAATTCTTTGCATTTAAACACATCATCTTTCATCCAAAGATCCAAAGGTGCTTCACAGTACAAATATTAATTTGTACTCTATAAATGATCTTACAGCAGTCCAATGAGATCTATTACTAGCTGTTACTTTTTAAGGCTGTTTTTCAAAGGAAAATGTTCACATCCTTCAGCAGGATATAATAACATGAACATCTACATGTTTGCAGAGTCCTCTTCAAGTCAAGGGACAGCACTTGTGGGTACCACAAAGATTCGATCCATGCAGTAACCTTACTGAAAGATAATAACTCACATTGAAAGTAGGAAGGCTTTTCTCCATTAACTTCAAAGGGGTCAGGTTTTCATTTAATAATACATAGTGGTAGGAGTGTCAGAGACAGATATAGAAAGGGAACAGTCAAAATCATTGAGTGTTCTATACACCAGTGAGATGCAGAATGTACTGACACAGAAGTTTGATATGTAGGTTTAGTTGTTTCCCAATGGCATTCTTAATGGTTGCTTTTCTGTTAAAAAGAGTATGTGTGTAAGAGCGTTGCTTCCTTCGAATGTGAGACCAGACCAAGCGCTGGATCAGTTTGAATCCTTAAAGCTAGGAAACAACACAGCAGTGAGAACTTGCTTTCATGGAGATGATGCAGTGGAGATCTCTCATTTACATGTCGTCATTGTAACCACACTTCAGAATTGATGAGCAGTCAAATGAGTCATGACAGCAAGTGTGACTACAGGAAGTGAATACACTGCTACCATATGTGGCATTTACCTTATTATATTCTGATGCTTTAAAAGAAGCAGGGCTAAGTTTTACTTTTCTTTAAACAAAAAAGAGTTCCGGAGTAATTTATTTTTCACTTTTTAATCCACATTTAAACTCAGATAAGTGAAACCAGAATGTGGACCTTGTAGTTAAGGGTAAAACTATTTGAAAATATGTTATAATTGTTAAAGAGATGGTTAAACCAAACACAGTGATCTTAGAAATACTGTAACGAGACGTCGTATTAATTAGATCTATGCACGGAGACAGAGCACACCTGCAGGCCCATGATTTTATTGGCATCATGGAGACATGGTAGGGTGGTTCCTATTACTGGAGTGTTGGAACGGAAGGATATAGGCTCTTTAGGAAGAACAGGCAGGTGAGATAAGAAGTGGGTGTTGCCCTCWATGTCAATGCCCAGCTGGAGTTCGGTAGCTCCACTTGGAATGAATGAGAAGCTGACTTAGAGCTTATGGGCTAGGATTAAAGGGAGGGAAGGGAGAGGTGATGTTATTTGTGGGGGTCTGCTACAGGCCATCTGACCAGCAAGACCGAGCAGATGAGCCCCTCTATAGATAGATGGGAGTGGCCTCATGTTCACAGTTCCTGGTCTGAATGGGGCACTTCAACCACTCTGATGTCCGTTGTAGGGACAACACAGCCAGGCATAAGCAATCCAGGAGGTTCCTGAAGTGTGTTGATGACAACTTCCTTCTCCAAGTGATGGAGGAACTGTGAGGAGAGGTGCTATGTTGGACCTTATTCTCACCAGCAAGGAGGGGCTGCTGGGGAATGTGAAGCTCAAGGGAAGCCTTGGCTGAAGTGACCGTGAAATAGTGGAGTTTGAGATCCTTAGGGCGGTGAGGAGGGTGTGCAGCAGCAAGCTGAGTGCTTGTCAGTCTCACCTCCGTCCCTGGTGCAATGATGGAACACCTCATCCAGGATGTCATCTCTAAGCACGTAGAGAAAAAGAAGATGAGTGGACAGCGAGGGTGATTGAGAACTGGCTGAATGGTAAGTCTCAGAGGGTTGTGATCAGCGACATAGAGTCTAGTGCAAGCTGGGGCTGACCTGCTGGAAAGCAGCTTTCTAGAGAAGGACCTGGGAGTCCTGGTGGAAAACAAGCTGTCCATGAGCCAGTGATGTGCCCACGTGGCCCAGAAGGCCAGTGTTTTCTGGAGTGCATTAGGAAGAGCATTGCCAGCAGGTCGAGGGAGGTGATCCTGCCCCTTTACTCAGCCCTAGTGAGGCCTCCTCTGGGGTGCTGTATCCAGTTCTGTGCTCCCCAGTTCAAGACAAAGAACTATGGCAGAGGGTCCAGCAGATGGCTCTGAAGATAATTAGGGGACTGGAGCATCTCCCTCAGGCTGAGGGAGCTGGGCCTATTTAGCCTGGAGAAGTGACAACTGAGAGGGAATCTTATCGATGCATGTAAGTATCTTACAGGTGGATGTTAAGAGGACAGTACCAGACTTTCTTCAGTGGTGCCCAGTGACAGGAGAAGGGGCAACAGGTACAAACTGAAATGCAGGAAATGTCATCTGAATATGAGGAAAATAATTTTTACTGTGAGGGTGACAGACCTTTGGGACATGCTGCCCAGAGTGGTTGTGGATTCTCCTCTGGAGATATTCAAAACCAGCCTGGACATAATCCTGTGCAAACTGCTGTAGCAAGGAAGCTGAACTAGATGATCTCCAGAAGCCTCCTCCAATCCCAACCAGTCTATATTACTCTGTGTAAAATACATGACTAAAAAAAAGAAGTGTCTATACCCAAAACAATGTCCTTGGGTACAGTGCTTACCTTAGGGTATTGCTTAAGGCTCTTTCACTGAAATCAGAGATCAGGTGCTTGGCAACTCGAAGGACTGAGTCAATTACGTTAAAAAAAAGGCAGTGGAACACTCATAAAGTGCATGTAACAGCTGCATGAAATGGCAATATGCTGTTATTATAAGGAAAATAAAATGGATCATTATAGATGAAACACGCAGAGGATTGTTATCAGCAGAACAATTGTTATGTATTGAGCCATCAGAAACACCCACTTGGAAATCCTTAACAAAATGCTTAACATTTTATAAATAGAATTTCCAGGGAATTTAGAGATCAATACAACTGTCTAGCCACCTTCCACCTGTCTGGAACTGCCTTCCAATAAGAGTAACAGAGGGAAACAATTTAAGTAGCTTTAAAGTGGAGCTTAATACATTTTTGAATGGATTATAGGAAGCAGGAAATGCCTGTTAGAGCAGAGGATAGGAATCAATGGCCTGGGAGGCCTTTCACTATCATATCTTGCACTCCAGAAACTTTCTTTGTTGCCTTGTCTCCAGTAAGCACAAATTCATCACAGAAGACAGGTTTTAACAAAACACCGTGTTGTTAAGAAGTTGTTCTAGCTAATAGTGGTGTTTCATGAACATTTAATCTTCAAGTAATTCTAATATTAACCCTGTATTAGTGGAGTAGGAATCCATAGTTCATGAGTCACTATTTGTAATCAACAGCAGAAGCGTCTAAAATCAATAGCTAACATGCAGCAGGGCCTTACAGTAAATTAGGAGCAGTGTGAAAACAGCCGTTGATCTTCAGTGTGCCTGTGCCAAGTGAGATCAGATGGAATTTGAACATTTTTTTTCTTTGGTCACAACTAGAATTTACATATACAGTCTCAGTAGGAAGGCCTATTAAAAGACAAATAATTTCTGGGGTTAAATCCCTATTTATTCATCTGCCTTACATGCACCTCTAAGGAATATCTACACACAGAAAGAGAAGAAGCCCTCAAGGTCAAGTAAGGATCCATGGGAATTCTTCCTATTCTAGCTGAAGAACAGGCAAAAAACAATCAATGCAAATTCTTCTTGGCTGATGTGCCGCAAGTTTCTCATTATGGTAATTAGTGACGCATGAACACTGTTAGACTTTGCTGCATGTGATATCCCTTAATGCTCACTATTTACTGTAGTGCCCAGAGGCCCTAATAGGAACACTGAGCCAATCCAGCATAGCTGGGAGGCTGACAGGGTTTCAGGAGGAGAAAATGCTGCTGGCTGGTCTTATAAAGGGACCCAAGCATCTCTTGTTCCCCTCTATCTCCTGTAGAGGCTCCAGCTACTGAAATGGAGTGAGGGAGCCAAGCCAACACCCCTGTGGGGCTCAGGAGCTATGTGTACATGGTGCTGCACCTGCGAACTTTGATCTGTCTGTGGCATGGGAGTCCTCTCCTTGCACTGTCCGTAATAAAAAATCACTCATTCTTGAAATGGACCTTATAAAGGATGTGAGGAGTACTGTGAAAACTATTCTTTTTTTCTTGTCTGATTCTAAATGTTTCAGTTGTCATTGAGAAGGAGGTCACCCACATGTAAATGTGACCCTTGTTGTATTGCCAAGGACAGAGAGACTTTGGGCAATCCGGTGTGTAAAGGCTGATTGCACAAGTTTAAACTGCCTGAGGGCTGCTTTAACTTATCTTACCAATTTTTCTAAAACTCAGGGAGAGAGAAGACTCTATACTAAAACTGATTCATTCTACTTATGTTTCTCTTTACCCCTTCTGAACAGCCACCAAACACTCTGTCCATTGATGTTTGTTAGCTGTTAAAAGAATTTCACCATATTCACCAAAATATTTTTCTGAAATAATTGATGCATATATCACATAGGTTAGAGAAACTATGGATCAAATGCTTGACTGAAGATTAAAAAACTGTTTTATCTCTCAGCCTTAGTTAATTGAGACTTCACTTCTAAGCTTATGCTTGGTACTCCAGTACAAGTGTTAGAAGTTAATCTTTTAAGTCTAACTGTTCACCTAGTCTTTCCTTATGTCAGGGAGACAGAAGGCATCATCAAAGATTTATCTCATTCTGTAACAGACATTTAAGACGTTTCAGATAAACTATGCTCATGAGGTTCCTTTTTGTTCTTGTAGGTCTAGGCTCAATAGGTTACTATGTCTAATGTTAAAATATGTAGGTTAGAAGAAATGAATTGCACAGTATAAAGAGGTGAAATGTGATTTACATGCTTCACACAATTAGGGTGAAATAAAATGCTGGGATTTAAAGGAAAGAGTTGCTTAGATGCTGTCAATCACAAGCAGATGGTTGGCATTTTAATGTAAATGTAATATAAAGAAATAGTAGCCAAAAATATTGGTGTGTAGCATGTGCAAATTGTGTTTCAGCAGATAGACATAATGAGTCAGTAATAAGAAATTATGTATCTGATTAAATGGTCAGCTTAATATATATATATATAATATAAGAAATAAGGCAGAATGAGAATTTTTGTGTGCATAAAAATTCCTATTTCTAGAATTATATGCTCCTGACATGATGGAATAAGTGTTATCAGGATGTTGGTTGCACAGCTACTGTTGCAAAAAAAAAAACACCAAACCAATGAACCAACCAACCAAACACCACAAAAAAAAAAAAATCCACAAGCCCAAACACACCAAATAAACAAATATCTGCTATTACATAATTAACACTTTCTGAATTTACACTTTTATYTAAAATGTACTCATTTTATCATCACATGCCTTTATGCCGTGTCAATTTAGAAATGATCACTCAAATACAGAAAACTCTCCTTGAAATGTGCATGCCACATGGTAAACTTATCTGAACATATTTAATGAAGAAAAATGTTCAATTTTGAATGTACACTATGAAGTTGGCTGCTTTTTCTATTTTATATAACAGCTTAAAAATACACCTTAACACTTCTATCTGATTAGTATGAATGATTCAATAAAAACACCTTAACTGCATAGAAACTGGAGATGATATAGCCTAACCCAGCTGTCATGCAATTTATAAATACAGAAGCAACTACCCACATCTGTTCTCCTATTTTCTTTTTTCAATTTAAGAGGGAAATTGACCTTACAATCTTCAACGTGACTTCAGGTCATTGTTATTAGTGATGAGAAAATGCTGTGCTCTTCTTTTGACTGAGTCTGGCAAACCTCCCAGATATTTTACAATCACAGTATAAAAGCTCTGAAATGCTGTACAATATTTTATTTTTTTCAGGTTTAGGCACTTGTTGTAGTAGCCTGTGCAGCTGGCAAATAAAAATCTTTTTGCAGGATGTCTGTGGGCTTTTTTTCTTTTAAAATGATGTTTCTTTTGAAACCCTGAATTCTAAAAGAACTTGGCTGGAATGAATATGTTACTAGGTGTTCCTTTTAGGCAAAGCAGTTAGTAATTTCCATTCAGGGATCATGGGTAAGGGAACAGTATTATTATTTTTCGAGTTTCAGGAAGAACAAATATTTGTGTGTAAAATTAGAGTTGACTTGAGGCTTATTCTCAAGAAAGCACAGATCCACAAACACATAAGTATGGAGATTTTTATTCTCCCTACATGAAGGAAAGAGAAAATCCAGCTTTTTGCAGTATAATTCCCATTAACTACAGTATTATTCATGCATAATCCTGTTAAAATTTTTTGATGTCAAAGTTAAAAAAATCAACAGTTTAAGTACCCCAATAAAAGAATTTTATCATAATTCAGCAGCATCCAACAGATCTCCATAGGAACTTGTTTGACTTCTTATCTTCTATCTGCAGGAATTCAGGATCCATGCAGTAAGTCTTGATGTTTAATATAATAACTAGCAGACTATAAGAACTGAAATAAAAATTGAGGAATGTGTTTATATTCAGGTGGGATACAAGGATGCTGGTCCTGGGGGCTCTGTTCTTATCTCCACTTTTTGCAACTGTTGTGTTTCACTTGTATTAAGAGAGAAAGATATTCCTGCTGTAATAGCTGGTTAATATAGCACACACACATGATTTTTGAACTGGAACTGGGACTGAGGTTTCCACTTTTTCTCAACACTTCGACAAGAGAATCATGCTTAGAAACCTTCTTGTGTAAAATGAATATTTAACAATGCTTAAAGAAGACAACCAACCACTGCAAGAAAAAGGTACTCTTTATCTTTTCATTAAAATGGATTATTGTTCAGTGAGCAATTTTAATAATTTTGAGCAGAAATACTAAAATAAATTTTTGTTTAGTGATAAAGATCAGAAATTTGCCAATAAACCCCCTAAACTTGCTTGCTTTTTTAAATTTTTTTTTTTGTTAAACAAATCTGTCATCTAAACTGATTATTTTACAAAGTCTTGACAATTTCTTTAGAAAACAACATAAGCTACTTCAGATGTCACAGCATTCCTGCATTTGTCCCTCAAGGAAGAGGGGAGGAGAGTAAGACATACTGCAGACATTGAGGAAAGCAGATTCATTTGCCATAGGCAAAATTTTATGCCTCTTTAACCAACCTCCTTGGAGAAATGCTGGATAAACAGATAGGCTTTGTGGCATGATTTTAAGCCTTAGCAAATTCAGTGCTGTTGAACTGTAGGGGTAGGAAGATCTTTGTTGAAAAAAATCTGCAAAGAGTCATCACAACTAGTCACCTCCCATTATAAAATAGGATTGCCACCTATCTAAAATATGGAGCTAATACAAGGAAGCAGAAAATTTCATGGTGTCATCCAGGAACTTAATCATATAAGTTTAGGTGGGGGTGGGAGAAAGAATATTTATTATCCAGTTATTTACCAGGAATCATGAAATGTAGTAGTAATGTAGCAGTATAGACAACCCCTTAAAATTTAGAAGATCTTAAACCTCTAGAAAAAGGGTTTATTTTGTAATATGAATAGACTACTGAATATGCACTGCACAGTACCTTTATTACTTTCCCCCCCATTAGCTGTTATTTCATAACCCTGCTATTAATATGTGAAGATAAGTTCTGACTTAAGCTTTACTTTGGTTTAACTGCCATAGCAATTTTTCTAATTGACTAAGTGTCTGCAGCTAATTTGTTTTACTTTTGTTGTCTCTGTATGGTGAAACCATTGTTTCCTACAGATAGCAGGAACAAGCAGTTCTACACAGAATTAAATGTTTATGGTAATAAAGGTAATGTCATAAGTTAGAGAAATACAGTCCTGGCACAACAGCAGAGGGCTTGAGAAGTGGGGCAAAGAATTTGGCATAGGGATGTGCATAAGGTAATAGGAGATGGGTCACAGGATGGCACTTCAGACCCTATGGTAATAAACTCACTCATGGTCAATTACAGAAATTCAGATCTGGGAAAAACTGGTTTTAGGGATTAAAAAAATAAAGAAGTAGTATCTACCTATATGTAAAGAGTACCACATAAGTAAATTTGGAAGTAAGGTGGAGATGCAGTCCAGCAAAACACACACAGGAGAGTAAAAACAAGTTAACAAATATGAAAATGACCCTAAGTGAACCATAAAGTGAAGAAGAAGAAACCATCAATATAAACATCATATTGCTCCCACTGAAGGACTCCAGGTGCTGACAATTTACCGTAACAATGCCCYCCACACATCCTCCAAGAAATTAAATATGAAATGTGAAGTAGAAGGAGGTAAAGCAACTAGACAGAAACGTCAGAACCAGATCTGTTCCGTATGGTCTTCACTGTGCTACTACTGTTTTGGATAATCAATTTAAATATTCAGAGTCAGAAATGTTTCTAAAATGATTTAGATGCAGACTGATTTTTCCTTTTAATATCCTTGCACTGGGAAACAATGGGAAAAAACCCAGGCTAACATAAAAAGTGTGATGATATCACTTAACATTTTTCACAGTCATAGATGTGTAAGTTTCAATTGTTTAGCCACCGAGAACTGGTTGCTTGGGCAACACAATGGATTTGAAATTTAGATTCCTTGATTCTGCAACAAATATTCTGTGTAATCCAGGAATAGTCACAAGTATTTCATTGTCCATCTGTTAACTTTATTTCATTCCACCTTTGTCCCTGGTATTTTTTTTTCCTTCAGATCTATGGGGGTTGGGTTTTTTTGTTTGTTTGGGGGCTTTTTTTTGTGTTTGTTTGTTTGTTTGTTTGCTTCTTTCTTTCTCTGGTTTTGTTTTATTTTCTGTGGGTTTGGCTTTTCTTTTTTTTTGTACAAGGCTGATCAGGAAGATTTGCTGTTGATTAGCTTTAAAAGGTGCACAGAAGAAGAGATGTCTGTTTGATTATCATCAGGTGTTCCAGCAATACTGCTAAACATCCCATACAGCAACCATTCTCAAATATTTTTGCTAGTGAACAAAGTTTTTGAAAAGAGGATTTGAAGGCAACACCTCTATTTTTGTTACATCTTCCCCTACAAGGATCTGTTTTGCCTTGAATCCAGACATGAGGTTGCTATTTCAATAATGATGGTGATAAAGAACTAAAACATGATAAAATTTGCAACTAAAGTATTTAATACTGAACTGTACTAGGACAAAGAAGCAGATTTTTAAAAAATTAGGAAAAATAATGGTTCTTATTTTAACAAAATCTTCTAAGACGATCAAAACAAAATAAAAAGAATAGGTTTATAATGCAGGTGTTCAATAGGATTTTTATAGTATTTGAGATAATTAATGTCCACTTTTTATTACCGAGAAGAAAATCAAATGCAATATGTTTAAAGGAACTAGAATGAAGGATCCATCATTAAGTGAATGAGACACTTTGATTATCCATGGGTCATTAGTTCAGTATGCTTTAATGTCTCCTAAAGAGCTGTTGCACATTCTGAGAGTACTTACTGACTGACTTAGCTTATAAATGCATCAATACAGAATAAAAAAATATCAATATCAGAAAATCATCTTGGTAGGTCTATAGCTGATTCAGAATATTTATGTCCACTTTTCAGTTATTATACTCATAAAATACCAATGTTTTATTCATGGCACCAGCTATTGGTCATAGTGGCATGACACAATCATTGTTAGGAATTGTTACTCTTTCTACATTTTTTGAAATTTATACCACATAAAATCCAAGTTGTCAAGTTGCAGAAATTGCATTGGCTCTTTTAATGTGATTAGGTGGATTTTAGATGGCCATGTGTAGGAAAATAGTCCAGAGAATTCCTGCTCACTAACCTGGGAGCCCTTAGGGGTCTTTGCTTTTCAAATTTTTTGGAGGCCTCCCTCCATTTTTGGTGACAGATTACTTAGACATTGGCATTGCTACTACTGGCAATACATGCCAACTTCTTTCTGCAATCCTGTGTTGCTTCACATGACTCTGGAACAGATTTAAATCTGGAGCTTCACTCTACTTTATTAACCTTTTAATCTGTTCTGACCAGCCCCTAGATCCTTCTTCTACAGTTATTGCAATATGGTACATACTGGCTAATTGAAAAAATATTTTTTTTTGCATTCCAATTCCTTTTATGTCCATTCCTGCCCTAAAAATTACTGAATAGGATATCTCATGAAAGAAAACACCTTAGTTAGGCCAAACATGCAGAGCCACATGCCTTCATGGTATAAAAAAGATAGCACTAGCACATTTCCTAGGTAAAAGAAGGCAGCAAATGAACACTGAAGTGATGAAAATCTTTTCATGGGATCCTATGATTGAACTTGGAAGAGGCCTCAAGAAGCCGTTTATTCCAACCTCCTGCTCGAAGCAGGATCTGCTGTGAGGTCACACGTGGTTACTCAAAACTTTGCCTGGTTGAGCCTTGAAGATCTCCAAGGAAGGACGCAGGACTTCTTTGGACAACCTGTTTCCCCACTTGAATATCTCCATCATGAAAAAGCTTTTCCTGACATGCAGCCTGAAGCTCTCTTGTTTCAAAGTATGCCTACTCTCTCTTGTCCTCCCGCCTCGCACAGCTGTGAAGCGCCTGGCTCCATCCTCTTCAGTAACTTCCTCATAAGAAAGAGGGGACTGCTCTTAGCTCTCCCCAAAGCCGTCACTTCGCCAGAAGGAACAAGCACGGTTCCCTCAGCCTATATAATTTTGATACTATTAACTATATTTTTAAAATTTTTAAATACGTTCAGTAAACCTCACTTTTAAAATCATTGGATTAACATGCAACACCCTTAGGCTTAGATTCAACAAATGATTTATGAGCTTACCTGCTGTGAAAGCTATTACCATCTAATGTTAGCAGTTAGAAGTTGAAAGCATAAATATTTTGTTGGATCTGGGCCATGGCATTTTCCTTGCTTGTTCTCACTTTGCCCTTAGTCATACATCTACCCCAATTACAGTTAATTTTATATTATACGCTATTCATGCAATCTTTTTCCCATATGTCCTTTTTATTCATACCAAGTAATGCACTGGCTCCTGAAAGCATGTGTAGCCTCAATCAGCAATACATGATTTGGCCTCAGCATAATAGGCATCCAAAGGATATCTATAAATTCCTTCTTATGTCTCTTCTCTCCAAGTTCTGCCAAAGTCTTCCTGTTCTTCTTCAGCAATTCATCAGCTCCTTGTTCCTGTCTCAAAGGAGGTATCATTTCAATATTTTTTATAATTAACACTTCTCCAAGTCTCTTGTCTCTTACCCCTAAGACTATTTCCCTCAAATCTATTAGTCACAGAGCCATTTCTTCTACTTTCTACCTGTCTAGTCATCACAGCGAGATCTAGTTGGTTTCTCAATCCTGGAACTTCTTATACAGATTTCTCGAGGACAACTTATCAGAAATTAGCAAGAATAAATGGCCTACATCATGTCATCTGCTATGGTTGTCAAGTGTCAAGTACACTTTATYTTCTTCCTGTTTCCTGCTGGAAAAAAGGAACTTAATGCTTCCACTTATTAGCCAGGCAAGAAAAAGGGATTGTCTGCAACAGCAGCGTGGAATTGTTGTGAGTAGAACCCTACGTTCTCTTTCCCCACTACTGAAAAGAAGGTGGTACTAGTTGGAACAGGCAGGATAGAAATCTGATTGCTACAGCATAGAGTATAAAGATCCTGGATTATTATGGAAGAGAAAGGGTAAGTTTGGCCAGGGTGGGGGGACAGGAGGGGGAATAAGATTATGGCTTTCTTTGTTTGTTTTAAGCGTGGAGGTTTTTGTAATTGGACAATGTACCTTTTATGTCTGAATGTAAAAGCACATTATAGTATCAGCAGCCCCATCCTTTTTTTTTGATATTAAAGCTGACTTCCTTTTTCTTCCTGCATGCTTGCACAGTCCAAAATCTGAATCTTCTCTTTCAGTTTTTACTTGCTTTTAACTTCTCTGTTCTGACATAGAAGAGGAAATTGTCCACATTATTCTAGGTATCAGCTGAATTGATGTAGTAGTCCATCTCCCTCCTTCTACTCTGTACTGGTTGACGGTTACCACACTGAAGTTAGACACACGTGTGCCTTGGGATAGCTAGCCTTTTTCTCTTTCCCAACAAAATATATGACAGTTGGCTTCTGTGGAAGGAAGCATTGTGAGTTTATCGTTTCCCTTACTTTATGACAGGGTTTCTCTGCACACAAAGAATGACCAGCTCCATGAAGAAATTACATGCCCTCTTGCCCAGGTATTCAGGAGCAACTGAGAAAGGACCAGAGATGGGAAGAATCCCCACTATCCCTAACTGGAAGACATATTTTGCACTAGCAAAGATACAATGCCAGTTAAATTCTCCTTAGAAAAATGTAGAGACAAGGCAGAATAATAAGGTCTTATCCATAGCAAAGAACACAGGTTCAATTCACAAGTCAGCTTTCCAGCTTTTTCAGTAATTTTTTCCCAGTACATTTTTCATTTAATTTCAAACTGCTTAATTAAAAGCGCATGCTTTTGTCACTCTGACCTGCGTTTTCATCCAGGCCTTGTATGGTACAATTGATACTGGCCCAGTGTGAACTGCTGTTGGGTCTACTAAAGAGACACAGCATAGTGCGATGATGTTTGTTTCTGCTGAGATTTAATGGCTATTTGACTTGGCAGCTGCTTTCTAAGACATGGTTCTCACAGGGGATCTCTCCATTTCAGCAGCCACACTATAGGCTTCCTCTCTGGTACTGAATGTCAAACATCTGCTCTCCTCTTATCTTTCCCTTCCAGTTTTCCTTGTATCTGGCATAGTTTACTGCGGGACAGAAATCCCCTATTTACCCCTTCAGGATTGTGACAGCAGCTTTTTCTTGCTCAGTCCCACTATGAATAGGAATTTGTAGATATTTCAGAAAACACAGGGAACTACCATGATGTGCACTTTCCATCTTTGCCACTATTGCATTCCTACTATTGCATTCCCCTCGAAAATGATCCTTCAAGTGCCAGGAGTGATCCTGACAGTGCCACAGGCACCATCACCTGCTGAAGGGATGAGTCAGCTCCAATATTCCAGCAGTACTTATTTCTCCAATATTCTAATCGTACTTATTTCTCCAATATTCTAATAGTACTTATTTTTGCAGCCATTTGGCTGCATTTTCACTCCGGTTCACTTCCCCATTTCCTAACACACTGCATTGCTCTGCTCTACTTCTGCCTTCCTCCCCTATACAGCTCATTAAAATGGAGCCCAGGACAATTAGTTGTATGTTTAATTTTTAAATTTTGCTAGTTCAACACAGAATTTAATAGAAAGGGATTGTCAACTTAAACTTCTCTTTCTTTTCTCTAAGGGTCTGTCTGCAGGTTCCAATTAAAATTTTGCATTACTTGGTCCTTACCTTGCTATTGATAATTTTCTCTCAACTTCTCTACCCTATTTTTGAGAAGGAATTTCATGCAATATACCTTAACTTTCGTGAGCAAACCTCTAAATGGAAATGTGTCTGTGTATTTTACGAGGGGAAAAATGGGTTCAGCTGTATGTAGTGATTTTAGTTTCACGTTTCTTCAGGAATTATTACAATTGCTTTCATAACCAATCCTTTTCACCCCATTAAGTCATCAAAAGAACCTGTAAAGAAATAAAATACCATATTTTCTTGCAATTTATGACTCTATTTGAGGGCTTGTATAAGTATATGAGACTCCATTACATCCTATTAGCAGAATGAACTCTACCCTCTACTAGTTATCTTTGGGACTGGAATTTGGATGGATGGCTGTTGTCCAGTAAACCAAGATCTGTGAACACTCCCATCTTTGATAGGCTCAGGCATCTAAGCTTTCAGTGAAGCATAACAGACAGACTTTCAGATCTTGAATTTTTGCAAGCAAATAACTGTATTCTGAAAAAAACCCAAAATCTGAGTAGGAGTTTAAGATGCTTAAATGCTGCTATGCATGGTAAATCCAGTCATACAGTTCGACAGAGACACTGGAGGTAATGGTGAAATGCTGAGCAGATGGGAGAAGAGGACATATGTGCCTAAGTGGGTTGTGCAGAAGGGGTTTAAGAAGTGTGTCATGGGCCAAGAGTTGATTCGAGAATAGTGGGGCATCATGCTGGCTTATTGTTTCTTAATGTCAAATTATAGTCTTGACTGATGGATACAGCAACACCTTCCAGTATTTGGCATTTCTTTTGCTGACATTTTAGTGTGTAGATACAGACAACTTTCCTGTATATTGTCTAAACTTTTGATGAGAAATGTCATAAATTTTCAGAAGAGTTCAGGAAAGGACCCTAGATATTCTAAACAAATCCACTTCAGCTGAATCATTCTGAGATACAGACTATTGGCTCTGGAGGAGAAAACAAACAAACAAACAAACAAGCTCACACTCTTTTCTCTTTTTTTTTTTCTTTTCTTCCTTTTCTATATTGGGTTCTCCTCCTGAAAAAACAAAGAGGTGCCAGGCCTCTCTAGTGACTGCTCACTGTTGTTCTCTGCCTTTCACAGGAAAGAGTTGGTGTCAATTCCTTAATAAAATTCTGATGTTTCAAGTAGAGAAATTATAGTCTAGGAAAAGAATGCAATGGAGCTATTCCTCTGGTAACTAACTAGACCTGGGGTAAAAACAATAGTTAGGTAATTACTGCTTTAATTTTATGTCAGAAATTATATTCGATATTTTGTGTGTTAAATTCATATGCATTTTTCTTGCAGTAGCTGAAAGAGAAATTTACAGAGACCACTCTTTGTTGGAGAAGTATTTAAATGAAGACATAAAGAGTGGTCACCATGATTACAAAAGGAAAGTTTTTCCCAGATATTTTGGCTTCCTCTTTGATTGTGGAGGAAGATCAATATTAGAAAAAATGCCTTTGTGATATTAATCACAAGAAAAGGGATACACTCAGTGACTGAACTCATCCACAGAATTTGCATGTAATTTTAAAACTCAATTTCTTTATCAATTCTCTTCAGAATGCAGCATAGCAAAAGGGTGGGTTCACTAACACTGTAAACTTGCTGTAAATACTTTACAGCACTGTGCTTATCCAGAGACAAGGACTACCTTTGGACTTAATCGGAGTGCTCCGTAGTGTTTTTAGAGGCCAGCACATCGAATTTTTCTCTTTTATCTGAAGAAGAAGACACAGACATGATACTTACAACAGAGTCTGTGGGAAAATCTGCTAAGATCTGCTGGAAAAAAGAATCTCAACAAAGAACCAGACAACAGGGAAATGCCTCTCTCTACTTTTGCTGGCCAGATTGCATGCAAAATTCACATAGACACAGCATATAGATAAAGCAAGGGACGCACATTTACTGCAGAAGTTGGTTTGTCTATTGACGTTGCCTCTGTAGCAGTCTCATCCTGACCGTATGCCAAATAGCTCCTGGCAGATGCTCAGCTCAGTGAGCCTACATCGCTTAGCAGCTACGGTTTAGCAAATCCTTGTAGGAGACAGAGTCAGACTGTGAAGCTATTGGTTCAGAAGGGATCTTGCTTCAGAGGTGGATGATGATTCCATTAAGAAAGCAAATGACAGCTACAGGTTCAAACAAGCAAAGGCAGTCTTGTACAAACCATGCTGCTCTTTGGCGTAAGAGATAACTAATTAGTCCCAAATGACTACATGGCAATCAAAAATATGATCCCAAAGGGAATTCTAAAGGTTGTCTTTCAGGAGGAGCAAGTTCTCTAAAAACGCACAGATGCTCCTAAATCTTAGCTAAACTGTAGGAATATTGCATTTTACAAACAAGATTTTGAAAAATGATACAAATTCATATTATGTGGAGTTCTTGGTTCCAGTTGTTGTATGTGTAACACATGAGTTATAATAAATTTTTAGTATATGATACCTGATAATTGTCCTGGTTCTGGCCAAGACAGGGTTAATTCTTGCAGTAACCAGGAGGAAGAATGCGCAGGACCTGGAGGTTATTCTGTACCACCTCATGTCATCTTCTGGAAATGGGGAAAGGGCACTCTTCAGGGCCAGGGTATTGTCGGGCTCCTCGGTGAGCTATTGCATGTGAATTGCTCACCTCTCTTGTAGGCTTCTGTTATTAATCTCATTGCTGTTACTGTTTATTTTCGTACCTCATTGCTGTTTACAGTAAATTGTTCTTACCTCAGTCAGTGATCTTTACCTTTAGGGCCTCTGTGCACTGCAGGGGGAAGGGAAGGAGCGGGGGGAAATGAGCAAGCAGCACATGGTTTGGAGTGGTTTCCGTGGGAGCACCAAATTGGAGAATACCATTCCTAAACCACTGTTTTTACACACACTCCAGGAATTTTTTTAAGTAGACAGCTAATTCTTGGCAATGATGCCAGGCTGTTCTGCAGGATGTCAACTACTGTTTTTGGAGACTTCCACTGATGGAAATTCCATAGTATTCAAAGACAAATTTCACCCTCTGTACAGATCAAAAGTTGTGCCTAAACTGAATATAGTTTTCTACAATTTAGGAGCAGTATTTCTTGTCCTTGCTAGACAAGCAAGGAATTCAGCCTTCATTTGCAACCTTTCCTATATTTCTGAAATTTTTTGGTATAACAAATTTCCCTAGATTCTTCTTTTCTTACGCATTTGCTCAGTCCTGATGAGGTAGCCAAATGGAGTCTTTACATCCTGTCAGGGTGGAATTCTCAAACTGCGTAAACCTAAATATGTAAGGCCTGATTTAGCTGCCCACACATAGGTGCCTAATGTCATCTGAAATACCCAATGTGTCTCAAAGATCCAGATGGGACTGCCAGATATGACATAACACCAGTGAGCAAGCTGTGCTTTCCTGAAATGGGAAAATCTCGATGTCACTGAATCAAACCCAGTACAGCCTGAAGAGCTGTTCATTTGGCAGTGTGTATATGCCTACTTTCAGGTGAGCTGAGTAGCCCTCTGGGCTCCGCTGGCTGCATTTATTTAGGACTCCGTTCTGTTGCCCACACACAGATGCCAAGGGCCATTTGAGATGCTGTAGCACGCCTGAGACGTGCAGATGTGACCTCAGGGTATGACACGAGGCCAGTGGTGACATGTTTTTCTGGAGGACAGGCACAATACCATAGGGTATATCAAATCGTGCTAGGCATTCACTGTGAGTAGTTAAGCCAGGCAGGTGCTTTGGTATTTTTCACCAGCACTGCTGTCTAACTCATTGATTTCGATGTTGTACATGTGATCATTTATATCTACTTTAAAGTGATTTTTTTTTTCTTTTCTCMTTTTGAATTTCACTCTATTTGCTTTTTACTGTTTTCACTTCTTGTAAATAATTTTGAATTCCAATCCTATGCTTCAATGTGCTTCAATCTGTTCTGAGTTTGGTATAATTTCTAAATTTAATAAACATTACCTCTATTTCGCTGTTTATATAATTAACGAAAATATTAATGACAGTTTCAGCAGAGACTTCCGTGGAACATCACTTGATACAACTTTCTGTTTTGACACTCTAGCTAATTGTACATGCAACCCACAATAGATCTAGATGAATTTTCACTCATTTGTAGTGAGAATGTGATGTGTGGCAGTGTCACATACACTACTTACATTATGGTATATGACAACAAATCTTTTTCCTCCCTTTCTACAGATTGAAGTTTCTTTGAAATTACATAATTAGTTCTTGACAAATCTGTTTTGGGTGCTGCTTAGCCTCTTGCTCTCTTCTGTATCCTTACCAACAGACAGTCTGTCCCAGAAGCTTTCTGAGTTTGAAAATATAATGATAGCCCTACAACATTCTGGATATTCCTTCTTCTAGGTAACCTTTGTATTTGTCCTGTTAATAATCTAGAAACTTAACTGTCCTGCACTAATATTTTTTATTGCTTCACCAGGYTGAAATCTCTCAGGGTAGATTTTGCCAGATCTAGGTGAATAATTTACAAACTACTCAGATATTGGTTTAATTTCTCAAATATTTGAACTTCATTTGAGGTTGGGGTTCTTTTTTAGATAAGCGGCTTTTTAAAGGCTTTTTTTGTTGTTTTTCCTGGTGTAAATACTGTCATTGCACAAACAACAAGTAAAGATTGACTCTAAAATAACTCTGAAAGGATGGTTTATGATTTATCCTTAATTATTTTTTGACAGGTGTTTATAAACTTGATTAACAGTATTAATATTGCTAACAGTTGAACAATGGTTTTAAACATAAAACAAAGGATCCTTATATACTGCAAGTGAGGTATTGGAGGAAATATCTAACCTGCTAAAAGTATTCTCTGTAGCAACATTCTAAAATAACAAACTTGTAAATAGCAAGAAGCATTGCATACATAACACTAAAGTAATGTTAAGGGCCAGGCTTCCTTTAGTTTTTGTGGAAGAAAGGAAGCACAAGAAGAAACTAAGACAGAAATGCCAAGCTGTAATAAAATGGTTTTATCAGAACTGAGCTGTCTGGTGCATACCAGATTCTCCTAAAGATGAAATACAAATAAACAAACAACTGCAGATAACACTACATCATCTAAGCAGACTGGAAAACAAACTGTTGTATGGCCTGGACAGTCTGTTATACAGACTCGAGACAGATCATAAACAAAAACAAGCTTCTGCAATTTCAAAGGAAAAACTGAGCCATGATCATATATGCTTTAGAATTTCAATATGCAGAAAACAAGAAACAGCTTATTAACTCTTGCTGCATAAATACCTCAGGAAGCATATTGATAAAAAGAAATCCTTCTATCCCATTTGGATATGAAATAAGAGAAAGGAAATTCAAACAATCTTTGTATTACAAGTAAATATTGGGTAATTTGAAAATGCTGCCTTTCCAAGTGAACCTTGGGAAACTGAAGTCATGGAGCTATTTCTTTCATAGGGAAGGAATCATGCATAGGTGATTTTAGTTCAGAAGTGAATCAAGGAATTTGTATTTTATGTTGTCAGAAACAAGCTGCTGAAGTTACTCYAAAACTTCTGGGTAAATGCAACAGACTGTACAGAACTTACCATAAGGTGTTGGAATAAACTGGAAGAGCTCGTTTCCCATTCTGTATAAGTCCTAGCTGTTACAATATTTAAAAACTTATGCAGATAAACTACTCCGCATCTCATGTTCTAAATCTCTAGGGGAAAAGAGAAGAAAAATATGTGTGATATTGTCCTCAATGAAATCTGAAATACATATCTGAATGAAAAAGTATGGTGACTATTAAGGGAATTGGAAAATTCACTGGAAAATTCACCAAATGAATTGTTTCAGTGAATAAGTATCAAAGAATTTCTCTTCTTGATCATGTGGGTATGTGATCATTTGGTTATTTTACATTAAGTACTTTTGAGAGACCATTTTTTAGAACTTGAAACTCTATAAATTATTTAAAAGTTTCATTAAAAAACTTTCTACTGTTTGCATGGTTTATTTGGTTTTAAGGGATAGAGAGAATCAATGCATTTCTTTATATCACATTCTTTCATTTGAGTTGTAACATAGGTGGGGAAAAAATAGTGTGGCAAAGTTTTTATAATGAGTGCTTCGGTTCCCAGGCTTTCCAGTCATTTATGACAAAATGATGAGGAAAAGATAGAAACCCAGCCCATAGAAGAGAGGAAGAGAAACAGAAGGAGGTAAAGCTAAACTGATTCCTTGTCCTTTAAAAACATGTAGTTAGGCACATTTTTGTTTATAAACAAACAAAATATTTAGTTTTTAGTTCAGTGTTAAATATTAAAAATATTTGTAAAGGAGAATTGTTGTTCTCCAGCTTGCTCTGTTACTGAAATTAGAAAATTTATTCAACTCCTCTAACATAGTCCTAATACAAAATGTGCTCTTAAAGAGAATGCAGGTATGACGAGAATAATGTTTTTCAGACAATGCCTTATTTTTTGCAGCCCAGAAGATAAAGACTTTCACAGAGAAAGAAGCTCATAAGAGTATGATTTATGTGGTACAATTATTATTATAGTTTTATAACTTTACTGGGTTAACATAAAAATTGATTGTAAATAATAAAGAGGATTACACATTATTTGTGTTTATACCATCATAAAAATTAGAATAAATTCAATTTTAAGCACATGCTTTTTCTTTCATTTTTCTTCTTTTTTTTTTTTTTTAAGATTGTTTTCCTGTGATATTTATTGTCTGCATATAGAACAAATGAAAAAAGTTTAACAGTATAGTGTCAATATATAGGAAAGCAACTTCTAATATAACTGGCATTTAAGTAATTCACTAGCTACTTATATGCCTATCTTCTTGATGGYTGAACTCTGCTGGACTTCTGATTGATGTTTTTTCATTGTTTTGATCAGCATAAACCCGGACTTGATTAACAAAGATATACAAAGGAAGCACAATTTCCTGTTGGGATTCAAGGTTTACTGCATTAGAAATTTAGAATAAATGTAGCACCTTATAATATGAATTGTATTCATTATTATTTGATTTATTATTTCTTGGTACATTTTAGCATCATATGATAAATCCATCAATAAACCTTTGCTGGGCCTAATAGACTTCATTTACATTTTTTAATTTCATATTTGTCTTGAAATTGCATGCTCATAAATATGTTGAAGTTTGTGATTTATCTAAACAAGCTGAAATTAATGATTGCATAAGATGCATGCTACAGTTAACTGATGAATTACCTTTTTTTGGAATATGTGTTTTATACTTTACTCAGTCTAGTGTTCACAGACCTTGCAGTGTTTTCACACTACCTAGGTTTATCTGCTTTATTTGAGTGCTGACAAAGTATGGAATTTTAATCTGTTATTGTAACAGTTCGAAATGAAGAGAAATTTGTGTTACACTTTTATTGCTGCCTAAGTTGCTGCCAGAAAATCTGATTGAAAGTACTGAGAAAGCAGCCATGAAGAGGAAAGCGCAAGCAATCTTCCATTCTCTATATTATGGCCTGACACATATTAGATCAGTGTCTTTTTGTGCAACAGACAGTCTGGGATAATGAATACCAATTTCATGCATGTTACGCACAGGCAATTCTTATTGCTCACCTTTTTCCTACAGTTTTCTTAAAAATTGAACCGAATTATGAAATCTACATCAGTTGCCACATTGTTAGCATGAAGTAAAAAGACATTTTGCTCAAAGCTTCCCTGGAAAAAGCTTAAATTTAGAAATATATTCCTTTGAAAAAATTAACAATTTCTCTTCTGGAAAGGAAACTCAGGTGTGCAGACTGAAAAGCCGCCACTTTGCACTGCTAACAGGTCTCTGACTTGAATGATAAGGGGATCAGGACTTGCCAGCCTGCCACAGAGACACTTACTAAGCGATTTAGATGCAGCCTTACTTACTGAACTCCGCATTAAATGTAGATAGATTTTTTTGCTCCATATACTTTGACTGCATGTTCTCCAGGGCTCTGCACAGAAATATGACAAGCAATTCAGGTGCCTAACATGGGTAACTGGTGTCTTTTTAGATGTCATACAGTGTATAAAACATTCACACAGGAGTGGCAGGTATGACACAGGGTCTAACAGTCACTTCCATCTTCAGGAGGGGCATCAGGAGGCCAGATGAATTTTTTAGGGTGTCTGCAAGAGCATCGAGCACCTCTGTTCAGTCTCCTGTATCTCCCCACCCATTAAGAATTTTAGATAACATTTTCCCTTGGTAGATTTGACTGCTTCTGCTTTACTGCTTTTAGGTTCTAACTACCTATGTTTGTTATATTTGTTTGCTGTAGAGGTGATCATAGTATCACATATAGGCCACTCTGTGATCCTACTGTCATCAGTAGTCACACAATGTGTAAGTGGAGTTGCATTAACTCCAGTYCACATATTTTTATGTAAATTTATCTATTGCCAAACTATTTGAGCGTGTGAATAGAAGAAACAGAAGAAAATAGAACATACTTTGTAGCTAAGAGCCTTATTGCTGAGGTAGAGCAGCTTCTTCCACCGAAATATTTTCATCCCAAGATGCTCAGTACATGGCATGAAAGTCTGAGTTGAAGCTGATCTGGGCTAAGCTTTCTCCCCATGGTTTTAAATAGATGCATATTTATGGAGCTGTTCAGAAAAAGCAATATGTGTTGCACATATATTCTGACTCTCATGTTTCTCCTTGCAAAGGAGAAGTCCCAGTCTGACTCACTGTTTTCCACATATTTTGCCTAAGTGACACAGAATATATACAAGCATAGTAACTTGTATATATAAGCATAGTAACTACTGACTTACTTTGCAAAACAAAGACTTTTAAATGGTTTCCTAAACACCTTATTCATAGACCRTGAAACTACCTCTAGTAACCTAAATTTAACTTTTCTTGTCTGATAATTATACCCATTCCTGTGTAACTCTATTGTTACTGAAGTGCAATGAAATAAATATTTCTTTACAAATGTCTACTTTTAAACACAGGGTTGAAATTTCCTGTTCGATAGGGCCGACTGTCAGACAACTTTATCTTCTGATCAAAGAAGACTCTGAGTGCATATCCCAGAGGAGCAGGACCCAGGAGGCCTAACCTCTAGGAACATGCCTGACGTTGGCCTGTCTGGTTACCTTGGCAAGTCATTTCACCACCCTGTGCTTCAGTTTCTCCATTTGTAAAAAGAGGGACATACATTTTCATTGAAAGCTTTGACAAAGAGCTGGCTTTTGTTATTCTGCAGACCAGTAGCACATAAAGCCCAGTCTTTCATGTACCAGAGAAAGGTACTAAGCTTTTTCTGGATGATTATATCTGTGCAGCCTGTTATACTGAATTTTGCAAAATTGCAAAAAAATGGGGAACACTGTTTTTCTCTTTTACCCTGAAGGTGGTAAAAATAACTTATTTCTCAGCAGTGAGAGAAAAAGCACAGCTAATTAACAGGAAAGGTTATAAGTTTGAAAACTTGCAAGACTCCCTCAATTAAAAGGATAAATTAACTGGCTTTCTAGAATCAAACTTATAACTTAATCAATGAAAAACGGTGTGGAAATCCTACCTTTCAGCATCAGTTGAATTTTGAGATTTTTTGCATGTTTTCAACATGCAACTTTTATACTGCTGTTGTTTTTGTCATATTTATAAAAAATCCCATGAAATAATGGTTTTATAATGAGTGCAAGCCCAAAATGTGCATAGGCCCCAAATCCTTCCTGTTTTTCGTGGCTTCTCCACAGCTACTTTGCATTTTACTGTTTTCTACAAGTTTTATGTAAAAGTCTAAATTCAAGACATAAAAGTTAAGCAAAGTAAAATTAAAACAATTTCTCTTTTAACATTTTTTCATGTAAAATGGTGCATTTTTCAAGGAAAAATAATCTCCACTGTTATTCTCAATAATGTGTTTAACTTTCTCACCCATAACTAAATTTAGATGTCACTGATAAGATTGGTTATTCTAGCTCACAGTCACTGTGCAAAGGAGTGATTTTAATACTGCCTTCACCTAACGTTTTAGCAGAAGCTTCCTCCACAGGAGATGTAACCAGCTGCATTAAATTACAGTTTACACAGGATACAAATAATTCCTTCCTGACTGCAGCATGGTATCAGAGTATACCCCACAAAGAGAGATCTGATTAGCCTTATCGTTATCTTAGCTGCTGTAGTTACAAATGTTATTAGTGGGTATAAAATTATCTATCTTGTCTTTTAAGATCTAGTTGAAATCCATTCTCTCATGATTTTCTGCAGTACTAATTCTCTTTGCTAAGACTATTTGGAGTAAAAGCATATTTTATAAAACACTGCATATTCATCTTCTATCTACTTTTTATTATGATGTTGTGGCGTTTTAATATACTGTGAGACAAGCCAGATTATAGTAACTTCTTGTTCTTCCTTTTTTCCCCCTTATATTTTATATTGTGTCAATAACCTGATTCAGTTCCTTTCAATATTTCTATTTTCCTGACTAAATAATTTAACTCTTTGCATGGTTTTATTACATGTAAATTCTGCCATACATCTCAGACACCTTTACTGGCTCTAGCTGGACCTATTCCACTCCCAAATGTGTCTTAATGTGTAAACTAGTTTAGCATAAGAAGCATAATGATTTCTGAGTAGCTGTTGTAGGCCATGCAGTCAATGGTCTGTGAACTCAAGTTTCGCTAAGTAAACCAGAAATAGTTATGTCATAATAGCTATGAAATAAAATATTGGAACGTCTGAATTGTAATAGCACTCTAATTATATATTTATTCCTTTCAGTAAACCCACTTCGAACTTTTAAAGTTTTGCATTATTTCCTGTGAGGTCTCGAACAAAGTTGTTGACATCTGCTGGTCCCATGATCTGCAAATAATAAATTTAAAAGTGAGTACTGACTTGGTAGCTGCTAGAGCCTCCTTTCCTCAGTGCTGTTTGGAGAGGAGAGTAATTCAGAGCATCTCACAAATGAAAAGCAGTACACCTTTAATCAAAGATGCGAGAGTGCCTCCAAATAATTCATTGTTTTGGGATTGTGAAATCAGTTGTACCTTATCTAGCACTTAAAGATCAGCTTTATGGTTTCTGTGATCAGGTTTTGTGGGAGCTTATAAAAGGCATGCAAAGTAAAAGACTTTAGTACCTAAAACAAGAGTTGGGTGATCTGACGTCTCCTAACTCAGAAACCATGAACTGTCAGAAACCCTCCGGGTTAGCTACTGCTGGAATTGTGCAGGTTCCTCTAGGCTTGATTCTCTCAATTGCTAGAGAATTTCTGCAAACACCCCAGCCTGGGTACTTGGCATTCTTCAGCTGAAGAACCAGCTCCAGAAGCCAGGGCTGGAGTTTGTCCTGTTTATAGATGTAGGCATGGACACTGTAAAGATGCACAGAGAAGCCTGTGATATACAGCTTCTTTAAAATCAATTGAGGGAGAAAAAACTACAGCAAACCAAAACCACTTTCAGGATGTGTTTAAGCTGAGTTACTAAGCTGATCTAGGTGTCTACCTTAGACTGTTATGAATTAGGCTTTAAAAGTGCCCATTTCTTCCAAAAGGCTAAATAAGGGATCTTTTGAAGGTCAATTAAGATGTAGATGTCTTCCTTTGACCAAATCAGTGCTATGTGCTAGAGACACGTGTGGCTCACCAGAATTCTTTGGCATACATGCTGGCACTGTGTGTCTCAGGTAGCATGAGTAAATATATTGACTGTATTTAGTCAAATTAACTTCACCCTGTTTGATCATGTGACTGATCTTTGATCATGTGACTGACAGATCAAACCTGGAGAGAAGTCCCAGACATACTGACTGTGCACCAACAGATATGGACATCCTCTAGAAGCTTAGCTAAAGCCATTTCTTAAAAAGCAAGAAAAACATAACTATGGTGGTTGTTCCCATCTCTCATGTAATGGATTAATATTTTCTTCAGCCCAAATGGCAATAAAAATGTATTCTCCAGCCACATGGGAAGTTCCTTCAGTACTGAATATTGGATAGTATGCAGCAGAAATTGCTGGAAAAAGGAAYAGGTAAAAGTGATAAAATAATGCCACTCTGCAAAATTCAAAGGCATTTTGAAAGACTCATTGCATTAAATAGGAAAAGTAACAAAATAACAACAATCATGAGCAAATACAGCATTAAAGATTTAAAACCAATCCTTATAATACTGGGTTTATTTTTGACTATTACAGGAAATAAAATAATCCCTGAGGCAAGATACAGAAGTTAAAGAGAGTGCTATTTCCTAAACAGGCACTTTTAGTAAGCCTCTAGGTTATTCTTTTGCTTTGGTCACTGTGTGGCAACTTCTGAAGAGGCTTCTAGGCCGTAGCCTGAAAGTCGTTTCCAGAAAGAAGTAGAATGGTGGATTCTTCTCTYGTCCTGGTCTTCTTTATTTTCTTTTGGTCAGCAGGTAACTCACAAGGTGGATTTTTGGATTGCCCCTCTAATGYTCATGATGCTGAGGTGCAACAATATAGTCAGAGCAGATGAATTCCAAGTACCTTGAAAATACATGTTGCAATTGAAAAATCTGGCTCTAAAGTGACACCTCAGCATGACAAAAATTATATTCTTGCCTTCCAAAAATAGTTGCATAATCAGTATTTCTTAATAATTTTMTGTGTAGGATTATAAAAAGAATGAGTTTATTTTCTTGTTCAATATTGAAGCTGGGAAAGTCTCACATAGACATTCAGCAATTTCAACTATTTTGCTCAGATTGTTTTTTGGAAGAAGAAAAAAAAAGAAAAAGTATCAGTCTTGGGGAAAAAATTGAAAAATTCTTTGATGTGATTTAATTCTGTCTTCCCTAGCTTGTATGTTTGTATAGAAGTCTGTGCAAAATAAGAAATATTAAGGCAATAAAGTTCATTATTTAAGCTGTATCCCTGAAATGACAGTTATAAAAATGAGAGAGTGTCACCTAATGCTGTAATTGTATTACTAGTTGGACTGCTTTACAATCTCAGAGATTATAAAGAAACAAAGAAATAAATTATGTCTATAAAAATAATTACTACTAATTCATAAGAGGTAGAACTCACAGGGTGAAGACAATTATAAGACTGATCTTCTTCTGCCTTTTTCTTACAAATATACCAAGAAAACCCTTTCTGCCATTTCCAAGACTTTGTCAAGTACTTTTTCTCTGCTCCTCTTTGGAACCATATTCATACTTAATGGACCATATTTGGCTATCACAGTCTGTTTTGGTTTCTCTATGTACTCAGGAATATTTTCCAAACTAATTGTGCCACATTGCCCATTGGGAAGATTCACAGTCTCTTTTCAGGTAATTTCATCTGACCCAGAGTGTCACAGGTTGCTAGTGAATTAAAACTGTGCATGGGTGTTCTCTGGAAAAAAGGGATAACTGCCTCGGAAATGCTCAAGTCTGAACTGCTAAGCTCTTACTCTTTAAACTGAGGGAAAATGGCCACTGCTTTTTAGGAATGACCCCAGGTCTCTTCTAACTTCTACACATGGACCTCACATAAATGTCCCAGACTACACCGTTCAAGGGACTATGTCCTCAATTTCAACAGAAGAGATGATTGAATTTCAGAGCAGGGATGAGTTCTGTGGATTCTTTTAATTCATTAGTATAGACAGAATTGCTGCTGATTCTCCCTACTGCTCAGCTCAATACTGTATGAAAAACCAACAGACACAGTTAGTTCTAAAGAACCAWATAAAAGAAATAATGATCTTTCTTAAGGCACCAAAATTTTTCATGGTGCCATGGAGGCTGGGAGACTGCAAAAGCGGAACCTCCTTGGAGAGTTATACATTAAAGACTGTTGTCCAGTTTGAAATGTGAGTGAACTACGTTATTTGTGCAAATTTCTATTGAACTGAGAGTTCTGGGAGCCTTTGTTGAACTCAGGGACATGAGGACTGTAGCTACTACTTTTGAACTAAATTCTAATACATGCTCTCTTCCTCTTCTCATTGTAAAGATGAGAGCAGAAAGGAGGAATTAGATATACTTTTCTTCTTTTTGGAGTAGATGGTGTCACTGAAGTTAACTTCTCAGTCAAATTCCTGGTATATGAAGGCAAAAAATTAACAATATGCAACACAATGCAGTGACTCACCTCCTTTGTAACACTTTGCTTCATCTTGAACATCCCCTCCAGACAGGCTAGGAAAATGCTCTGTTTTCGTACATACGAAATCATCAGGAAGGGTTTTGTTTGTACTCTTTTTTACTTGTTGTTTGTTTGTTTGTTTGTTTGTTTTCCCAGTAAGAATGGAATGGAGAGAAATAAGTCTTTAAGGATTATGATCCTTGATTTCAGCATCATGATGAGTTGGTGAATGGAAAGAGGACAGCTAGATTTAAATAAATTAGACTGACACAAAAGGCACAGAAAAATTAAAAACACTGAAGTCTTAAAAACTCTTATAATATATTTTAAAACTCAGTGCAATTGAAAGCCAAAGAAATGGGGAAACATGAACACAAATATGCTGTTGACTTACAGGTGATTTATTCTTTGTTTTTTGTGTAGATGGCTTTGAGAATACTGGAATTTCCAGATCATAAATCTAATATTGGTAGATATTTTGGTAGTAGAATAAAACTATTCTTAAATATGATATAATGACCAAAAAAACTATTTTGACAAGTATATGTAGTTCTGAATTTCAATGACCTTCACAAGTTCTAAGTGAACCTCCAGCATTCATAATTGCAAGCTCTCAATAATAATAGCCCTATTAACAATTCAGGTTCTTATGCCTTGGGAGATCTTAAGTTTGGAAATTTAAATTATGTCTAAATGATTGTCTCACAATCACTAAGTAATATTTCCTGCATTTCCTGTTGAAGGAGCATACAGCAACACCTTGAATTACCCTCTATTCCTGAACATTTAGTGAATATTGAACTTGTATGTGATTTAGATTTCCTGGCATTATATGTGTCATGCTATTGTAAATAAATAGCTGCTTTAACTTCACTAGTGCACAAAGTTAAATGTCAGAAAACCATATTTGCATTTATACACAGAATAATTATATGCTGATCAGAACAGTGTAATTAGGGATACTAATGCAAAATGTTAACCAAGAGCTCATGTGTTTGCAGAAATAAAAAAGAAATCAAGAGAAGCAAACAATAAAAAAGACGTTGAATGTTTACTGTCTGTTGTGTAAAGTGAGAAACTGCCAAAACTTACAAAATATCTGTAATGCTTTTCAACCAGGTATTCAAATTAATTCTTACCTGGTAAAAATATCATATATTCTCTTTAATAATKTTTTTTTTCTTTTAGGTCTCTAACAACACAATGAAGAGCTGGAGATCTTGACTGACTTAATGTATTTAAATTTCCCTTATGGAGAACTGGATTTGAAGTGCTGGGGATTACAATCGAAATGAATTTGATGGTTCAGCTCAGCCCCTAATGGATTAGAGTATGAATGTCATCAACTTTACATTACAGTAAAAACTGTGATCTCCTTCCATATTTAGAAGTGGCTGAAGTCCATCTTTTCATCCCAGAAAGAATGTAGGAAAGAGAAGAAATTAATATGAATCTTCATTCAGAAGAGTCTGTTTTGTAAGCACYCACTTTCTGAAGAAACATTTACAAATATCAAATTAACCACAAGATGCAAATCGTAATTGTACAATGCTGGAATGAAATGTTGATTTGCAAGATGTTAGAAAAAATGTTTCTGCTTGTCCCTTTTATCCTTTTATTTTCAGATGCTTTTTGAATCCTGCATCTGGAACTGGAACTGTGTGAAGTATGGGTGAAACTGCAGCTGAAAAATGAAAACTTTGAGACAGTAGCAGATACCAGCTTTAAGAAGCAGATTGGCTTCATCAGTGCCTGTGTTTTTC
Organism: Amblyornis subalaris; assembly: GCA_018881555.1. Taxonomy (NCBI): domain Eukaryota; kingdom Metazoa; phylum Chordata; class Aves; order Passeriformes; family Ptilonorhynchidae; genus Amblyornis; species Amblyornis subalaris. The sequence goes on along the minus strand of JACAXG010000086.1, from coordinate 1,262,173 downwards.
CTTTGTAATATGCCTTCACTATCTATAAGTATGACATTTTCTGGCAGGACTTTTTGCGGAAATAGATAATACTAAGCTAATAGAAGAGGATAGTCATGTAAAGTGAGTTCACTAACATAATTCACATTTTCAATCAGGCAAAAACAGCAGTGTCAACATAACTTCAATTCAGTATCATTCCTGTTTTGAATTTCAAGTACTCARCAAATGGCTCACAAGTAACTATTCTAAGAAACTGTATGTCACATCACTACATAAAGATATATAGGGAAAAACARTTCTAGCTCTTAATTAACTCATAAACAGAAAACCAAAGAAAAACTCTTCTAATGGAATKATTTGTTAGCAATTGTGACTTCAGCTTTAAATTTTAAAAACTGGACTTTTCTATTTTGCTGTGACACCTATAAAATTTCAGTTTCTGTATTTTGAACAGTACCAAGCTGACCAAACGACAAGTTTAGCCTATATGTTCAGCAACTCAGCCGTAGGTGCTTTTTAGCTGCTTGCATCAAAGTAGAAATCTTGATATCAGAAATCATGGGGAACTTAGATCTGTGCATTTTTGTTTTAAACATTTGTTTTGGTTTTAACCTGGGGCTGATGAGTAAAGTATTGTAGATGAATATCTCTGTGTACTGAAGAAAATGCATCAACCCTCACACTGTGAAACTGCAGAATGATGTACAGCTTGAGATGATGTGACTTAGGCTCACTTAGGTGAATCCACCATGAAAGCTCAAAATCACTTAGAGGGTTAAACACAAGTGAAATGTCATTTTGCTAGTCTCTCTAATCTTCAAAAGATTTGTAAGATGTTTTCAATTTTCTCTGAAGACATTTGCTTATTGCTCTACCACAGCAAGTATCTGATTTGAATATATAAGAGTAGAAACTGCAGAATCAAAAGGAGGATATTCTCAGTATCTGCTGATCAACTAGGGAGTAGGCATGCCAAAGGTCAGCCTCATTAGACATATTTATAAATGCAGGTGAGGACAAAGAACCACAGGATGGGTAAGGTTGGACCACAGTGGGTCATCTCCCTGCTCAAGCAGGGTCATCCTAGAGCACATGGCACAGGATTGCATCCAGACAGTTCTTGAATATCCCCAGTGAGGGAGAATCCACAACCTCTCTGGACAATCTGTTCCACTGCTCAGCCACTCACACAGCAAAGAAGTTCTTCCTCATATTCAAGTGGAACTTCCTGTGCGGCAGTTTCTGGCAATTGCCTCTTGTCCTATTACTTGGYACCACTGAGCAGAACCTGGCTCCATCCTCTTGACTCCCTTCCTTCAGACATCTATAGACATTGATGAGGTTCCCTCTCAGTTGTCTCTTCTCGAGACTGAGGTCTAATTCCCTCAGATATCCTCATAAGAAGATGCAGATGGGACTCCTTCAGTTACATAATTTCTAAACACTAGGACTTCACAGATTCATAGAATGATGACAAATTGTGGTCCAGAAGAGAGAGCAGAGCCGTGATGGGTCACAGGTACACTTTTTGTTTATACGCTCATCCTGACAGGTATGGAAAATGAGAATAAAAACTGCAGCCACAAAAAAGGGACATTATTGTTATGTTACTTGAATGCATGACCTGTTCTCTTTTCACCTGGAAATGTTTTCTGGTTTTCACATGAACTCGGTATGTTCAGGAGAAGGATAGACTGGGAAAGGCATGTGAAAGTTAGTATTTAATTTTCCCAGATTTCTAAATGGATATTTTTAGTTGCTAAATTTACCTCTGATTAAAGACCTTGTATTTGAAGTCAGTTCCAGTCTTCACCAGCTACACCACCATCAGATTTATGGATAGCCATATACTGCTGGTCTTAATGTCAGTCTCTTAATCAGAATACCTTCCAAAATGACCTTTYATGGCTTTAGCTCCTGATTTGAGGACAAGCATTAGAATGACCAATTTCTATTCAACAGCAGCCACAAGTAAGCCTATATTTATAGGCTCCATCTTAATATTCAGTGTTCCTCAGCACACAGATAGCTTCCTAGCAAGAAAATCTGAGCTAGATTTGTTACTAAATGAAGCTAGAGGACATCTTCAGTAAAAATATAGTGACAAATAAAACATGCTGTCAGCTAAACCTTGATTTTATGGGATAGTAAGAGATTATCCATCTAGGCCCTCTGAGGATTGTGTTCTGTAGAAGGCCTTAGGCCCAAACAATGGACTTAGAATTGCCATGGACTTTTATAACCACTGTAGCATTTGAGACAGGACACAAGAATACATTGACATGAATTCCATGAACATATTTTAATGACATGAAAACTTTTTGGTGTTTTTGCAAGCCCAAGTGCTACATTCAGATTTCTCCCTCCTTGCTCCTTCATAATGTGCATTTCCAAAACCATAGATCATTTTCCTATTGTATAACATATCCAGGTTTGTGTCTGCTCTCAGAACATATTAACACTCTTGTTCTGAAACAGTTTTCATGAAAATATTTTCTGACAAGCAGGCTATTTTTAAGTTGATGTGGTTTTTTCCTTCATTTATCTCCACTACAATTGACCATGTTATACATTTTTGCTTCCAACCTGTGATTCTACATRCTATCTTCACATCATTCACAGACTTTTGGTGAAGGCAGCCAAATCTTTCTGATATCTGTAATTCATATCTTCCATGGAATAACAAACACACCTTTACACACACATCAATGCAAAATTCAAGGAAAAGACAATGGAAAAAGACTGCATAACAAATTCAGTGTTGTTCAATACTGGTTCCTAAGGCTATAGTTGTCATACATTTAAATGACACTTGTTTGTATCAGGGATGACCACATGAATTTTGTATTGGATCTGTCTGAGATGGAGCTAATGTTCCTCATAGCAGCCCTCACAGTGCTGTGCTTTGTACTGGTAGCTAGGAAGGTGTTGGCAACACACCAGTGCTTTGGCYACTGCTGACCAGTCCTGACACAACATCAGCACTSTCTTTCCAACATTTCACCTCCCCACCAGTCGGCTGGTGGTGGGCAAGGTCTTGGGAGGGGAAATAGCCAGGGCAGCTGAACCAAATTGACTGAAGGGATTTACCATACCATACGATATCTGTTCAGCAACCAAATCTAAGAGAAAAGGGTAGGAGGGTATCTTTTCATATTTTAATGTCTGTCTTTTAGAGCAACCTCTATGCACTGCTTCCTGGGAAATGGCTRGACAACGCCTGCTGGGAAGCAGAAAATAAATCTTTTATTTTCATCTTCTTTTGCTTTATTAGACTGCCTTTATCTTGACCCAAGAGGGTATTTTTCTACCTTATTTTCTCCCTCTCCTGTCCTGCTGAGGAGGGCAGTGATAAAGCAGCTTAGAGTGTACCTGGCTTCCAGCCAAGGTCAACCCACCACRAGTATGGACAATGTTAATTCAAATTTTCATCTGATTTGTTCCTGTAATATGACATTATGTAATAATTCTGTACATGAAGATATTTCGAATAGTCAGTTTCTCTTAGTGCCATTGGACACTGGCTATGCAGTAAAGAGATGTTGGTTTCTTGTAAAATTAATCTTGYGTAATATTGCTAGTAAAATAAACAAAATTAATTGTCTATTGAAGTTTGAGACTTTGTAAAAGACCTTCATATAGTGGCTGGATTCAGAGTATTTTCAGAGGCAAAACTAAACTATGAAGAAGATATATTTAAATGAAAAAAAARGTATTACTTTTGATAAGCCTTCAAGGGAGTTCATTTCAGAATAAATCTTTGCACAACTATACCTATTACCTGCCTAAAGTTCTGTCTCTCAAAAACCTGATGCATGGTAATTTTTCTGTATTGTATGCTACATAGTAAAATGTGCATTCTTCTTAACACATAATTAGTTCTCTTGGGGCTTACACAAATTGCAGTTCTTATACACCTGTGGCTAGCACAAAGTAAATTTGAGTATTGAAAGCCTTAGGATCATGTCAATCTCTACAAGCTGCCCACTTGTGATAAGCATAGACTTGCCCTTTGAATGTTTTATTGAGCTACTAAATAAATAAATTAATAAATCATCCTGCTCTGAAACTCAAGTTCCAAAGATATATTAATTCTATGTCCTAAGATAAAACATGCAAGCTATTGCAAACCATTTAATACAAATATGTCCATGTTTAAGACATTAGTGCTTAGCGTGGAGCTGGAAACTGCGGAATTGGGAACTCTGATCTCTTTGAAGGCTCACAGAAAGATAAATAAGGAGAAAGTTCTTATTTATGCTCACTTGTTCACCCTTTAAGAAGAAGGCTTCTATATGTTTCCCCAGTGTSATAGGTATGAGATATTAAATTACAGAACAAATACCAGAAGATTGGTCAAAGCTGTTTATCTGAATAATACAAAAAAAGGTAAGAATAGTGATGTTTCATTGGTTGAGTAAAATCTAATGTATATATGACATTTAATTACTTCATAGGGACTTTGCAATCACTACTCAGTCAAGCCAGAAAAGATGAAATGGTGTCAAGATCGTCAAGATAGAGTATGAGTAATTAATGAAAAAGTGTTTTCAGTTTTGAGGTTTGCTTTCCAGGTTGGATGACATTTTTTTTCTATCTCAGTGAATAAGTGTTCTTGGCTAGATCTAACAATTCCATGAAAAATTTTTTCTATGTGTTCAGCAGTATCTGAGTGGGCTATAGGATCCTTCTTTTCTAGATGACTGGTTTAAACCAGACCTCAGAGAGGRCTGAATTGCTTTGGTCTATGTGAAACAAGCTTCGTGATAGATGGCTGTTGACTCATGAAAAGAAACATTAGAGCTACTGGTGTGTGCCATATCTTTTGGAAATCGCAGCCAAGTAATCTAGCATAGCTACACTCAAAGGTTGAACTGTTATCTTTATGGTAAGCTTAATTTTGTCTGATTTTTAAATGCTGGGGTTTTATGTGACTAAAGGGAGGACATCACAGGGCAGTAAATTGTAACTTTATTAAGTACCACATTTGCTTTTGAAAATCTGCCTTTCTTATACACATTGTTAAAGTCTATTTATTAACTAATAATTCAAGATACACTCCTATGTGTATATCTTCCCATCTTACATTATCACTATGTGAACAGTGGCATACTGTGGGATCTGCCATTTGCTCCGCATGTGTTAGAGTACTGGGATCAATCCAGTAGGAAAAAAAAAGACCATAGATGCTAGAGCATGTGTGTAGGAAGCATTTTTAATCATTCACACTAATAAAAAAATTAATTCAGTCTTTTGGAAAAATAAGAGGAAATGCCTATCTTTTAGCTGTTAGGACCTTTTTGTTTTAAGAAAAGAAATGTGCAGAAAAGGTGGTGGGGGGAGAGGATGGAAAGTGGAATTTTATTGGAAATTGACAGCTTTGTATTTCTGGGAATTCCTATAGAAATATATAAAGCAGTAGTAGGTATTTGAAATGCTCCTTTGCTGTACTGCAGTGAGCAGATGATTTGTTTCAATGCAGMTAATAGACTTCTGTTTGCCAATCTTTTGGACCCTCTTCTAGAAATAAATTACGTTCCATGATTTCTTTGCCCACTTGGTCCCATTACACTGCAGGTTTGTTTTCTGGAGGGAGGAAAAGGTGTGTGTTTGTGTTTGTGTATGGGAACAGTCTGTCTTAAAATTTAGCTGGAAATGTTCTTTGGATGCAATAGAGTACTAAAGTCCTGGAATTAGCTTGCTTTTAAATACGTTTGAAATTTCTGTTGTTTTCATATCTAAAGTGGGAAACCTACTGACTGCATAAGTGATGGAATTTAAAAGCTATCTGTGCCTACATGGTGTGTACATCTATGGGAAGGCTCTTTACAGCATAGATAAAAGAGTGAGATAAAGGCCTTAGTTGAATTATGTGATTAAGAGATGATGGAACTGTTGGAGTAAATCCAAGCTGAAATTATTTGACTTCCCCTAAATTGATTTGGAAATTAGTAAATGAAACAAAAATATAATAATTTAGGACCAGAAACAAATTAGTATTTTTAAATTTCAATTAAAAAAGAGAGTAAAGGGCAAGAAAAATGGATACGATGTGGTTGAGTGGGGACAACTGAAATGTATAAAACTGAGGAATGAAAGAGTGAATGTAAGACAATCTGTAAACAAGGAGGAGAAGGGAAGAAAAAGGTAGATATGCACGTCCTTATACGAGGACTAAGTCTAGTAGGACTCAGCGCTAATTTCTACWGGGAGTTGAAAGGATGTTTCTACATGTCTTTTGAAGTAGGTAAGAGTTTTATTTGTCATTTATCTGAAGCCAGTACTATTCCAGATCTTTTCACTGATTACAGTTGATTTTGAATCAGATTGTGAGACTCTGTGTGTTTTAGTCTAGATATCTGCCCAATATACTCTCTGTCTAAAGCATATTCTGAAAATGTCTTCTACTAACTATTCCACTTCATTTTGTCATTAACATATATTTGAATGGCTTGGACACAATTTATCTGTCTTAATGTAGTCACTTYAAAATTTTTCATCCAAATCTGAGCTAGTCCCCCAGATTTTCTTTATGATTGATTTAAAAAAATCTGCACACAAAGATGACAATTCATTTAATCTTGAAATATACATTTAAAATATGCTGGATCTATAGCCCTCCAGTTTTGCCTGTTTAAGTGTAAGAGATTAGAGTCACTGGTTGATTAGCTCCATTGCATGAAGCTCAATCAGAAAAATCTTTCCCTTTTTGTTTTAGTATAAGCAGTTCCTTTCTTTAATCAAACGTAGGCTTGCTTTTCAGGAATAAGGCTGATTTGGAGCCTCATATTTTTTACATTTAATTTTACCTATTTTCTTCTCATCTGCTATCTTTTAGGTATATTCTGCTAAATGTTTTTCATTTTGTGTTTCTACTTATTTCCTATGCTTGAGCCATAAAATCACTTATACTGGGAGAGGAGATTCAAGAAACAGTCATAGCATTTGAGCCTCAGAGGTGCAGTGAAGGCAAAGTAAACTGGGAGTCTAATAAAAATTATAAAATACAGTCTGTAGAATCTTAAATTAAAAATCCCCAAGGAATAATGTTAATTTAACTACAAAATTCCAATAGAAGCTTCATAAGAAAGAAGTATTCTTTTCTAAATCCTGCTTCAAGGCAAACAGAGCTTTAAAACTGAGAGCTATTACCTGTGGGTCCCTTGTGGGTATATTGAGCTGGTATCTCAAGTTAAATGTCCTCCTTTATGGAATATCTGGATGAGGCTAAGATCCCATGTGTGGGCTGAAGCATCCACTATCTAATACAATTTTCTAAGCTCTTACACTCCCAGAAGAAAGTCCAAAACTCTGCRTTTTCACTAGAGACCATTTGTTCAATTTTCAATGCATTCTCACTCCCATCACTCCTCATGCCTTTTAATAACATATGTTCAACAGATCCTTCCATTTAACTGAAAATATAATTTTATAAGTAGTAGTGAATGTATCAGCTTTCTTGACTTCAAAGATTTTATACTCCATCTAGTTCTTAAGAAGATCTCACCAATGTCCACCTCTGGTTTACGTCATCTGGGAGGTATAAAGAAAGCAGGGAACAGCTATTCAACTATCTTATGCTTTCTGTGATTGTGTTCTACTTTCCTATTTTTCAGTAATCTCAGTGAGGAATTGAAAAAATATATTGGAATGACCGCAAATCACTGACTTCTTCCTTTTTTTTTTTTTTTTGCAATAGATTACTTATTTAAAGTTTCTATTTAATGAGATGGTGAGTACCTACTACAAGAATATGTTATATGTTATTGCTGTACTTGTTTGAATAGAGGTTTTTTTCTGAACTCCCAGCTGTGAAGGCCAGCTCTCTAATTTAAGTTTGAGACACTCATGTTTTCCATTCTATTAGTCTCTAAACTTTCAGCCATAAATTTAAGTGAAAGCACAAGTGGAGTTTATAGCTCTTGAGATAAAAATCTCATGCTGTTAAATTTCTTAGGTAAAGAACCGTTTTCTGCTGCTGGGGGTGTGAAACTCAGGCAAGGCTGTTGCAAGGTGTTTGTCATTCTACAGAGATGAGAAATTATTGATCTGCCCTTCATACGACAATGGAAATGGTACACACTAGTTTCTATTCCTTTGATTCTGCAGTCCCAAGCCACAGCCTGTGTTGCTGGTACTAGTCTTGTGCTTCATACCTGAGGGACTGCAGGAATCACCAGCTATGCAATAAGTCACCCTTTTCACACAGAGAAAGATACATCATGTGAAACTTCCTTGTGCAAGACAAATTGGCAGAAGAGGCAGTCAGACCACCTGTGTTTAGGCCCATAACATCTGAAAAGTCCGTCCTGTTTCCATTCCCTGAAAGGGAATCTCAAAACTCAACTCCAAAAAGGACTAAGATGAATAGTGTGACCATCATTCCTTTTTCCCCTAGTTGAATTCAAGCTGGAAGACATTTCTGGATTTTTCTGTTTGTCTCAGTAGTTACTACTTTCTCATTCCTAGGCAGATTTCCAGAAGATGTGCATCGCACTCTGTGATCATTATACTGTCCATAACTGCATCAGCTACAGCTAATTAATGTGTTATGCAGTGTACACAAAAACATAGCTAACAGTACAGCATTTGCTAACAAATAACTGAGAGCACAGGCCTATGTAGGGGTTAACATCAGTCAGCTGGTTCATTTTTTCCCAAAACATCTACTCCTACTTGATAACACCATCCTCTGCCATGTGTTCTTCCAAGTTATAAAGGTGAAACTAACTATAAGGGCAAATGAGGCAAGGAATTGATCTAACTTTCAACCTCCATTCCTCTTTAAAAAAAAAAAAACAACCAAAATTCATTTGACTTGTGCTAGTGAAAGGTATTTTTGGTGCATATTTAAATGTCTTTTGCACAGAAGGAAAATGAGAGAAAAGGGCAAATAGTAAAAGCTGATGCTGAGCATGGTTGTGCTGAGGCCTAGTTTGGGACACAGGGACGTAGGCTGTATTCAGTTTCAAAGGGAGAAGTGTACACCTGCTTTAGGGAAATACTAACTTGCAGCTGCATTGTACTACATTTCAATGGAATCCCACTGCTCTGATTAAAAGGTGCTGTTCCACAGCCACATTATCTCATTCGCTTTGAAAGGGAAAGCAGCGGACTTGAACAAAACATGCCTTCCCATGGCTGCATTCTCAGAGCCACTCTCACAGCAGAAGCAGATGATGTGAATGAGAATTGCTCTTTGCTAGAATTGTTAAATAAGTATCTGATAGTGAAAATGCTTCTCACCTCTTCTTTGTTCTCCAGTCTTATGGAAGAATCAGTAGTCCTGACAACTATCAATAATGTCCTTCGACTCACCCTTCTCTCCACTGGGTTTCTATGAAAGTTCTGTCTGTGGGGACCATAAGATTTTGTTAGACTTTCTTCCTGCCTTCTAGAAGTGAGTAGTATGGTTAATTATGAATTTGTTGAATAGACCAGAATGTAAATTGCAGTTTTTCTTCATATTCATGAAAAGAGATAACAAATTCATTTTGTGGCTATTAACAGATCATGTTTTTCTTTGAGTTATTTAAATCCTGGCTCTGTAGAATTCCTTGTAAATTATTCTGAAATTCCTAACTTAAAGTTGAACAATGATTTCATTGAAAGTAAACTATTGCCTCTTAGAAATTTTGAGCCACCTAAGAAGGGATGCCCGTCATCTTGCTGCACTGGAGTTCAGCTTTAGAATACCTTAATTGTCACATGTAATGTCAGTGCAAAATACTGCAAGACTGGAAATCACTGTCTCTAATATTGTTATGGCAAAGAGGTTATTCAAATACAAGTGTATGGCAGAAGCCTTAGTTCAAAGATCTGATAACAAAGATACTGTATGCTATGAGTAGGCATGTCTGAAAAAGTCACAACACTTTTCATAACTATTAGGATTTCTTCTGTTGTATCCCTAAACATTTTCCCTCTTCAGGAGGTTATAAAATCGTCTTTGTCAGCTGTCTGCCTATTCAGACTGACTGTAAGACAATGGAATAAAGGGGAGGAAGATACGTGAATAGGATGGAGAATGGTTGGCTTTCATGTTCAAAATCCAAAGAAATTCTTGATTTTGAGCTTCCAGCTTCATTCAGCTGTTGGGAAAGTGATATACAGCGGTTTGTTCACATGAATATAGCTGAGTTATGGCAGAAGATGTGTTGAATGTCTTGGCAATCAAGAGGAGAGAGCTGGACACCAACTATGAATGCTCTAACAAAATCCATGGACATTTGTCTCATAGGAGCTGGAACTTATCCGTGTAGAAAATGTCATCACAGATTTAATTAACACCAGCCAATATCCTACTCAGTAGCAGTACTAACCTATACCATTATTTTCCTATTCATCAGTGTTCCTAATATATCACTCTTTGATATCAAAAAGTGTAGGTCAAAAGCCAGAATCAAAGATTTCTAGGGTCGCAGTGGATAGTATAACCTTTTCTGTATTTTCCAAAGTCAGAAAAAAATCTCTGTCAAATGTAATTTGCTGCAGTCAACCTCATTATGTGGTCAAAAGGTGGAAATATAAGGCAGAGACATGGAGGAAAATTTCTGACAGTGAGCAGAGGCTGGAGCATTAATGTTTACACTGTTCTGTCCAAATACTAGTAAGTTAGAAGCTTCTCTTCCACTGCAGTCTGGCTTTGTTATACTTTTTTTTTTTTTTTATTGTTATGTTCTTACTTATACTGCCAACAAAGCAGATTGTTTATGAACTGACTGCCTGAGTACACAGCTCATACACTTGCACTATTGTTGGGATTTTCATTCTGTGCATAYTTGGAAAAAACTACTGGCTGATTTTCATGGGCATGTCTCTCCAGTTATTGCATCCGATGCATGACTCAGACTTTGTCATTTACACACAAGTTTATTTTGATACATTGCTGAACTTCTCATCTTTTGAGGGACAAATGTAAAAATAAAAGGATTTCTTTCCACAAAAGATAAACAAACCCAGAATTGTACTTCAGTTTAAATAAGTTCACAATACCTCTTAAACAAGCTTCAAGATTTTAAGCCCAAGTAAATTTGTTAGGTTTTTAGGGGCTTCTAGCCACTTCTCTGCAATGAGCCGAGAACCCTTATTGACTTCTGAGTTCTTGATTTATGACTTATATTAATATTTGTTTTAATTTTAAGAGATGCCAAATAAAAGGTGTAAATGGCATGTAGGTTTGGGGCCATATTACTTATACAATCAATCTCTATTGAAATTGATTACCTAGTCAGTGAGAGAGTTCTCAGTAATGAGTAGCTCGCAGCCATGGTTTGTACTCAGACTTCCTAGGCCAAACAGGTACATTGCAGGTAATCCATTTTGCCTCTGTTTACTCTGCTTTCTGAAATATCCTATGTGCTAAAAATATTTTATTGACTTGAGAAAGCCAAAAAACAAAAAAAAAGGTCAATGTTCAGTACTCCTAGAGCTGATAATGAAGATCATGTCCTTAGAAATCCTGATAATCTTCATGATTAATTTCATATAACATCATTTTTTTAGTGATATTTTCTATTTTACTCATTTATTGTTCTGGTTCTTAATGACTTGCACTAACATAAAGATAAACTTAAATTTGATCAACCACAGCTAAATTCATTTAGTTCTTCCTCCAAACACCTAAGTGGGTGTAACATGTTGTGGTTAGATTGTCATACTGACAGCTGTACTTCTTCCCAAGGAGTGGGGGGGAAGGGGGGAAGAGAGAGAGAGAATGCTGACTTAACTTGTTTCAGAAGCTATGGAAAATCTTTTAGAAGATAATGATGAACTATAATGATAGGTAAGAGAGCAAGATACAAATTATCAAGTCGACTTTCTATTCAGGCTGCTTTGTAGACTTCATCAACAAAACTGTCACGAAGAGGGCAGATAAAAGGTGAACACAGGTTTGCAGTGCTACCCTTTATCTCACAAAAAATCTATTGCCACCACCTCAGAAAGATTATTTTTGTGTATGAGGAGCACTGAGTTAACTGAAGAGCTGATACATAGAGTGAATGACAGATTTGCATACGTGGTGAGACATTTGGGGTGATTTCATTTATATTCCTGGGGGAGAGCTGGATTTGTTCTGTGAGGAACTGAGAGTGCCTACAAGCCAAGGGTACTCAGCAATTTATTGAGCCTCTGAGTCCTTGAACTGAATCTTTAATATTATTCCCATCTACAGAAGAACAGGCAGGCTGGATTTGGGCTGGAATATATAAGTGAGAAGGCAGGAAAGCTGCTCTGCAGAGTGACCCTAACAAGACTGCTTCAGGTAGATGGTGTGAGAGCAGAAGATTCTTTCAGTAGAAGCAGACATTTTTGACCTCAGTCACAGAAATCAGCTTCCAATTGTTGTGCAGTTACCCATCCACATCGTACTGATGCATATAAATCACCTCTGATAAAAGGGTTGGTGGTTTGCCACAAAAAAAGAACCGCAACCTCCCCTTCAATCCTCCCTAGTGATTACTCTGTTTTCGACCCTTTCTCAGACCCCAGAGAGGCTGTTCTGTTCTTGCTGCAGGACAAAGGTGTATTCTTTCCTGCCTTTCTCAGACCCAGAGACATAAGATTTTTCTGGCTGTTCACATGAACTCTGAACTAGACGATATTTCTATTAATCAAAAAAAAAAGTATTGTTGGCTTTCCTAAGGCTTTGTCTGACCTCAGTCTTCAGCAGTAGGAGGTTATATCACAGATTTTGGAAAGAAGAATCACTACAGGGCATCCTCTTACCACCTACCTCCCACAACTCACTGATATTTTCTCTGCATGTATATTACTTTCTAAGTGCTGGCTTTTATTTGGCTTTTGCTGAACTACTATCTGACTGATTCAATGATCTTTAGAGTTAACCTATCAAAGCAGTTAAGATAGTTAAATCAAAATTTACCAGCCTACTCAAATTTACTTGGTACATTACCTACCTAACGATTTCGCATTGCATACACTGTCTTAGCTTCTAATTMAGGAAGGTCATTTGAACACCAAAGAAATGTGAAATTGTTTATTGATTTCTTAATTATTCAGTGCTTATGGTTACTTTTTAATGTTCCACTATGTTGTGCTTGGGGTTTTTTTTCCACTTGAAAGTTTAATAAACCAAAATATTAAAAACTAAACAAAACAGTCTTTGCTAAAACAAAGAGCAAGACTGTGATTTCAAAATATTGCTATTCAGATATTTAATCTGTTAAATTCTCATTGAGAGAGTATTTCCTTATTCAAGTAGTTAGCTTTAATTTTACATATTTATATAATGTGTGTGCAAACACGTACRTATATGTATGTATGCATATGTACCACGACTCATCTCTATGGTTCTGTGTCAGGTCTGGCCGAGATGAATTTCATTTTCCCACAGCAGCCCTCACAGTGCTGTGCTTTGTGCATTGGTAGCTGGAAAGGTGTTTATAGCACACCAGTGTTTTGGCTCCTGCTGAGCAGGGCTGGCACAGCATCAGTGCTGTCTCTCCAACATCCCCCCCTCAGCAGTAGGCTGGGGGTGGGCAAAATCTTGGTAGGGAACATAGCCAGGACAAATGACCCAAACTGACCAAAGGGGTATTCCATACCATATAATGTCTGCTTAGATCTAAAAGCTAAGAGAAAGGAGGAGGAAGGGGCATTTATTACTTGTGACGTCTGCTTCCAGAGTAACTGCTGTATGTGCCGCAGCCCTGCTTCTTGGCAAGTGGCTGGAGATCACTTGCTGGTGAGAAATAGAGAATGAAATGTTTTGCATTTTTCTTTTGCTTTATGAAACAGCTTTTATCTTGACTCATGATTTTTTTTTCCATGTTACTTTTTGCTACTGTCCCTGCTGAAGGGGGAGTGACAGAATAGCTTGATGGTGGGTGACAGGTGCCTAGCCAAGGTCGACCCACAATGGGTACTGGAGCAGAGCATAGGGAGGAAAATTTTGAAGCCAAGGGCTACTGCAGAGTCAGACTAACAGAGAAAACAGTGCTGAGACAAGGATGTTTCCTGTTGCTTTGTGCAGTTGTGAGGCAAACCTTACAGTTTCACTTATGTATGAATTTGAAGGGAATGATCTTGATCGATACTTTTTATGAAGCAACATGCGTAAGTAGTGATAGGTATTAAAGAAAATAGGATGCCGTTTTCACAGACGTTTCCACCCCAAGTATGATTTTATGTTCCTTTGCTGTCTTGTACTTCTTACAATGGACCAATTTTATTGAAGCATCTTTTGTGCAACTGCTGAACAACTAGCCTATTATCCTAAAAATGCTCAGTTCAATTAAGAATGTCCATTTGCTTATGTAAGCAGAAATGCTATTTTTTTTTTCCCCCCTCTTGATTACATTTAAGTTAGTGGAATTTCAGTGACTCATAACCTCTAAAATATAAGAAATGCGACATTGGACATTTACCACATTTTTTGCTTTATTAGCACAACTAATGGAATAATTTACACCAACTAATTTATTTGACAACTTTTCTTCTATTTTTTTTTTTTATTTTCCCATTTTCATTATTGTGCTAGACAAAACTGGTCACATAAAAGTCAGCAAATTATTTAATTGAATTTAACTGTGTATAGTTGAATGATGTTGATGATGTTGTTTTCATTTGAACCTCTAATTACGTCTTGCCTCGTTGTTTCATGTTCTAATTATCATCATACTTCAAAACAAACAAAGAAACAAAGAAGCGTTATTTTCCTATACAATCAGTACTTATAGCAATTTTTCTCTACTGCGAGTAAGATGAATCAAAGGACATCTTGGACTGTCAGTGTACAAAATGGCATGAAGCTGTAAAACAATGTTTAGACAACTACATCACGCTGACTACTTTGCTGAATAGGGGTTCTCATGAAAGTAGGAAATCATTTGCATTGGCTTGATCCAAATACCATTGCCAAAAGCAAGCCTGGTCTCCAATATCCCTTCTATTCCATTTCTTGGTTCCTTAGAGAATAGTACTCTACAATTGCACTCTGCTGCCAAATTACGTACAATACTACTTTTGTGAAATGGACAAATGCCTCCTAAGGGCTAATTTGAGACCATTAAGATAATTTCACTTGTGACCCAAGACAGATTTAAGCCCAGGCCCTATGAAGGTGACAGGCAAATATATTAACTTATGGTATTATGAAACTTGCTCCAGGGCAGGAAGATTTCAATAACATTAAAAAAAAAAAAACTCTTAAAATTGAAATATGAATAATTTACAAAACAAGAAACCTCAACTAATAGTCTCTGTTCATTTTCAATACCACTGTGACCTGTAGGCTATATTACAGAAATGTGTTTTATCTGGTACAACTTTTGCAGTAATATGTGTGGTAGGATGCTGCTTTTCAAGAAGGCATCAGTTTAATTTTGCCAGGGTGTCTATGCATAGCAGAGACTATAATTTTTAGCTGATTGTGCCTGACTATTAGTCATCAGAGATCTGGTCCTGTAAAGCTCTCTGACTGAAACTCAGTGGGAGAATAGTGTACAGAGGTCTGACCTTATGTATCATTCATATACATAAGGTGCATAAGGTGTTATGTTAAAGCAGACATTTAACTAAGGCGTTAAGATGTCTAGCTGTTCAAAAACCCCAAAATTGGATATCTGGTTCAAGATCTGCAATTCAAGGCTAGCTAGGCACCTAAGTTCCACAAAACCTATACAGCATAATGTGTGCAGTGYTTTTACATTTAGTAACCTGTTAAATAGTAGGGCATACTGGTCTACATGTACGCATGTGTCCCTCAGGGCTGCGGATGAATACCTCTGGGAAATAGTTTTACATTCTGAAGCAGCTTTCTGTATTAAGTCTTGGAAAAGCATAATGGTATTTTTTCCTTTGATTGTTTCTCTCTTTACATTTGTTATTACATATTATGAAAATAGAAATAATCCTCTGCATTACTGTTTTAATTTAGATCAGGAATGTTTTTTAGTTTTCCATCTTGCCACACAYTGGGGTTTATCGTGCAGTGTTTTAAAGTTCAAGAATTAGATAAATTTTGGAGTTAAACTGGACTGAAAGATGGGCTACTGGTGGGTAGCTGATTAAAATATCATCTATGCAACTAGACTATGTTCTGCCTGATGCAAAATCCACTGAAATATTAATCGTGTGACTGCTTTGCTCTGAGGGCCCACTTCTATTGGACCATGCTGCTCAGAAAMATAGGCACAGCCAAATACAGGAGAAACCTCAGGTTACTGCTGGCAGCTAAATGTATAAAAATTGGGCTACAGAACCCAGATCCATTTTGCTGGATCCTRTTTTCTTGACAGAATAGAATTTCAGTGTCAGGAAGGAACTGGGTGTTCAAAAAAATACTGGAAAGTCTTTTACTTGAGTGGTTTTTAAGCTGTCGTTTAGACGCTATGTTGTAAAATCATGAAGTCAAATCTGCTGTGTCAGCATTGGAYCTAATGGGTTGGGTTTTGGTCTCCTAAGGACCCTAACAATACATTAAACAGTGAAAAAGCCCCAATACTGTAATGTTTTCATTTTCTAACAGTTAAGTAACTTCTGCCTGAGCTATGGAATCTAGACAAGATTTTTCTGAACTTTTCTGACCAAAATATCTGCATATAATTAAGTAGCAGGAACCTCTGAGTTGGATAATATAGATTAGATTGTATGTACCTCGATCCATATTAAATTATTATTGTTTAATAGAACACTGAGTCTTATCTAATAGTGTTCAATTCTTAATATATTTTTGCAAGGGAAAATTTGTGGGTTTATCATTAATATAAGAAATTCTAGGGAAACACTGGAAAGTATGTTTTATATATAGCAACAAAGTCACTGGGTACTTTTTTACAAAAAAGATTTACATAACGATTCTGTTCAGTCAACAAAAAGCTCTGTAGTGATAAAAACTCCTGGAAGCGTTAATAAAATATTTAAGTTGGGTTGACTAGAACCCATAAAGAGTTTTTATTAATTCCTTTATTCTTGATGTCACGAAAGTAACTGTAACATGTTTCTAATATTCTTTTCTTTTGGTTTTAACTGCATGTTCAGTTTGGATATGGAATCTGCAGGTAGGTAGAAGATGTGGTTTTAATAAAAATTATTAAGAAAACCAAAAGCACCCAAGTGAGATAGTATGGTCTAAAGACTTTCTAATGAGAGTGGCTCATTGTATGATGCCCATTACTTTATTCCTTGTGTTTATTTTCTGTGTGAAGACACCATGACTAACATCAAGCACCTAAAATAATTGCTTAAGAAATGAACGTTCTTTTTCTGTGCTCAGTGTAGTTAATGGAGAAAGAAACTATATCCCTTGCAGAGGTTATTCAGCCCACCGTGATCTCCTTGCTGTCTCCACTAAGTGTAGAAGGAACGTACACTGCTAAATTAATTGCTTTAATTAGCTGCCTAACACTAAACTAGGCTATTGAGTTTTGGGGATTGTTCTGGGAAGAATTCACCAGGATAATCCTTGGAGGCAGCAATATTTCACTAATATATAACTTAGTTTAGTTAAGGAACAGTATTTAAATGTAAGAGTTGCTGATTTTGCATGTTTAATCTTTCTTTGATGTTAGTACTCATCATTTTATTTTTATCTTTTTTTTGTTTTGTTTTTATTGTTTGTAACTAGTTTTAAATTGTAAGACATTCATAAATAAAAAACCTATGGTCAGTGTACTAGAATCAGTGCAAAATACTTTTACAAAGCCGTGGGATCAACATGACAGACTGCCCCTGAATTACTTGTAGTAA
The DNA here is from genome assembly GCA_018881555.1 of Amblyornis subalaris. Lineage (NCBI taxonomy): Eukaryota > Metazoa > Chordata > Aves > Passeriformes > Ptilonorhynchidae > Amblyornis > Amblyornis subalaris. Next base: position 1,244,479 of record JACAXG010000086.1, on the reverse strand, counting down.
TTATTAGAGTTTAATTTGAAGGAAACAAAAGATGTTGAATTTATCTTCTTGACTTAAAGACCAGTTCTCCAGTTACTTTTGAATTTACAAAGATTGGCAAGAGCTGGTAATGACAGTTAGTTCTTAATTTTGGATTGTAATGGTCAAAGTGCATRTCCAGAACACTAAATATAGCTCCTGAATTGCTAAAATGTGGCTCAGTTGTATTCCAATCTTTATTCAATTTGTACTTTGGACAGGTAACTTAGATGGAGAGAAATAATGGCTATATGCTACTTGGATAGTCCTCTTTTTTCTGTAGCCAATGAGGGATGAGTCTGGCAACTGGGAACAGCCAGTGCCTGTGTTCAGTTATATTACATGTCCACCCAAAATAATGAATAATAGGAGTTTCAGCTACTGTAGAACAACACTGGTGTCTCTAGCGTACTGGTACAAAAGTAATTTGTAAGAGATATTGTCATGGCTTACTCACAGACAGCAACAAAGCGCCACACCAGCGCTCACTCATTGACTCACTCCACTGTAGGACGGAGGAGAGGCTAGGAAGTGTAAAAGTGAGAAAGCTTGTGGGTTGAGATAAAGACAGGTCAACAGGTAAAGCAAAAGCTGCATGTCAAGCAAAGTTAAAGAAGGAATTCATTCACCACCTCTCACGGGCAGGCAGGTGTTCAGCCATCTCCARTAAAGCAGAACTCCACCATGTGTAACAGTGACTTGGGAAGACAAACACCATCATTCTGAACACCTATGACTTCCTTCTTCCCCAGCTTTATATGCTGAGCATGATGCCATATGGTCTGGGATATCCCTTAGGACAGTTGGGGTCACCTGTCATGGCCGTGTCCCCTCCCACCTTCTTGTGCATCCCCAGCCACTTCGCTGTGAGAAGCAGAAAAGGTCTTGACTCTGTGAAAACACTGCTCAGCAGTAACAAAAGCATCCCTGTGTTGTTGACACTGTTTCCAGCACAAATCCAAAGCACAGCCCCATACCAGCTTCTGTGAAGAAAATTAACTCTATCTCAGCCAAAATCAGACGGTTTTGTAACTATGACATCTTATAGCTCTTTACAGCAGAGCTGCTGGAGATAAAACCAGAATCCAGGACCTTGTTTCCAGTAGGTAAACTTAAGATGAAAGTAGCACACATCATAATGAAAGGTTATGTGGAGCAAATGAGCATCTCTGGGACAAGTGGTATCTACAGCTTTGTAGCTTCTCCATGTCATTGAAGATCTGTGGCTTACGTGGCGTGGAAACAGTAGACGATCCATTATACTTTTCAAATAAATATTGGAAAATAGCATAAAGCAGAATCAAGCCCCATTCATATTTCCAAGGCCAGAAGTCTTGAGCAAGGGAAAGTACGGGTCCATTTTATTTATCACTTGAATAATAAGGTCTATAAATATCTTCCGTGAAAACTATTGTGTGCTTTTCTTGTTTGTCTGCTTTTGCCTTTTTGATTTTTAATCTGAGGGTAATATAGATAATTACTTTACCTACTGAAAATATTTGGCTTCTAACTCTTCCATGAAAAAGATATTCTTTCTAAAAAGGGATAACAGTTAAAATGCTGGAAAAAGTAAACTTTGCTGTGTTTGAAGACATGCCAGCCTCATAGAGGAAGAGAGATGACCCTACTATTGAGAATCAAGGAAAAAAAGAGGGTAAATAAAAGATGTTTGCATAATGTTTTAATAGGCAGGTTCCTTAGTGAGAGTGTGGCTTTTCTTTAACCTCCTGTACTGTATAAAGAAAAGAGGAATCCGATGCTAGACACATTGAAAACTGATTAACATTTGACTATTTATTCCCAGTTCATACAGTTAAGTATGTTGGCATTAAGCAGACAATGTACCTAATTACTTCTAGCAAGAAGTATGAATAATTTGACTCCTTTTGTGTTTGCACAATGTGAATGAAACAAAAAATGCCTTCATATGAATCCATGCAAATTCTACTACTTTCATTTCAAAAAGTGTACATATATCTAAGAGAAGAACATCCTAAAAAATTAGGATTTTTAATCCAAAATTAAAAAAAAMCCCTAGGATGAAGACTATGTGTCCAAATTTATATCAAGTGCCTTTCCACTGGCTCTTTGAAGATATAAACACCTTTTCAGTTCTTATTCCTCAAGAGGTTTAAGTATGTATTAATTATTTGTCTAAACTGGACAGGTTCTGCAACTTTGTGATCCAAAAATAAAACTGAAATCACATCAATTTAGTGTGACTTTCAAATATTGCTGTTGCAATAATATCAAGAAGTATGATACTTAAGGAGACAAAAGGGGAAAAAATTTCCTATTCACATTTCTCCTCCTATGTGTCATAAAAGAGAACATACAGGACTAGAAAAAAGTGGATCCAGCCATGACACTGACACACTATGTCACCATAGACACATTACATAAATTTTTGTACACTAAAGTCAGAATAGGTCTTTGGAATGYGTGGGGAAGCAATGGGTACTAAAAGACATTCAAAACTTAATCTGTAACACTGAGAATCTTTATTACTCTACCCCTTTGTCCATTGCAGTCTTGAAACTCTGCATTTCTCTGCCTAAATCTGCTTTTGAATCTGATCTGCTAGGCTTTCTGAGAATGTATCTATAACGAATTAAGACAACCAAAATTCCCCTAATGTGCGGTTGTTGCTACTTTATTTTTTTTGCTTTAATTTTTTTTAAAATACAAACAGTAAAAGAGTAGACAATGGTAAAACGCTCTTTTAAAATTTATTTTATTTCAAACCATGTAAAGATATGCACTCAATTCACTCCTTTGCCAAAGAAAATTATATGCCACATATCCTTATATTTATCTGATACAACAGCAGAGAGATTATTTACTGTTTCATCTAGGGGAATTCTCCGTCCATTTATTGCAAAAAAAAAGTGTTGAAAAAATAGATTAATTTTCTAAATATTGATCAGATAATCAATAACAATTAGACACAAAATTTCTATTATGATAGTCAGAGATAGTTTTCCAAATGCAGTAAAAAGTCTGACTGTCTCAAGGTTGGTTTTTTTTCAGACATATTGAACACTCAAAATTATTTAGTTCATGTATTGAAAGGTATATTGTGGCTAAGAGGGACTACATACTGAAGGAGAATTTTGTATAGGAAATGGATAGCAAAAGAGGTYCCTCAGACAAACAATCCTGAAGAATTTCCGGTTATAATAAATCAGCTTTATTTTTAAATGATCACAGCTAATCTAATTTTTTTTTTACACAATCATCTGAGTATCATCAGACTTTGGCCAGCATTCAGTCCCAAAATAGCATCCTCCTACTGTGCTCTTTTAAAATTTGCATTCTCAGGTTTATACTCTACGAAGCATCTTGGCTTCAGTATTGAAAATGAAGACTTTTTCAGGAATTGTCTTGCAACTGATCTACATTTTCAAACTTATCATTTTCATTAGAAAGTGTTTTCCTCCAAACCACAGATATCCTTATAAATGTAATGTAAGCTGAAATATGTTTTAGATTCAGAAGGAAAGGAAAAGTATCTAACTGAAGAACCAAAATCTCTGGATACAAGAAACCCATKCTTAAATTATGAGCAAGAATTCATTTTCCACATATCAGATGAGAGTTATTACTAGTATCTTTAAAAGAATATTTATTTACATAGAGAAGAAGTTACAGAACATTATGTAGTTAAACTATCCACTTTCGAAACTTCTTTGGTGTTTAATCATGTAAAATTTGTTGAGTCTCATTTTTATTTAAATGTGAAATTAAACTAAACTCTGAAAGCTTGAAATTATTATGCAAATAGAAGGCTTGTTTTCCAGTTAATCTTATCAGGAATGAGGAAGGAATAAGCCTAAAGTTTGTGTTAATTAATGAGGAAAATTCTAGTGAAAAGCTTTTTTTAGACATGCTTATTTGTTTGGAGTTTTTCTTCCATTTCGGAGTTTCATTTTGTGGAGTTTTTGTTATAAACAAAGTGATTGTTTCGAAGAGTATTTTTAGCATGTTTCAATTCTATGACTGCGTCACAAGTCGAGTGACATGTCAGCAAATGCCTGTGTCTGAAGATTCTCCATTTGTAACTGATGCTTTCTGCTATGGGAAGAGCCAATGTCTCAGGCCCCTGAATCTGGATACTCCATCCCAGAACATCCATGTTCAAACTCCAGCCCTTCCAAAGTAAGCTGTTCTGCACCGTGGTCAATGATATGCTGCTGACTGGAAAAGCTCTAGCACACAGTGAGTTTATAACAGATTTTAAAGATCCTTTGCCCTACTGGTGTAGTCACCAATGTAAAATATTTAGATATCCCATTTTAATTTATTGCCTAACTTTTCCTCAGGAGCTCTGATTTTCCTCTCATTTTCATTGTGGTTTATAAAACTATAGAGTTAGTTTATTTGACATCATTAAAATGTCTCAATGATGGTGGGAGAAAGAAAGTTAATATAAACACATGATTTAAGAAAAATTAACAAAATTTTGATTACTCTTTATTATTCAGCGATTTAATACATATTTTAAACTAGAATGTCTTAAAAAATGAGGGGATATTCAATAAAAATTTCAAATATATTAACTCTGCAGAAAAAAGTCACCTCTTATACAGACAAAAAGCTGTGTTGAAGAACTATTTTGCATATGATCACGCTTTGAAAGAGTTAGATCCTGAAATATTTTAAATGCACTACTGATTACAGACAGATGCATTCTGACTCACAATATTTCAGAGCTAATTGAAATACTGACATGGTGTTTAGGATGACAATTTCCCTTCTTGTTCTTGCATTCCTACCATTTGGCCACAGCAGCATGTCATACTGCATTAAAATATATCAGGATTCCTACAGCTAAAATTTCCATTGTACAAAAAACATAGGAAGAGAAAGGGCAGTATTTTGCAAGAGCCTTCACTGTATTGTGTTTATTGGTACTGCAAATATTTCTGGTTTATACCCACTTTTATTTAGTCATAGTGATTGAACTTCAGTTATACTGCTGCCCATTAAAATGGAGTACCATGCCCATCTTTCACTACTAAATGCTGACATAAAACATTTAAAAGATGTGAAACATTTATATTAAAAATAATAAGTTGAAAAAACCCAACCCAAACTGAATACCCCACATGACGAATTCTGAGTAGACTTTCACCCAATACATATTTGTAAGAATTATATATCTTGTATATCCTACACAGCTGTTAACAAATAATTATAAATGCCAAAACTAACACTATTTTTCAGAATTTCTGTGATTCTCAAAAATCTTATTTTTATCTTGCTTTAATATGACTTTGTTTTCAAAGGTGTTGGATATTCAGAGCTTTAAGACTTCATTGGATTCCTGATTGGATTCCTGATTGRATTCCTGATTTTCTGAGGGATGCACAGGCATGATAAATAATAAAAAAATAAAAACATAAGAAACACATCAGGTATTAATATAGTATAAATTTATAAATTCAACAAATGTGAACAAAAATACCATTTATTAAACATTTGTAATTACACAGTAATATTCTTCTTGAAGTCAAAGTTGGTTTATTAAGTCACAGTAGTATAAAACATCTCAGGCATTTAGATACTAATATTGAAGAGTTTGTAACACTGAAAAAAGCACACAAAGTAAGATAAAACATCAGCAGAAAGAAAATGTAAGAAGTTATTTTAGGACTAAGCAGTCTATTTTTTTAAATTTTGTCCCCTGGTTTTAGCTCTAGTTTTACACAAACATTTAATGATGATGATGATGATAATGATAATGATAATGATAATGATAATAATAAGTGGGGAACACACTGACCTTAAGAAGTAGGAAAACTATGAAATGAAATAAAACATTTTAAAATTTTCTTGCCATTGTTATTCTGAGTTCAGTTTGTGGAGTGGAAATTATTCCTGAGAGAAAATCTACTTGCAAACTTGGTAGTTGCCTTTCACTGCCACTCAGCCATCAGAAGTTGTGTTTTAAAACTTAGTATGCCCACTGCACAATATGTATTTTTAAATTCAGTTTCCTTTCGAGCAAAAGGTACCTGCAATTCAGGTGGGGAGAAATGGTGATTCAGTAGGCCTACTTTTGTGGAATGAATATATAAATCTTAATCTGAGTCATAATTCATAAATATTAATCTCTTCTCTTTGCACTGGAAGAATACTGAATATCAGTTTTTCTTAGCTACTTAAAACCAGATGGGATATAAAGCTTCTGAAACCATKGATTTAAAGAGATGATTGTTCTTAACATCAGCTGTCTTCTGCTGATTTTTATTAAATTCTTCTTTCATGACCACGGTAATTAAGAAATAATTTCTCAAAAGTTGAATTCAACACTTTGAAAAAATGAATTTCCCTTTAGTTCATTACCACAATACTTGTTTTTATGAATTAACTCCAGATCTAACAGTTAAATTGTTTAATGGTTTCCTATGTTCCTATACATATGTTGTGAATTTATCTTTAAAATAATAATTATCAAGTAATCTACTTCTGCTATAAAATAAACTTTGTTCATTTAGAAAAAATATCTTATTTAATCTATGCATCATTCATTATATATAGTGTACATCTTTACCAAACATAGCCTGCAATGCTTTGAACAAAATACTTTTAAAAGACTAAAAACTAAAGTAAGAAAACGGATGAACTTTCTCATGTGTTACTGAATTTCTCATTTCTTGAGAGAAAATTTCAACAGCTTTTAGCATTCCGGTTGTTACTGACCAATTCCCACCTACTTATTCCACAGAAATCTTAATTTTTACTTAATAAAAAGAAAAGAATCCCTGTCTCCTTCCTAGTGATTACAAAGGAAAGCTGAAAGTTATTACTTTGGTGGTTTTTTTTTTCTTTTCTTTTCTTTTCTTTTCAGTACTGGGAAAACAGAATACCAAGAGTGAGAAGTTTCATATTAATTTGATAGTTTCATATTAATTTTGTAGTTCTTCCAAAATTTTGATTACTGTTGTGTCATCTCTTATTTCAGAACATTGGGTCAGAAGATAATCCAGATGAAGATATGTTTGCTTCATCTGTCCAGCCCATTATCCTGACTTCTTGGTAAATAAGGAGTTTGAAAATATATCAGGGTATTTCACTCAGAAGCTTTTGGTCACTAGCAGATTATGAGTACTGTAAAGGGGTTTGATTTGGACATTTTAGGTAAAAGAAAATTAAAAAGAGTTGTGATAACTGAAAGTACCTCTGTGAAGCTAGAATTCAGAGCCTGAAGCCTTTTCCTGTGCTATGGTGCCTTTTGCATAGTTACTTACTGGTAGAGCATTTATCCTGGAGAACTGTGTTTTAGACCATCATCAGAATGTGGAGGTTTAAAATGTATAGGTTTTGCATCTCAGTGTTATGCCTTAGCCATCATAACTGTTGAACAGTAGTGCTCCTTCTGCATTTTACTTTAGACAGTCACTGGATAGCAAGGTTAGAAATAGCTAAGGAAAACCAAACTGCCTGCTCTCCTCTAAGTTAAATATGCGAGCCATCCTTTGCAAACTGGGCTACTGCTTCCTTGAAAAACTTCTAGATCACATCTATGTCCCCTCCCACTATGTAAAAAGATGGGAGCTGAAATATTCCAACTTTGATTCAAGCACGTCTATTTATTTTGCCAATGTTTTGTGTCCCAAACTGATTATTGTTATTTCAGAAGAAACACTTAAAACACTTAATGTATTGCACACACAAATTTCCCAGTTAGGAACATTTGGTCACAAACCCTTAGTCCCCTTCAGAATCTCAAGTGCTTTGGTTTGTTGGGCAGGATTTTCCTGTGTTACTCTTTTCAGTTTAAGGTTCCTAATGTAATTTCAAAGGTACTTTATTCTCCTTCAAGCCTTTGGGAAAATGGGATCTTATAAACTTTTGTCTGTTTTGCTGTTTCGTTGGGGTTTCTTTAGGAGAAACTCTAGAAACATATGTATAAGAAAGCTTTGCAAGGCTACAATTATCCCTTTTTTGACATTTGAATTTGTGCATCCGTGAATCCTTGTATTTGCCCCATACCTTCATAGGGCTTAGAGATAACATGATTTCTTGCATTGCCCTTAAAAATGCTCATTAAACTAGAGCTTTGCATTCAGAAAACTATAATCTCCTCTAATCAGTACACTGCCATTGCATAAGCAGTAGGTCACTTGTGGCCTCTTTCCAGTTCTTTGCAAGTAGCTCAGTACAACAGTCTCCTCAGCACTGACATGCTTCCGTTGATTAAAATCTGGGAGTCCAAATATATAGGTGTCAGGCTGAAAGGCAACAGTGAGACTAAATGCTGGTCTTCTCATATTTAAACACAGCATAACACTACTAGCTGTGCTTTTTCCCATCTGTTTTACAAGAAAGAATTAAAAAGGAAAGTATTCGTTGTAGCTCCAGGTGCTTGCAATGCACCCACTTAACACAGATGGCAGAAGGCCTGCTTGTCAATGGGTGGAACTTCCTTTGCCAAGCAAACYAGAATTGCAGCTAAAATTGTATGGGTCTTGTTTTGCCTTTTTTTTTTTCCTTTTTTCCCTTTTTCTCACACTCTGCCCACAAAAGATAGGACATTTTCTTTACTGTGTATGATTTATAAAGTGCAGACTTTTCCTGATGCATGATATACTAAAAAGACAGTCTTGAAGGAGATGTGCTTGTCCACCTTAAAAATTCTCAAGGTTAAAATGCCTAAGAAATGTCACCAAATTCTTACAGGAATTTCACTTGTGTGACACTACTTTACCCAGAACTTAATAATAATCTAGGGGAACATAGAATTTTAGATGTGGAAATGATCACCCAAATCACTAAATCCAGTTTTTGCCATTACAAAAAAAAACCCCAACAAGTCATATGTAATGCCTTCATAAATTCCTACACTAATCAATCAAGCTGGATTGCTCCAGAATTTTTTTGATATCATTTCTCTGAAGTAGTTCTTCTGCTCACTTAGCTGCCAAGTTGATAATATCCTTGAAACATAAATTTTGTATCGTAAAAACTCAGAGGCCTACTCTGATTCCTTTCTATGAATTCTGTTTAATTGCTCTGCATTTGTATTGCTCCATGGTTCCAAAGACTCATCTGTTTCCTCTAACATTTTGTCAAGAAGAATGTAAAACTAAGGGCTGTTTTATCTTCTTACCGATGATGGTATTCTCTTTCTTGTGAAATGGATTACTGTGTCCTTAGCTCCTCTCTTAACAAGGATCAGACTGACACAATAAATTAGAGCACACATTACATGCTCTGAAAATCCACACAATATTTGGAGGTGCATACTTGCTTTGGGAGACTAAAGAAACCTTTAATATCTCTTCATATGTATTCATTTGTATACAGCAAGTTATAATTTGCCTTATTGACTATATCTATCTAAGGCATTTTTAAATAGGTCTGGCCTGTTGTCCTGCTGATATAGCCTAAGCTACTGAAGACATATTTCTTTCATAGGCAAATATTCAGCACATATGTTAGAGATCTCACTCAGTGTGGCTGCAGACTAACAGAGGGCAGCTTTTCTGTCAGCTCTCAGGCTCTTTCTTGTCCAGTGTTCCTTTRATATATTGCTCAGGGAACACTAATCAGAAATATACAGTTTGCATAGAGGCAGCCAGATTACAAGAAGCCAATGTGTCTGTTGTTTGGGTGATTATATTTTTTTTACCCGGTTATTGGCTACATGAATGCACAGGCATTTGGGGGCAGAGTAGAAGGTAAACTTGGAACTGCATAGATTAGGATAAATTATTATAGTAGTTTAAAATATGCCTATGGCAGGTTCTTTACTTGGAAGCAAAAGAAGATATCAACTGACGTGATGAAGAAGTACTACCAGTGGTCACTAGAGATTGACAGAATGTTTGGAGAAGATGGGGGATTGCTGTCATCTGCATAAATAACAAAGGATAAGAAGATAACTAGCCTGTTCCAAAACAGATCATTGACAGGAATTAGAAATACAAATTAAGGGAGAGACTGAATGTTGGATTAAAGACTTGGTTCAATTATGCCATTTTAAAAAGTGCATAATTTAGTGCTTTGGGTTTCTTGTGTGTGTTTTGGTGGGGTTTTTTTCCCAGCTAAGTCTCCAAAGAGCCCTCTACCGCAGGGTGTCATGTGGAAATCTTTTTCACACGGATCTTCTGGTGCATGCAAAAATGCTTATTATATCATAAAATATAGCTTTGTAAATCCATTCCCTGTAGTGTGTATCCTCTGAAAGGATAATGTTTGGACTATAAGTTAAAAATAATCAGTGATCAGTAGCTTTGCACACTGTCCTGATATTTGCAAGATACTGCTTACTTGGCAGTACATCTGCTGCTGGAGGGAGATGGTTTTATTTCTGCTGGAGGTCATGTTTGCAGGAGTACCTTTTACTAAAAACTACTGGTTTAGGATTTAGTAAATCCTACCTGCCTGTAATTCTGTCTGCATTATCAGTACCTTTGTTGCAATCAGCCAAACCCCTAGTCGAGGTCAGAGGTCCTCATTTCAACTAGGACTGGTGTAACTATGCTGATTTACTGTGGACAGGAGAGCCCAGCCCTTATGGCTGGTAAGGTCTAGATACTTAGCATGTTTTTCCAATATTTGCTCAAAACTGAAGAAAGGCTATATCCTGTAATTAATCTGCACATAAGTTCAGTTTTCCTCTCTTTGACAAAGCTATTTACAGTCATGATCATTATGCACATTGGTAAATTATATGGACAGTGCAGGATCAATGACTCTAAATATAACAGGAGAATAGAAACGATTAATGGTATCATAAGAGGGAACTGCCTGATTTTCAGAGTTTAATAACAGAATTGTAATTATCCGATTTAATATTAGAAAAAATAACTTTTTTTTCTTTGAAAGCCACCATTTATATGTGGATTTGCCTAGAGATTTTTTAAAGATGTAGAAAGTTTGAATAATTAAAAATTATTTACCCTCTCCCTTCCCCTATTAAATGGAGATATTTAAGTAGAATTGAAGAGACGACATATTGCAAATTTTATTTCAAGCTAAAACATACACAGGATTAGTATTCTGAAAGTAAATTGATTCATAATTGTCTGAGTGCCTTGCCACGGGAAGGTATCTTTCCTTGTCACAAAAAATGTGATGGTCTTTATTCCTTTTACACAGGCATTCCATATAACCTCTGCTTAAATTAAAACCCCATGTTGTCGTTCTCATAGGCACCATTTTCATCCTTTGCTCTGTATTCATCCCTGATCTCTTGAAGCTAAGATATTGAAAAGGATAAATTTGGCTTGATAGCAGTATGTATAACGATGCTACTGCAGGTTGCTAGGATACCATTTGGTGGTCAACTGTCTCTGGTGCAGCTGCTCTTAATAGCCAGACTGATGGACATATTTGCTTTTATCCCCCTCAGTGCTTGGGCTACAGAAAGTTTCCCTTAATTTTATTCAATTTTGACTTTTGGGGGGGAAGTAGGCTTAGAGAGAAAGATATGGTAGAGGGAGAGAAATGTTATTATTTTATTTCATTTTATTTTAGAAACAAATATTTTAACCCAATGAGTTTAAAAACAAACATGCACCAGTCTCTGCAACTTTTGTAATTTTTGGTTCATGAGCTAATGCAAGGTCTAATCCAATGTCCATTAGAGCAAGGGAGAATCTTTCACCGATTTATTATGGCTCTGCTAACACCCCTTGGCTTTTTCCCTGAGGATTTTGAGGACTAAAAGAAAGGGATGCACTAAGTTGAGTAACATAGCCATGTGGTTTAGCTGATGGTGTCTAAAAGTTCATATCCTTTGTAGGATACATGCAAAGGGGATGTGTAAGAAATTCACTCTTGACTTACTCTAGAAAAAGATGCTTTTTTCCACAAAAATAAAKAGTTGTAGCTTTTCTTTTGATAGAATTGCTTATGAAACATTGACTTTTGGTGCCAGTTCCTGAGTGCTGACCATTTCTAGAAATTAGTCAGCTTTAGTGAGTGACAAAGTACAAGCTTGCTACCTTAAAGTTAGATGTCATTTCTCGGAAAAAAAAAACCACCAAAAAACCCAAAAACAAACAAACAAACAAAAAAGCACCCTTCCCTACTGGTAGCTTCCATTCCCCTCCTGATCTGATTCGTGCTCCTGGTTGCATTCACAAACTCAAGGTAATGGGCACTGTTATGAAAACAACAACGAAGCAACACTCTACCAGGAGACTTGAATCTTGGTATTCATATATTTAAGATGTGAAGAACCCTGATTACAATATGTATTTCCTCTTTTGGAAAAGAAAAAAACCCACCAACCAATGAAACACACGATGTTCTCTATTAACAGAAATTGCTTTCCTAACTTGATTTAAGTCRATGGGAATTTGCAGTGAATTTTAGGCTGAGTGGTATCTGAATGTCCAGTCTTAACTTCAATAACAAGAATTTAGGGAGTAAGTATTTACATGTTAAGATTATTTCTTCATGTAATATCTGTCCAGCCCAGGGAAAAGTAATTATATGCACAGAACAGTCTACTGACAAATGATCTTTACACTAAGTTGTCATTATTAGACCTTCGATAAAATTCGGAGACATCTCAACAACATTTGTGGTAGTGACTTTATGTACCTGTCCATAGTCAATACAGAAGAAGGAATAGCTCAACTATGTGATTTAACTCCCTTGTTTTAGACATTTAACTGTAAAATGAGATGCATTGCACATATTTCTCCTTAAAGATTACAAAAAGAGCCTGAGGTTATAGACAATTATATTTAGTTAGATTAATATTAATCTTAGTCTTTCTTGTAAATTAGTATCATCTAACTTCCGCACCTAAACCAGTGATATTTGGTTCTCTCTATATTCAGAGGAAACAGAAAATTGCTTTCAGAGAAGAGTTCACCATCAGCATTCTAGATCTGTCTCAGAAGAGGATGAAACTCCCTTTAGAGATGCCTAGCTTTCATCTGACTGTAGTGGGAAGCAGTATTTCAGTCTAGACTAAGTACCAGACTTTCAGAAGCCTAAGGTGAGGTGATGGGAATACCAGCTTTAAGGGATGTCTATTATTTTACAAAACAGCGTACCCTGCAAAAGTAATGAGCCACGAGCAAATATTGGTAAATGTTACAGAGGACACATGTTATTTGGGATAGCAGATGGGCATCAGGTAACAGCTGATTAGGAAGTTACTCCCTGGTGTGTTCAAATATATCTGGACAGAAGGTGCACAAACTGTATCGCAGCACACATGTGAACTCAGTGAAAAATTCTGGCCACACGCAATGCTGCTGGCCAGTCTCTGGGATTACTCTCTCCACATTCCTTTGTGCCCAACACTGAATTCATGATTACTAACATCTGCAAATTATACTGGCAGTGTATCATCATTTTCTGGCAGCTATGGTTGCCACTGAAAGACTGTATACTTTGCTTAAGCCATGGGCAGTTTGATGTAGTGAGGTCAATGCAGTTTATTCTGAAAATTTGCTGGGTTCTTGGCTACTACAAATACAAATAACTCTAAAACCACCTCCAACAACAACAAAAAATCAAGCTCTAGCCAGGTACCTTAAAATTTTTTTGTGTTTCACAGATTTTTCTTATAACCACTCAGATACTAGTAAACAGCACTAAAGAGTTTAAAAGCCAAACCTAATACTACCGGTAATAAAGAAACCAAATGGTAAAATTTGTGCATACTATAATACCTAGCCATTCTGTCCAGCTGCTTTTTCTATAGCATTTTTTATCTAGCTTCCAGGGGAGAGATCAAAAACAAGTTTTGGTGTTATAATCCAGCCACTTTCAACATCACCACCACAAAGGCAGCAATAAATCTACCTTATTTGGCTACAAACTCCTGGTAATGCTTTATCATTAGGAGGACACAAAGAAGGCATTGTGCATCAGTACACATATACCTAGGTCTTCAATCATTTAAGGTGCAATGAACTCCAGCACTAACAGGTAAAAAAAGGAAGTCACTGATTTAAGAACACTCAAGTAACACCTTGAATCAAAAGTTAATGCAATGAACACAGTCTTCTGTCTTGTTGGGGAGTCTAAATGCTCTGAGTTACACGTATGCTCTGCAATTTCTCTCTAAACTCTAAAATTGAATTTAAATTGATGAATACTTCCATTAACAACAACAGCAACAAGTGTGTGTCTTACCAAATTGACTCACCAGTGCTTTACAGGTTTTGTGTATTTTTAATTAAAACTGGTAGGTTGTTGTCTTGGTTTTTTCACGAAAAATAAAAATTTAGCACCAAAACTTTTAAAAAGAAAAGAAACATACTTTCCATGAAAAACAAGGTGGGGTGGGGGGAACTGGTTGTCTGGTTTGACTCTTTACTTGCAATAAAGTAGAGCACTTCACTCAGCAGCACTGAGGAGGAGGCATTGCTGCAGTGTGAAGTTCTGTGGCTGCTAACTGCTGAGGKCATCTTCGCTTTTGAGCTGAGACCACAAGGAGGGAACAAGGAAAGGAGGAAGTTCTTAAGAAATTCTCTGACCTGAATTTTCTGTGATTTATGTGTGTATTGCTACCTTTATTTGGTGAAACAAGACTTGTACCCATGGCAATACAAAACCAGCTACATCACTGATTTCTGCTTTCAGCTGGACACTGATAATTCCAGCATAAAGAGACATGGTGCTTATTTTTTAAATGGTCACCAGTGTATGCTATGTAGCTCAGTCATGGCTACAAGGATCTCAATACTGAAAAATATTCCCATAGCCCAAAGTCACGTACTTCCTATGGCAGAGGAGTCAAGAGCAGTCCACATACAGAAGATAGCTGTGTTCCTTAGACAGTTATTTATGCACTACTTTATTGTGGACTGAGAGTGGGATGAGCAGACAGCTGAGTCCTGAGAGACCTGCTGATGTTGGCTTAAACAGCCAGTGCTGGCTCATTTCCTCGCTTCTGGTTCAGATCCAGAAGGCTTTCCACCAGGAGAGCTTGCCTGCAGCCATTCACATCACAGTTTCTGCAACAGATCCACACTTGAACTGTTCAGATGCCACAGGTTTGCCCATCTGGTACTGTTAAACCTATGGCTGTCACTCCCACACTGAAACACAGCAATGACTTTCTCCACCCTTGACATCTTGCTGAGCTGGCTGTATCTGATAATGCAATATCTGCTTATAGCAAGGGAATATGGATTCTGGCGAAAGCACTGGAACTCTTCATGAATCTGTCTCTGCCTCTGTCTCATTATTCAGCTTTATATCACTGCTGATCTCTGGATTGCATTGCTACTGATGTTTATGTCCTAACCTGTCAAAACTAGTGTCAGTTGTCCGCTTCTGGTGTTGCATGCTTGCCATTGGTTCCTCTATCCTGTGGATAAACAGCCTTTTTTTATTCAGCTCTATTAACAGAAAAGGTTACCATTGCCAGTGTAGCCCTGCTGTTCCTTTTGCTTCTGCCTGACATTATTCTCCCCAGTAGATCCCCTTACACAAGCACTGTTACAAGTACTCTGTAATTTGCATCAGTCAAAACGATCTGGAATATAGAAGACTTGGTATTTGCACATTTTAAAGTAACCCAATTTGTTTTGATTAAAGTGCCTTCAGAATCAGGGACTGAGAGGAGGCAGTCTCTCACAAACGAATGAAGATGGTCAGCTACAAGTGAGCTGTGTGTGGTAGCCTAGACCCAAATTTTATGCAGAATGTCTGACCATTGTTAGCTTTAAAACAAGTCCTGTGTGTGATTGCATGTCACCCAAAAGTTTTCCTTGAGTATTCACCACAGATATCCCTCCACTGAAATATGTATTTCAGGACATATTTAATGAAATAGTCCTGATTATACTGTGGCTTATTGTCCATGGAAGAATAATGCTGCATCTCCTCAAAACTGCATCGTTCACTTTGGAATCCATTTCTGTTTGGTATTTGACACATTTTTTGTTTGTGCTGTATAAAGCCTGAATATGTCAATATATGGGTTGCAGCAATAACTAGATAGATTTGAATACAGCCACCATGAACACAGGTACAATTCTGCAGGAGCATTATCTGATGATCTGTTTTGCTCACAGGAACAAATACCTATGTTACCTCTGCATTGTGTTTACATGACATGAGAGGTTGGATATTCACAATATTTTTTTAATTTCTGCTTAAAACAATCTTGGCTGCAGAACTCACTTGGCAATACCAAGGGTTGTCTCCTTTCTGTCAGGAATTACAGGAATGGCACAGTTGACTCAGAAAGAAAACATAATTTCCTATCTGTATAACACAACAAAACCCCCAATTTTGCCTTTTGGAAAGTTCTTTGTATAATACTAAGCCATAAAATGTTTCTGGAACAGGGATTTGTGGTACAGTTTGTATACTCTTTCTTTTGGCTTCTCTGTTCTTCACCAATCCAAAAATTTAGCTGTTAATCTCACACTGCTATTGTCACTGTCATTATGCCAAATCTTCCTGTATTTAACCAGATTAAAGAACATTCCCTTAGGCAAAAAATGACATATACGAGTGGTTATTGTATAAATTTCCATATAAGACTATGAGGTTGCTGATTTTTCTGCAATATCACATTATGGATACACATATATTGAATGAATAAAATTACTTTTCAGCAAGATGTTACACTTCCTTAGAGGACCTAGTCAGTTTTAGAAAGCATCAATAGAAACATTCCTTGAGATCTTATTAATAATTGTTCAAGAGTAATTTAGAGGTGCAAACAGCCATACAAAGGCCACCGACAGCGAGCAGTTATTTGCATAGTAAGATGAGCGTGTGTGTGTGTGTGCTTCTTGCTTAGTCTAAAAATAACCRGTTCATTAACTTTAAATGTATCATTAACCTGATCATATTGTTAAAGTCAAATGTAAAAACAGATAAGGTTTTTTTGGTTTATATTAGCTGATGCATAGCTACGTGCATGTTCACGTTTAGCAGCCTTGAAAATGCAATGTGACTGCATTCTGCAGAAACCAGAAGTTTTTAGAGGGTGAACAATGACAGCACAGCCTATGATTGGAGAATAGAAACAACTTTGTTTTCTCTGTGTTGGTGAATCTCAATATTCACTAAAAGTCAAATACCAATATGAGGCTTAATAAATCCTGTGAGAAGGATTTTGCCACTTTGTGATTTGTATAATTTGATCCTATCTGAACTAAAGGTAAAACTATTGGGTGAAAATGTTGGAGAAAACACTATATATGTTAATAGATATTTAGATAGTATTTTTCTACCCTTCCTCTATAACTCTCAAATACCACCAAATATTTACTCTTGTTGAGGAGACACCAAGATGATAGCTGGACAGAGCTTGCTGTAGGGATTCCTTTGTGTTACTCTGTCGTGGAACAGACCAGATAAAGAACTAAAGGAAATGCTTGTCTTCACAGAAGGCACTTAGGTCAATTGATTATTTTTGCTAGCCTGTTCCCCAGGACTTGAGGGAGCAGAAGGTCAGTTAGCTTTGAAAAGAGTTCTTGCCCTTCCTTGTGTAAGTAGTATTGTGACATATTTTGCAGATAAGCTTCATATGAATTAAATAGAGCTGACTTTGCTAAGGCCAGGCTGGAGTAGGAATCATAGACCCAGCAGACTTCTCCTCTCAGTCTGCTTGCTTGCCGTTGTCATTTCCAGATCCAGACAGTACTTGAGGAGGTACGAGTGTCCCAGAGATAAGCACAACAGACGTGACTGCCTGCATGTCACCACACAGACAGCATGGCCCTTTCCAGCACCCACATAAACACCAGCAGTGTGCACATACACCTGAACACAGACAGCCTAGGATTCTTCCTCTTCTGGGTCTCACCAGGTTTAAGGCTAACCAGTGAAACATGCACATATTCCCATTTTCTTGATTCAAAAAACCACCTCAATTCATGGATTTTAAGTCTGACATCCATGCCTGGACCTTGGGATGCTTACCCAGTCGTTGTCTCAGAGCTTGGGTTCTGGTCAGATGTGAGTGACCTCCTAAACATTGGCTAGTCCAACTTGACAGTCACTAGTGAGTCATCTTCCAACAGACATCACATGGAGAGAAGACAGCAAGACCACACAGAAAACAGTAAGAAATAGAATTTGAAAATAAAATCAGAGATCAGAGGCAGAGTTTGAACAGAGTGGCAATCACCTCTTACTCTCCATCTTTCCATGCTTGTAAGTATCACATTTTGATCTCTCTCTAACCTTAGCCCTTTTCCTAAAAATGCAACTGAGTCAAAACAAAGTAAGGAAATCCTTGCCATGGACAAAGGCCAAAAAGTTTAAAAAGATGCGGCAAACTATGGTGGACTAAGGGCAAAGTGAAAGAAGGATAACCACTTTATGACTTTTCTGTACAGAGGCCATCTAGGGCTTCATCCAGGCTTCTAAAGTTCATTTTGAGGAGGATGTGTTGAAGCACACCTCCTGGAGCAGTGCCAGGAAAGAAGGTGACTGTGAGAGGGAGCATCACAGAATCACAGAATATTCTCAGTTTTAAGGGACCCGCAAGGATCATTGAGTCCAACCCTGAAGTGAATGGCCCATATGGGGATCAAACCTGCGACCTTGACGTTATTAGCACCATAGGCTAACCAGCTGAGCTAATCTCATTACAACCTCCTGCTAATTTGATAAAAATCTGAGTGGGAAACAATTCTGTCTCCAGTTTACAGTTCTAGGCAACATGCAGGGTGAGTTGAAAGCTGAAAGCTGCAACCAGAGAGTTCTTACAACAACTAATTTGAAAATTACTGCACAAAATTTTTAATTTCATTTAAAACTTCAGGGTTGGCCCTTCTTTGAAGTGAATCCGTGATAGGACAAGGCTTCTCTGATACAAATGTTATATCAAATTACGAGAGTACCAGGGCACAGTCACCCAGAAATTCTGGTCCATGTGACAAATGTGTGAAGTTTGATGATGAGTGGTGAGTTAGTCTCCTCCAAACAGTGGCTGCTAGAGTAGCTGATCACATATAACATAATGCAAATAATTAATTAATTAATGTCATTAGAAATTAATTTTTTAAGTGTCTCATTTTTATATGAGTTGTTTTTTGTGGACAGATAAGTCTTGTGCATGTAGCTTCCCTCTTAAAAACCCGTTGTTTTAACCATTAAGTTGCTTAGAATAAATGTCATACCTCAGAATGGCCRAGAGAAAAAAATTGTGCTTTGTAAAGACATTCAGATTTCAAAACTTGACCTCCATTAAGAGATTGTAAATAAGTTGTTTATATGGCAGAGCCATAAATAGAAAGTCCAGATCAGAAAATGGTAAACAGAAAGGAAGAGATTAATGTATGTCTTTTATTGCTCACACTGATGCTCTAATCAGTTCCTTCTCATTTCTATTATTAAACAAATGCCTGTGCACTTTTGTGTTATTGCCTCCACTTACAAAATTTTTTAAAGGAAAGCTATGATTATAACATCATCATTGTCTTGAAGATGTATATAAGGAGGTCAGAAACTTACATAAGGAAACACCTGGCACATATAAGTGAGAGTGGACTTTCTTGATCTTTCACAAACTTTCACAAGAAAAATCCATGTACAAATGCACCACAAGAAATTTTGGGATCAGCATGGAAATCTTTTGCCAGGTGTTTAATTGTGCCTTTTTTTTTTTTTTTTAATATTCAATGGTAACTTGTCTAAAACACTGTTGAAATACCACACTTTGTCCCAGCATAAGAGTGGAGTGTCTATGCAGTACCTGATGTTGGCACTCTTTTCCCTATCAGCTTACTAACTGGATCTGTATGCCATCAACATTAGGGTAAGTTTCATGCGAGACTCTGTGTTTTCCTTTGTGCTTATTAGAGCAAATGTGTTTTTAATTATTTTCTGTATGTTTTCCAAGACACTGAATCACTGTATTGTAGTCCAAACATGCCTTTCATGTTTGGGGTATGTTTTCCCAGTTTCACGCATCTTTTGGGAAGTCACATTGGTGAAGAATACAAAGGTGAAGAAATGGTCTGTGATGGTAAAAAAGAATTAATCACAACACCATGACTAGTCGAAAGTATGAATAGGCTTGAAGGAGGAAAGTGAGATATGCAGCATCTGTGGATCTTTATAAACCTATGCCTGACATAAACTGCCTGAGAAAGTATCAGACACTATGTACTGAATGTAAAAACTAGAATACAAAGTAGATGGGCCACAAACATTTAGAACTCAGATTTCTAGTTTTCCAATCCCTTCTGAGTATAATCTCCTTGTAAAGGTAAGATTTATTCCACATTAGTTATTCAAAATAGCCAAGGAAAACTCCAGAGTTAGGTTGATGAATACACAACCTCCAGTTATAGATGATGAAATTGTGAAATTAGCTTTCATTATTGAGTTCCAGTATTGAATCTTATGAACCTTCAAATCCACATGGTGCAGAACAGAAGGCAAATTTACATCAATTAATTGTTTTATGAAAATCTGATAAAGAAGCACTGTCCTTGAACCACTTAGATTAATGAACCTAAGTAAAACACGTGCATGTATCTGTGTACATAATTCCATGTTAGAGAATACTAATGGCTGCCATCAATCACAAATCTGGTTAAAGTTGATATGCGAAACTACCTTCACTAAGTTTAAATGAAAGAACAGTCTAATGTTTCTTTTGTGTAGGCAGAACTAAAACGACAGAAGCCAGGGTTAAAAAAAAATAAAGGAAAGCATCATTGCAACATCTAGCAGATGAGCATCATCTCTAGCTAGTTTCTCACCTTTTTCTCTAAAAAAGAATATAAAATAGATCACTCGCCCTGGCTATGTCAGATAAGATAGCAARGAAGAACTTCATTATGGAAGTATCTGTTTATCTCTATTATGTCAAAGCTGGGACTCCCAGCCACAGGTGGGATTCAGCTGCTCCAACTTAGATAAATGTATAGAAGCTTTCTAAGTGTAAGACACTGTTATGAATAGTTAGGTCAGTTAAGTCACTGAAAAAGGAGATTTCAGCAGAGATAGCAATGATATAATGAATTATCCTTTTAATGAAAATAATCTCACAATAACATACTACTACTTTTTACACCTGTTACTAGGACAACCCAGGAACTATTAGTCTTTGTCTATTGTATGAGTCAATACATGTAATTTTTTTTAAAAACTGGCTTTCTTCCTCAGTACTCCTGCTTTCTCCTTCTGTCTTCCCACTGAAAATTGAGGAAGGGTGGATCAGAKGATGATATGTTGAAGCAGTATCTGCCTATTAACTTTGAAGTATGTTCTACCTCCTCCCCTTTCCTTCAGTTCTGCAGTACAAGGATCATGGCTTAAGTTTAGATGGTATCAGGATATGTTCGTCCAGATCCCAGTTTTTGATTAACTGCTGTAACAACAGCTACTACAGAGAGGAGTCTACTTAAAAAAAAATTTGTGTGTATATTGTGTGTATTTGTGTGACTGTGGGTACGTGTCTCTCATATTATCATACACATGCATATGTGTGTACATATATATATATATATTTGTGTTAAAAAAATATTTTATTTTCTTTACAGTAAAGCACAAGCAATGTGGTACATGAAGTGATCAGGGCACAAAAGCAGGACACTAAATTCCTGACTTCAGAGACTTCTGTCAAACTACTGACTCCAAGATTAAGTTGTTTACACAGTTTCTCCCCTCATAGTGCTGTTTATTCTGCTTATTCATAACATAACTCTTTGGGTGCCAAGGACTGAATCTTACCGTAAGTTTAGAAGTCCAAGTACCTACTCCTGTGCCTGAGTTAGTCATTCTGACAGGGAGAAATAGGCAGCTCAGAGGTAGAGGTTCACTTGGCAAACAGCTACACCTAGTCATACGACCTTGATTTTAGTTAGTAGTTCTTGAGCTTTAATTATTTATCAAAATAGGCAAACATGAGCTAACTGCTTTGGTAACAAACTGTCCTTCACGGATGGGCATAAACAGAGAGTGCTGTAATGAACATGTAATGCACATTACTCCTCAGATGTTGGGGAAAAAAATGCTCCAGAGCTGAGAGGTAACAGCAGGTCAGCAAAATGTGCCAGTGGTTTATCAATAAACAGGTTTATCAATAAACCTTGTTACCTAAAACTTGATTTGCTGGGGTTTCAGTGAGGATTTGTTGATCCTATAGGACTAACATCCTAGACATTTGTAGCCACATATCAGAGACACAGCTATTCCTAAAGCAGTAAGTTTGAAGTAACCAAGTGGGGAACAATACTGCAATAAATTTGTTTGCATATTCTTTTTGTCTAATTAATCATTTTCCAGGAATTTCAATAAAATACTGTTCTGTTAGTCACACTGTCCAGGAGCCAGCCTCATAATGTGTTATTAGACATATTTCTATATTTTTCTTCTCTCTTGCGTTCAGTGAAAGGAAGGGTTGAATGGTGAAATGAACTATGGATTAATGCCAATTTACAGTGGGAGTTATTTGTCTTATTTTCCCTTTACCAGATAAGTTACTATGCTACTTCAAAATCTTATACAATCACCTCCAGGTAACATACTAGATTTTAACTTTCTTTTTCTATACAGATTTAAGAATTAGATTCTGATAGAAGTGATAGAGTTCCTCTATGACTGTCAATATTTACTCTTATTCTGGGTAAATTAAGGTTTTCTTGGAGTTTCCTGCATGTCTGCACATCTCCTTTATTCAGAGGGCAATTATTCTATGTAAAAATGCATGAGAAGTATCAGTAATTGTGACCCCCATGTCGCTGGCTCCTGCTGATAAAATTTCRTGAAGGAATTCTGTCAACGGGTTTGGACTGAGGGAGACCAAACTTCGTGGAAGGAAATCTATCACACAGTGAACTGTGCTTAGAGCTTGCTTAATACAAGACATGAAAAATAAATGGTTTTAGTATGAAGCATATTTTTTTTACCTAGAGAATGACTTTGGGCATAATGGACTGCATTCAGGAATCTTCTGCTATTTTAGTCAATGCTTTCATTTTCTGCCAAAATACAGTCCTAACTTTCAGCATGTGCTTTTACTTCTAGTTGGAAAATAACATTTAGAAAAGCAGTGCATTTCACCCCTCCTAGGTTAAGCCCTAGAACTTTTATTGTGTGTTTGTCCACAAGAGAAAGTAAGTTTTAAACTACAAAGAAACCTGCATGATGTATTGGCAAAGCATCCCATGATAGCTCAGGGAAACATACACTGGGCTCAGCCTTAAAGGATTCAGGGTTTGAAACAGTAACACAAGATTATTACTTACAAAGAGTAAAAGTAATGGATAAGTACAAGAAGCACTGGCATTGTGTAGTCCAAAATACATTGCAGAGGAGAATAAAGGGGACGCCATAGTCATTTTATCACCCAAAAGTCCCATCAAATAAATTAAATAGTAGCCATGGGAAAGCAGAGTAGTGTTGTATATTGCCTCTGTTTAATCAGACAACTAACCCGGGCTGATATCCGCACTGAAGACACAAAAATAAGATTAAAATGTAAAATAGCTTTTCCATGCAGCAATCAAGAAAACCAACAATTATTGGATACTGGGAAACAGAAATACTATCCACTTTAGAGTGGAATCTTTGTGAAAGGGGAAAACAAAAAGTAGTAAAACATTCTACAGTCATTCAGAACAATAATTTTGGTCATTTAGCTTCAAACACCTTTTTCAATTTATTAGAATCCAATTAGTCATTCAATACAATTTTTACCAAGGCCTGTAGTGACAGGACAAGAATGAATGGGTTTAAATTAAAAGAGAATAGGTTTAGATAAGATGTTAGGAAGAAATTCTGTTCTAAGATGGTGGTGAGGCACTGGAAGAGGTTGTCCAGAGAAGTTATGGATGCCCCATACCTGGAAGAGTTCAAGGCCAGGTTGGATGGGTCTTTGAGCAACCTGATCTAGTGGAAGGTGTGGATGCCCATGTCAGGGGTGTTGGAATAAGAAGATCTTTCATGTCCCTTCCTCCGAAATCATTCTATGATTGTATGATTTTACATACCTGACTGCAATAAGATTTTATATAAAACCTAAAGTGTATTTCATTCGTGAACATATGTGGGCTTGACTCTGTGTTTATACACTCACAGAATCCCTCAAAACATATGACAAGATTTTTAGTTAAACTGAATCTGATGTCTTTGGGTGTCTTATCATTTAACATTGCTTCTCAAGTGACAGCTTCCTTCTTTCAGTTCTAAAGATGATGCCAAAAATATAATTTTCTTTTAAAATTGATCTTAGTGACTACTGTGGATAAATATATGTGATTTCTTAAAAATTTACAAATATCAGATAGCTATCTGATTGACCAGTATGGCAAAAATATTAACAATATTGGACATGATCCACAGTGTTGCAACAGATGCACAGTGTTGCAAAAGACAGTGTAAAACATCCTCTGCCCTCCCTAGGGAAGGAGCTTAGGCATTCCCATGTATATCTGAACATATATTAACCCTTTGAACTCTGTGATTTATGGGACCCCGACCATGAAGAAGACCAGAAGAAGAGGGCCAACGGGATGCTGTTGGAATCTATGTCTTTCTGTCACTCTCTTTCTTCCCCCCCTCTTCCTTTTTCCATTTCTTTCTATCTGTCTTTACTCACATTTACTGTTAAATAAAATCCTTACTATTGAGTTTGTCATATGGTCTCATTTGCACCTTAATTCCGATAGGGGCATCTCTCTAATAATCATAATAATCATATCTTCAAAATGGGAATTATTAGCTTGGGTAGATTATTGATAATGAATTGTTTTCTCACCTTTAATATTTAGGAACGGGCAGGAGCAGCTCAGGGGTAATGGGGACCATCCCCATCAGAACTTGATAAAACTCAATAAAATCTTCCTGAGCCATATTTACCTCTTGTGCTAATGGCTGATGGTGTGCATCAAGCGTGGCACTACACCATGCAGTGACAGTKGGTTTGCTTCTCAGTAGCATGTATACTGTGCCTGCACAGTAGTCCTCAGCAGGGATTTCCCTGGCTGTCAGACAGAAGTGGGCATCATGAATTCATGATGAACAAACCCAAGGAACCTTGAGCAGTGTCAGTGTGAAATGTGTGTGTGTGCATGCACGTCTCAGAGTACAAATCTTAGAATACAAGGTTGCTATTCAATCACTATACCCTTCCTGCTGAGCAAATAAGGTTTTGATTGCRTGTCACTGAGTGGTGGAATTTTGTTCTTGCCACAACCCCACTGAAATTTCCTTACGTCAAGCAACGTACGAGACTAATGGCTCTTTTTTCTGTCTTCCAACATCTAGGGCCTAAATATTCTTGTCTTGTTACTGTTATATTAATAATGAGTAACCAACAAATTTCTTGCTTTGTATAATATTGTTCTCTTAGACCTCCTCTGTGTTATATGCTTGCATATTCACATGCCTATACACACAGAATAAAATCTAATGCAAAATTTTCTGTTGAAATCCCTAACAGCTAAAAAAACATTAGAACTGCCACAGGTAATAGGATTCAATATATCAGTGGCTCTGTTAATTCTTTTATGCTTAATAACATGAAATTGAAGACATATCTCTTCTATACCCCTTTCTCTCACCTCCTTAGCATCTTTGCTTGGTGCCTCTGGTGACACGTTTAAAACATCTGCTTTTATTATTGTTCTACACATCATGAAAAATACATCATGTAATGCAGAAACTAAACAATGGTTTTTCTCTGCCAAAATTTTATTAAAAGTTATAGATATGAGAAGTAGTTACCTGAGTTTTGTTGTGTTGTTTTTACTGGAAGTACCAAATGGCATGCTAATATTAAGTATCCAGGTAATTTCTGGGTTCCATCAGATTAGTTTCTTTTGAGGAAGTTATTAATCTGAATATGCATAATTTATTTTACAGTAATTATACAGGATTTATTTGTATTCCAATAGATTCAATTCCATTTTTTATGAAACTTGATCTAGTATTTGCACAAAAGTATGGTCTGCTTTAATTTTTTTTTGTTTCTTTTTCCTTTTTTTTTTTTCTAGTATCTACATTTGATTTTGCTTAAAATTCTGCACTGAATTTTGAATACTACTTGGCCTTTACTGTAGCTTTGAATACCCACCTCCTTGGTAATCATTATGGGTCAGTTATGAATTATCAGTGTGCTTGATATGCTTGATGTGCTTGAAGAGGGTGGCTGTCACCATAAAATGCATGGCTACTGCAAGAACATTAAAAGAGAAGTATGTCATTGGATCAAAAGTCCATCTGTATATGATGGATGTCAGTATCCTGATTTTTGGCATTGGCCAAGAATAAATTTGTAGGTAAGATTATAATTACAAGTGAAACAGCCACATTTCTGAAGTGATGTGAATAAGCACCTTGCTTTTTTTTTGTAATTCTTCTAATTTCTTCACACACACATACACATACAAACACCAAAACAAAACAAAACACGAAACCAAACCAAATAAAAAAAAAAMCAAAAAAAACCACAAAACAAACCACCAGGAAAGGGAGAGATTTAGAGATTTAGAGATTGAGGTCAGAAAAAAAAGGTCTTATTTTTTTCTTTCTGAATATGTATTTCCACAGTCCCGTAACGATCACACATATGTGGAGATTGTATTATTTTCTAAAAGTTTTGTATGAAAACTCCCTTTAGCTAAGCCTCAGGTCTTCATCTTTCTTTTTTTTTTTTAAATAAGTTATTCCTTTAATGCAAAGAGACACATTTTGCAAGATTAGGAAATATTTTCCATTTTATTTTCCCCATATTTTCTGTCTTGTTCAGAAAAAAATACCAAAATACTGTGTTTTCAGATAGGTGGAGAATTCCTTTATTTTTGTCTGCTCTTAACTCTAATTCTTCACAGAAACTACGTGTGAGTGTAAAGTGTTAGGGAATAGCCCAGTATCCTATGAAAATATTAACTCTACATCCAAATGTAATCTTGTTGAAACTTTCTTCTTCCTTCATGTTGTACAACATCCTGAATGCACATAGGGAGTTTGACATTGAAATGCCACAGCACTACCTTGTTTAGTGAAGTCGGCAACAGAGAAAATATTATGCCAGCTCTTTAAAGCCAGAAGTGCTTCCCTCTCCACTTACACATGCAGTTCAAGTTGCAGTCACATAATTGGGTTTCAGAAATTGCCTCTCTTTCTCGAATCCCCCTGCCCAAGTTAAGAACTACTATTAAAGGTCTCACTTTCATTCTCCAATTGCTTGTCTCTCTGAAAGCTTCACTGTGGAACCCTAGCAATTTGCTCCCTTTTATCTGTTGATTTTCAAGTGTGTTAAGTCAAAGTCAGAGAGTACAGAGCTAACCTCTTTCTCAGGTTTTTCTTATTCATGAGTTTTGGGTATCTTATGGTATTTTAAAAATGCAATTCAGAATAATATATTTAGCAAAATGTGGTATAATTACCAATTATACAGTCTTATACAATTATTATTTTTCACTGTATGTGCATATGATCGGATTCTCTCACTCAATATATTTATTTCTCACAGCACTGAAAAAACACAGACAAGCCGAAGATATTTGGGGTCATAGTCTTGTTGGGTTCTCTGGATTCATCTCAGCTGCAGCTCTGCTCTTTTCAGCAGGGTAAACATGACTGACAACTGAGTTACAAAACAGATATATAGACAGACAGATTAACCTCTTGCCTCCTAAGGACTGAGCCTACAGTAGTTTTGAACAAAGTCTTTTTCATCCATAGTTGTTGGTATCTATAGCTGTATTCATTGCACACATCTACATGTATGTGTTTGTATGTGCCCTGTGGTGAAAAGACTTTATAATTTTTCAACATCAGTTCACATTTCATATATGAATGTGGAAGTCTTTTTTTTTTCAGAAGTAAGCAAACCTTTGTATCACTGAACTTAAATAAGTAGATTTTAGGGAAGCTGGGCATTCAGAAATCTGAAAATCAGGTACTGGAGAAAAATAAAAAAGTGTGTAAAAGCAACA
Organism: Amblyornis subalaris; assembly: GCA_018881555.1. NCBI lineage: Eukaryota > Metazoa > Chordata > Aves > Passeriformes > Ptilonorhynchidae > Amblyornis > Amblyornis subalaris. Next base: position 1,216,616 of record JACAXG010000086.1, on the reverse strand, counting down.
ATGGGTTTCATCTCTGAACAGTCATCTACAAGTCAGGCATAGCTTTCTGAGCTGCTTCTATAGTCAGTGGAGAAAAATGAATGTTGCTAAATCTGAGATTTTCTCTCAGTTATCTCAGTGATGTCATAGCTTTGTGAACTCATAGCATGATAGAATGTTAAGGAGTTGGAATGGAGCTCAAAGATCCTCTAGTCCCAACCACCCCTGCCATGGGCAGGGACACCTCCCACTAGACCAGGTTGCTCAAAGCCTTGTCCAACCTGGCTTTGTACACTGCCAGAGTTGAGGCATCCACAACCTCCCTGGGCAACCCCTCCAGTGTCCCACCACCTTCACAGTAAAAAATTTCTTCCATATATCTAACCTAAATTTCCCCTCTTTCAATTTCTCCCTGTTACTCCTTGTCCTATCACTACGGTTCCTGATGAAGTATCCTCCTGCTTCCCTGTAGGTCTCTTTGGATACTGGAAGGTTGCTATGAGGTCTCCATGAAACCTTCTCTTCTTCAGGCTGAACAGCCCCAACTTCCTCCGCCTGTCTTCACAGGGGAGGTGCTCCAGTCCTCTTAACAATTTTGTGACCCTCCTCTGGACCCTCTCCAACTGTTCCATGTCCTTCTTATGTTGGGGGCACCAGAACTGGATGGAGCACTCCAGGTGCGTCTCACAAGAGCCGAGTAGAGGGGCAGAATCACCTTGTTTGACCTGCTGGCCACACTGCTCTTGGTGCAGCCCAGGATTCATTTGGCTTTCTGGGCTGCGAGTGCACACTGCCGGCTCAGGTCGAGTTTTTAAGCCTTCACTCACATTCACACCTCCACTTTCTAATGCTTATTTCCTAGAATGCACATACCTGAGGTGATTTTCCTTTTGCCCTATTTTACAGTTGCTGAGATCTCCCTTGTTCCCATCATCCCGAACCTTTGCTTTTCAGCACTATTGAACTCTACTGCACTTTACTGTGAGTTGTGTTGTTCCTAGTTTAAAGGTCTCTTCATCACTTTAGACAGCCTTTTGCAGATTATCTTGCCTTGACTTTGTAAGGAGCATCTCCTCTTCCTCTTCCAGTCCTCCATCCTCAAAGTGGGTCCCATGGTTGTGAGCCAAATTCCTGTCAACATCACCAGCTGTACAACCAGATTGTCAGCCTGCAGGTGCTGAAATTAATATAATTGTATGACTTTGGTGTGACAGGACTCAAAATCAGCCAGGATTTTGAGGGTAGATCCATTTAGATTTTCTTCAGTCCAAAGACAGAATGATATTCCTACAGAACTTTAATTTTGTTTTTAGTAGACTAAAATCTTGAATACATAACTATGAATAGAGAAAACCTAAAGTTTTCTCGAAGTGGTAAAATAAACCCTGTCAGAGAGATCTCCTGGGTATTGGAACTTCATTGCCTTTGCTATTAAATTGTTAGAGAGGTCTCCAATGTGCTTTTGGCCAAGGAGTATAAGTGGATGCCTTGCCAGGGCTYTAGCAAAGTTTGGACTTAGCACAAGTCAGACACCTTTCTCAACAGGCGACATGCATTCAGCCACCCTATTTTGAAAGCTTAAGAGTATAATTCATGGGCCATTGCATGTCTATGAAGAGTTTAGGGGGCTTTTGTTTGCCAATTTAAATGTGGTAAGATTAGGAAAAGCAGAATAAAATGGCGGGGGGGGGGGGGAAGGAGCGTTAGAAACTGCTTTTCTTCTACCAGCTGTGCCTTTGTAGACAGGTCCTGGCTCTTAGCCCAGCCACTGAAACTAATTTTTTTGAACTAAGAGAAACCATATTCAGTTCTTCATAGTTTTTAGGAAATTATCTCCACTCTCTAGCTGACCACTTCTTCGAATCAGTTTCACAGCCTATGCACAAAATGTAAACTTCCAAATCTTTCTACATGTCTTTCAAGCCTTTTCTGTTTGAGCATGTTCATTTATTCTCACCAGCATATTTCCACCCCTTGGGGTTTTTTTTATTTGTTTGTTTGGGTGGTTTTGGTGTTTGGCTTTTTTTGTTTGTTTGTTTTTATTTTGATGTTTGGTGTTTTGTGTGTTTGTTTTGGTTTTCATATTTTCTGGAAGGTTCTGTGTGTCCCAATGACTTCTTAAAGGATGATAATCACAGAATTTATAAACATATGATACCTCTCCTTAAATAGGGCATTATGCCCAGCTAATTAGCTGAATTCTCAGCAGGGCTAATTAACTTGTGTGGAGCTCCATGGTGAGATATGTTGTCTTTGGTTCTAGAGCAACAATGTTTGGGTCAATAAGTGCTCTGCACGGTACTGTCCTCAGCAGGGTAAAACCCTCCAGTCTACCATCAGAAATATGAGTTACAGCAACAGAAAAAGTTGGCTGGTTTGTATCTTCCAACCTGGTTAAAATAGATGGCTTCTGCTACATTTTTCTTTAGGCATGATATTTCCCAGTCTAATTCCATTAATAATTTTAGAAACCAGTTTGTGTGAAAGCTGAAGCATGATATGTGCTGGCAGGGCATTGCAGCAGGTGCATAGTCACCATGCTGTATCATGTATAAGTTTGCAGATATGAGAAACACTAAAGACTTTGTTAAAATGATTATCTGTAATCCTAGACAGGGGTAGTAGGCCAAAATTTTTCTCTCTGTTGAAGAAGAATCTTGTTAGAAACTAATCCAAATTATTGATGGGTCATTTGAGGCTTATTCCCATAACTCCAGGCCTGGATTTTCATGCCAGATGGATGAGTTGACATTCTTCATAGGAGCTGTGCTCCCTTCAAATACATAGTATACATACATGGTATTTTGCCTCTCTGAAGTCTTGAACGTCTGTTTGGATGGCATTTTGCCTGCTCACAAGTCAGCACAAAAGTCAAGCAATGGTAGGTTTATGCGGACAGTTGGCATTACCCTGAAAATGTCACTTTTTTCCAGGAATTCCTTGTTCTGTGCCAGTATTACATATTGGCACCACATGCCTCTTTACACCTAATTACATGAGTTGACACTTACATGACAGAACAGAAATGGTTGATCTGTGGAGGGAAAGAAGGGTTGAAATCTATGGTTGCCCTTGCAAATACAGATAATATGTTTCCAGACTTATTGGAATGTCAGTATACAGGAGGAGTCATGACCCTTTCTCTCTCTCATGTTCACGTAATTTTCCTAAAAATTAACAATTGTCAGTGTCTCATGTTTTGACACAGATTAATGTCTGATAAGACCAAGTGTCCTTCKACTAAGAAATTTGTGTAATGCATGTACTAAAATTTTAAGGGGAAAAAAAAGAAAGGATTGTTTTGTTTCTTGTAAAACCAGGATAATGAATAACTATCCTTCTGTTGTAAAATCCATTAGAAATAAAAAGTGAAGATCATATACCTAAATGTAGCACATAGATACCTGTTTTGAGACTTCTATAGTTATGCTGATTATTTTCTAGAGCTATTTTCCATCTCATCTACGTACAGTCCAATAGAGAAAAAAGAGTTTAAAAGCAACTCTGTACAGTTACCACTACACTTATTGGTACAGTAGCAGGTCAACAGCATTAGCATGTCCCTTTCTTCCTCTTTTTCTTATTAATTCTCTTCTCTCTTCTCTTCTCTTCTGTCATTCTGWTGTTGTCAATGTCCACTACTTTGATAGAAAGATTATGACTGAAAGACCATGATCCAGATAAACTGGCTAATTTGGAAGAAAAATAACCAAAACCCCCAACCAACCATCCATCCAACCAAACAAAAAGAATGGCTTTCCTTTGGATTGGTGAACGGTACGTCCAACAAGCACCAAGGCTGCAACAAGGAAAGGCGGAAGAACAAGGCTCTCCATTTTGGCATCAATGAGATACTAGATTGTCTTTGCAGCTCATAGAAACACAGCTTTAGGTGCTTCCCTCTAGACCAATGAAACCTTTGGCTTTTCATTTTGGCAGGTAACTGGCTTTGGGGAACTAATTAAGCATGACTGTGATTCTTGCTCAAATTAGCAAGATGATCACTTTTTACTGAGGACATCTGCTAAGCAGCTTAACAGACTCCTCACAATAAGGTCACTTTCTTCCCTCAGATCTATAAGGACAAGTAAGCTCTTCCACATTCACTAGAAGAAGCCTAGAGAATGTCAGGTATTGTAACAGAAAACTTCTAAGACATAATTTTCTTGTAATAGGGACAGTGAAGACTAAAATAGCTTGAATGTTTCTGCTTAAATAGAGTTAAAGTAGCTTGGATGCTCATACCTACATCACTTCAGCTATTTCTGCATGGTCATACTTAATCTACTTTTAATAATAATAGAAACATTTATATAGCAATAAATATAAATAAAAGTAATTATCTTCACCATCCAGTTGCTTAAACTTGTTCTCTTTCAACTTTGCTAAAGTATTTAACCCTTCCACTCCTCCCGAAGTCATCAAAGGAAAGTAAAGAGGACTGAGGAACGCGTGTCTTACCTTTTCCCTTTTACTAGTTTGTGGAACGGATTTACCACACAGAAGAAAAGAACAGCATCCTCCAAGGTGGCAGCACAGTAAATGAATAATCTTGGTTCATACAACTGCTCCCAAAAGCGTACTGTTACATTTGGGTATTCTTTCCAAAAGTGATGTAAAGGTGTAACTGCATTTTAAGAGCAAGCATTTAATATGGGTTGCGAGCAGTGACAATATGACTTTGTCTTAGAGGTCTTTTGAAAAGTCGATATATCAGTTATAAAGAGCTTGCCTGCTACAGCTACAGTTGTTTAAGAAAGAATTACTCCTCATCCACTAAACACCTCACATATCACCCTCCTATCTGAAGAAATCCTCAAGACTTTAATTTATTCTATCTAACTATAGGCAGAAACTTGTATACCCTAAACTAGTAGCTCATTATTTTTTGATAGTTGATAAAGAGGTTGAAATATTTACATACASTGATTCAGATGAAAAGAATCACCTTCTAGGTGTTCTCTTTCTCTTCAGTGTCTGTATAGGAATCCCGTGATTTTTGGCTTTGCACTGTAGTGGAATTAGATRGGATAAATGTGGGTAAGTTTCTGGGTTCATTCTCAGTTCAGTTCAGTACAAGTAAATTGAGTTTGCCTAAATGACTTGCATTGCTTCCTTAAAACAGTCTGGTTTATTTGGCCTGAAATGGGCCAGCAGTAGTCATGAATCCAGTTATCACGTCTCAAGTGAAAAGTGATAACTAACAGCTATGGAACTGTCATCTGCTGAATAGCTCCAGCTGTTCGGTAAGCCAGCATCTGGCTATATCCCAAATTAACAAAAGAGATTTAAAAAAAATTAAGAAACATTCTAAGTTCTTATCTTAATCAGTTACTTTGGGGCATTATTTTTTTTAGATTTAATATGTATAATGTAAAAAGGTGTTATTTTCTAAGATGTTTAATATTTAGTACATAAGTTTAGAAGTCTAAGAAGGCAAAATTAAATATGTATGATTTTGTGTAACTGACTTCTACAGCCTTATGTATCTTGGTGATTAAGAATCGACTACATCTTTGGCTTAAAAATATCTTTGTAATATATTTCTTTGCAATAATTTATTTTAAAATAACTTTATTAACTTCTCCAGTAATATTTTTTGCCTATGGCTTCTGGAAAAAAAAAAAAAAAAAAGAGGGGAAACCCCTCAAACAACTCATGTTAATATTTGCTCAGATAGGTGTGCATAAAGTTTCTGAAGATTGTCCTCTTTTGTGAGAAATATAATTGGTAGAAAGGTGACCCTCTAAATTGAAGATTTAAAGAAACCTAAAGATCAAAAGGAAAAATGCTGTTTGGTGGGAGAGATATGGGTAGTATATCTTCTAAACTGCACAGGAGGCCAGATCAGAGAACTGTATAGGTTGGGAAAGAATGGTGTCAAAAGGCACACYGATGAAATATAAGCTGCATATCGCAGTGGTTCCTGTGGCTCCTCAGTGGTTCCTGTGAACTTCTAGGGAGCTCAGTGGTGTTTCTGTATAAGGCAATAAGGATGAGAAAGAAGTAGTGTGTTCAGCTCTGTGTCCCTCAGCATTCATTGTTCAGCTTTGAGGCCTCCAACATAAGAAGGCAGACTAGACAGTATAGCAGCCTTCCAATACCTAAAAGGGGGCCTATAAGAGAGCAGAAGAGGGACTTTTTGCGAGAGCATGTACCTATAGGACAAGGGAGAATRGCTTTAAATATAAAAAGAAGGGATTTAAATTAGGTATGAGGAAGTAACTCTTCTCTGTGAGGGTGGTGAGGCACTGGAACAGGTTGCCCAGAGTAGTTGTGAATCCCTCATCCCTGGAGTGTTCAAGGCCAGTTTGGATGGACCTTTGAGCAGTCTGGTCTGGTGGAAGGTGTCCCTGCACACGGCAGGGAAGTTGGAACTAGATGAACTTTAAGGTCCCCTCCAACCCAAACCATTCTATGATGCTATGACTCTACGAAAGTGTAAAAGCCCCCAATTCTAAGACAGAGAATCTCAGCTTCTAAGTAGTGTTATCTTTCCTAGATACAATAGCATTTTCAGTGGATGTCCTGCTCTGCCCTCAAAGCGTCAAGCTGGCATTTTTTTTGCAAATGTCACTTGGAAATATGTTCCTCTTGTGATCTCACATTTGGCACTACAAGTGCCCACAAAATCTTGTAAAGTGAAGCAAGTGAGCTACTGCAAGGTCTAGAGAGGAGTGAGAGGAATGACATTTTAAGGGGCAGCAATTTTTTACAAAAAAGTCTAAAGGTGACAAAAGCTTCTGGGCCAGAATTAAAGAATTTTCTTTGAGAAGTCCAGATGCATTTCGCTAGGATTTACAATTGATCAATGGTGGGTTGAGAGAAGAGAAATAAGTATTCAAATCCACCGAAATACCATCACCTTCATATTCATTGGAACACTTGCTGTTTCTTGGTATGATAATATATTGAAGCAATTCATACCTAACCTTTCCCCAAAAAAGGCCATGCTCTTTAAAATCTAAAGCTGAATATGCACTAAAAAAATTGTACTGCTTCACTATTTTCCCCTGAGAGCTATGCCAAATCTGTATGGGAAGAGAACCTGTTTCACCTTGGTAATTATCTCCAGTTCTGGTGACACTCTGCATAAATGTACTGCAAAACACCACAGTGTTTTGAAGATACCCAATACTTATACAAAACTAATACAAAGGCATGCTTTCCTCATTTGAATATGACTAGATCATATTCCACACACTATCAACACACTATCAAGAACTACCAACAACTGATTTTCCACTAGCRCTTTTGCCTTTGGAGTTCATGATGTCAGTTTGTTTGAGAACTACCAGGGCTTAGAAGTCTGACAAGACTTCAAAATGCACTCATCAATTCCTTAACATATGAATAAGCTTTAGAAACATGGAAAGAAAATCTCAGCCACAAGATCAAAGTTTCATGAAACAACACTAATTTTCCTCACTTTAAAATTCCTTTGCACTCTTACCAGATGTTCTTTCTGGGGTGCATGAAAAAAAGTGGACTCATCTAAGTTGTGAAGTTATCTTCACATTTCAAAATTTGTGTTAGATCAATTACTACCTACTGAAACATTCACAAGACATTAATGACTCACAAAGACATTCCTTGGGTCTGGAACTTCTGTGGGAGTCTCAAAAGTAGTTCTTTCTTTATCTGCAGGTGTTAGTTTGATGTGGTCACATCCAAATGCCAGAACCAAACTACTATTTTTCTCCTGACGCTCTAATGAGTTGATCAGCTAAGTATGGAAATGGRTAGCTGCCTTCAACTGACCAAAGTTTTCTGTCGCCAGCATAATCATTTACTTGCCATTAGATTTATTATTTTTTTCCAAATTGTGATTAAGATGTTCAAATGTTACCCATATTTCTTATCTGAGCCAGCTTTTAGAATGTGATTAATTACCTTTTTACCTTTACCTTATGTAGTAAGAAGCTGGGACCATGGTCCAGCCTTGCATCCAGCAATATTTTTCTCAATCTTATTTTTAGGGAACAACATATTAATCAAGGGCTAAATCAACTGGTCTGATATCTGCTTTTTGCTAAACATAGGTCCTTTTCTCTACTCCTACCTTCAAATACCTAATACATAYGGATATTAAAAACATTAATAATGTCGGACACTGTTCTATGCTCTTATTTCTAATTACTTGTTCCGGTTTGAAGGACAGGTGTCTGTCAAGGAAGGTGGGAAACCTCC